>JAYESA010000009.1:130842737-131338679 GCA_036927795.1 Iris macrosiphon | reverse complement strand
GGTGTATATTGGTAAAACCGAGCATACATACGTATCTCCAAATAAAATAAGGTATAAAAGTGTCGTAGACTAGTAAAAAAGAGTATATAAATATGATTCTAACCAAAATAAGGTATAAAATGCTCATTGACTTGTGCAAAGGAGTATAAATAAATGATTCTAACCAAAATTTATTTTGAATGAGCGTACAATGATGAAAATGAGTATAGATATGTGACTATAACCGAAATATGGTAAATATGCCGTAAACTGGTAAAAATGAGTATAATATGGGGTGATACTAACTGAAATATGGTATAAAATGATCATAGACTGGTGAAAACGAGTAAAAATAAGTTATTATAACCTAAATATGGTGTTAAATAAGCATATAATGATGAAAACGAGTATAAATGGGTGATTCTAATAGAAATATAGTTTAGAATGAGCTGAAATGGTAAAAACGAGTATAGATAGGTGATTTTAATTGAAATATGGTTTAGAATGGGCGTAGATTGGTGAAAACTAGTATAGATGCGTAACTCTAACCGAAGTAAGATATAAAAGTGGCCTAGACTTGTAAAAACTAGTAATAAATATTATTCGAACCGAAATAAGATACCAAAAGCTCGTAGAGTAGTGAAAACAAGTATAAATGATGGATTCTAACATAAATATAGTTCGTACAATTACGAAAACTAGTATAGATGGCTGATTCTAGCCGAAATATAATGTAGAGTAATCATATAATAATGAAAATGAGTATAGATGAGTGATTCTAATCGAAATATAGTATAAAAATTTGTAGAATGGTGAAACCGAGTATTGATGGACGAAACTAACCGAGATATGGTATAAAACAGGCTTAGAATTATAAAAATTAATAAAAAAGGGTGATACTAAACGAAATATAGTATAAAATATTCTTAGAATGGTTAAAACGAGTATAGATGGGTGATTTTAATCGAAATATGATTTAGAATGGGCATAAATTGGTGAAACATAGAATAGATGTGTAACTTTAAATGAAATAGGGTATAAAGGTGGCCTAGATTAGTGAAAAATAGTATATAAATATTATTCAACAAAAATAAGGTATAAAATGCTCGTATATTGGTGAAAATGAGTATAAATAGGTCATTCTAACCTAAATATGATATAAAATGAGCACACAATGATAAAAATGAGTATAAATGGGTAATTCTGACCAAAATATGGTATAAATGGACGTAGAATGGTACAAACGAGTATAGATGGATAATTCTAACGAAATATGATATAAAACAGGCTTATAACGGTAAAAAAGAGCATAGATGGGTGACTCCAATCTAATTATGGTTTAGAGTGGGCGTAGATTATAACCGAGCATAGATGCATGACTATAACCAAAATAACTTAAATATGGCATAGATTTATGGAAACAAGTATAGAAATATGATTCTAACCGAAATAAGATTTTAAATACTCGTAGAGTAGTAAAAATGAGAATAAGTGAGTTATTCTAACTAAAATATGGTGTAGAATGAGCATACAATGATGAAAATGAGCATAGATGGGTGAATCTAACCAAATATGGTTAGAATGAGCATATAATGGTAAAAATAAGTATAGATTCTAATCAAAATATTATTTAGAATGGACGTAAATTAGTGAAACCGAGTATAGATTTGTAAATTCAAATGAAATAAGATATAAAACTAACCTAGATTATTGACAACGAGTATATAAATACAATTCTAACCAAAAATAAGGTATCAAATTGTCATAGACTGGTATAGAGAGTATAAATGAATTATTCTAACCAAAATATGGTTTAGAATGAGCGTACAATAATGAAAACGAGTATAGAAAGGTAATTCTAACCTACATATGGTACAAAATGGTCATAGACTAGTAAAAATGAGTTATTCTAACCAAAACGTGGTGTAGAATGAGCATACAATGATGAAAATAAGTATAGATGGGCGATTCAAATCAAATATGACATAAAATAGTCCTTGAATTTTGAAAATGAGTATAGATGTGTGATTCTAATCGAAATATGGTTTAGAATGGGTGTACATTGGTAAAAATGAGTATATATGCATATCACCAACCGAAATAAGGTATAAAAATTTCGTAGACTAGTAAAAACGAGTATATAAATACGATTTTAACCGAAATAAGGTATAAAAGTGGCCTAGATTAGTGAAACTAGTATATAAATGTGATTCTAATTAAAATAAGCTATCAAATGCTTGTAGACTGAATGAATGATTCTAACCCAAATATGGTTTAGAATGAGTGCAATGATAAAAATGAGTATAGATGGGTGATTCTAACCTAAATATGGTATAAAACGATTGTAGACTAGTGAAAACGAGTATAAATGAGTTATTCTAACCAAAATACGGTATAGAATTAGCATATAATAATGAAGACGAGTTTAGATGGGTGATTCGAACTGAAATATGATTTAGAATGAACATAAAATATGAAAATGATTATAGATGGGTGAAATATGGCCTAAAACGGGCTTGAATGATGAAATTGAGTATAGATGGATGTTTCTAATCTCAACAAGGTTTAGAATGGATGTAGATTGGTGAAATCGAGTATAGATGCGTAATTCTAACCAAAATAAGGTATCAAATACTCATAGACTGGTAAAAAAGAGTATAAATAAATGATTCTAACTGAAATATGGTTTAGAATGAACGTACAATGATAAAAACGAGTATAGATAGGTAATTCTAACCTATAAATGGTACAAAACAATTGTAAAGTAGTAAAAATGAGTAAAAATAAGTTATTCTAACCGAAATATGGTGTAGAATAAGCATATAATGATGAAAATGAGTATGGATGGATGATATAAACCAAAATATAACATAAAATAGGACTAGAATATTGAAAATGAGTATAGATGTGTGATTATAATCGAAATATGGTTTAGAATGTGTGTACATTGGTGAAACCAGTATACATGCATATCTCAAACTGAAATAAGGTATAATATTAGCGTTGACTAGTAAAAATGAGTATATAAATACAATTTTAACCTAAATAAGGTTTAAATTGCTCATCGACTGGTGCAAAGGAGTATAAATGAATGATTCTAACTGAAATTGGTTTAGATTGAGCGTACAATGATGAAAATTAGTGTAGATGTGTGACTATAACCATAATATGGTAAAATCGGCCATAGACTAATAAAAACGAGTATAGATGGGTGATTCTAACTGAAATATGGTATAAAACGGTCGTAGACTGGTGAAAACGAGTGGAAATTAGTTATTATAATCGAAATATAGTATTAAATGAGAATATAATGATGCAAGCGAGTATAGATGGGTGATTCTAACAGAAATATTGTTTAGAATTAGCGTAAAGGGTAAAAACGAGTATAGATAGGTTATTCTAATCGAAATATGGTTTAGAATTGGCGTAAATTAGTGAAACCTAGTATAGATACGTAACTTTAACCGATGTAAGGTATAAAATGGCTTAGGCTTGTGAAAACAAGTAATAAATACTATTCTAACTAAAATAAGATACCAAAGGCTCGTAGACTAGAGAAAACAAGTATAAATGATGGATTCTAACCGAAATATAGTTCGTACAATTATGAGAACTAGTATAGATGGTTGATTCTAACTAAAATAGGGTAAAACGATCATAAATGAGTAAAAACGAGTATTGATGAATGAATCTAATCGAAATATTTTAAAAAACAGTCGTAGACTGGTGAAAACGAGCGTAAATGATTTATTCTAACCGATATATGGCGCATAATGACCTTAAAATTGTTGAAGCATGAAAAAAATCTCAAAGCCCTCTATACTCCTTAGTCTTCTTGCGTCAAGAAAGTAAAATGCAAATGTCAAGTGACGCACAACGTCGATGACACTTTGTTGCTTCAGTCAAGTCAGAGCATTTATGACTCTGACAGTAATAATGCTCTAAAATGCCTCGATTCTGACGCCGATAGTTGGCTTCAGAGCCCACATCACCCCCATACATACTTTTGTCACTATGTAGATGTATAAACCTATATGTATATAAGATAGAGCTCTCTCTGCGTCTCTAACCCCATGTATTCCAGACTCCATGCAACCCATGCGTCTCTGGCCCCATGCGTCTCTGGTCCCATGCGTCCCAGACTCCATATACCTCATGCGTCTTTGGCCCGTGTGTCCCATACAACATGCGTTCAATATAGCAGTGTTCCTCAAGCCAAAATATTTTTGTTGCAACTAAGGAGATTCTGTACATGCCAAGTGTCAAGCTGACCAAGTCACACACACCAAGGACGAGGAACGATCAGATTTCCAGGAATAGCATATTCCAATAATGACTCCATGTGGCAACTCGGCCATGACGTGTCCACGGTTGCAACAGCATCTTGTTGAGGTTGGACATGTGGCAGTTTCAGCATCTATACGCGCATAACACATGTGCGCATAAGGCCATCAACATGACGGCTATAAATAGTGGGGTTGTATACCCACAAGAGAGACACAGACATACTGGGGGAAGACTTTCATAAAGCATTCTCATTCTCTCGTCGGATCGTCAACGAAGTAAAGGAGCCGCTGCATTGCTCAATCTCCATCGTCATATTTCCTAGAATAAAAAGATATTTTACTTAGATTTTCTGCTTAGGATTTTTTTGTGATTTTTTGCTTAGGATTTCTTTGTACTCTTTTGTTTATTAAACAATAAAGCTTGTTCCAGCTTGAATCAATGGCAAACACGGTGGCAACTCTGCTTGGAATATCATTCTCCTCTGATAAGAAGGTGGTGATGCAGTACGACACAGCGAAGCTGGGTTCAACCCAGAAGATCTTATGGTACGCTTCGACCAGGAAGATTTCAAAAAAATTCTTCCTGAGGGTAGCGCGAGTCCTTTGCCAAGGCTAGCAAAGCCTAAGAAGACCCTCAAGAGTTGGGTCGTAAAGGCTAGTCTACCGTACCCAACTACGGAGCATGCATTCCCTGTCTCTTTACCTGATGGTCAAGATGTACATCATGCGTCTATACGGGCCATCCATGTTCATGTGGAAGCCACGTCTGAGGAGAAGACCGTATAATACTTGAGCTCTGGCAGAGAAAAATACTATGATGCCAGAAGCTCGGGAGCAGATGCACGGTCAATGCGCCCACAGCGAGGGGCGCAGAAGAAGAACCATGCGGCACCAAACTCCAGGCATAGGAAGGTAGCTCCCTATTCCTCAGACGACAAAAGAGACTTTATCTCTGATAAAATCTCATACGATGCTGACTCCATGCGCCGTACTGAAAAAGGAGAAAAATTCAAACTTGGAATCCTCGTACTATACACCCATGCATGCTAAGACGAGAAAGTCTGGAACTGTGCGAGCTCGCCAAGCACGAGCCACTGCTCAGGCTACTGAACTTCAGTATGCACCGCTAACTATAATGCGTGCCCCTGCCAGAAAGTTGTACAAGACCGACCCATGTGCCCAGCCAGCAGCGGCAAGCGGACAAGGTCAGTCTTAAAAGTCTTCCAATCATGACTTGAGGTAAGTTCTTGTACAAACCCCTGGTCAGGGAGCAATACCTACACACCCCTATGCTCGGTCTACCGGGCTCATAAGGAGGGTTTAAATATAAATCATTCCTCGCCTGACTTGCGGGACATGATCAATCACAAGCACAAAGCAAGGAAGGTAACTACGACATTTGAGATGTCCCCTCCTGGGCATCGCTATGCCAACATTATCATTAACTGCTGCTATGCTAAAGTAGTAGTACCAGCAAATAGGTAGTCAATATTTTAATGACTACAACCAAGAGCAGCCATCCGGCAGTATCCCGGAAAACAGGTGCGAATATTAGAAGAGGAGGAGTTTTTCTTTGCCTCATGTTGCTCCACTTGGAAGTCTTCTTCGATGAGGGGAGGCCGAAAGTCTAGTACATCCAACCCTCCACTCTCAAACAGCGGGTCGAGGAGCCGGAAGCAAGCAGCAGTATCTACAGAAGGAGTTTTCCTGGGCACCCGCTAAAAGGAAAAACTATCAACAACTGTGGGTGGTACTTCCTCGAAACTCAGGATCACTCAACCATCTGGGGGTAGCAATCCTCTGGAACTCTACAATAATTCGTCGTTCCGTGAAGATAGTGATTCTCAAGGAATGGACGCTGAGATCCCTGGGGGCAGCCATCATCATCAAAGTGAAGCACCTTCTGACGATGGGGTACTATTCCTCTGATTTCGAGGAAGATGCGGTGCTACCAACTTTCCCCGAGGACTACTCAATGGAAGAGTCTGGGACAGAAAGTGAGAAATCCACCGTCCTGTCTGTCTCTCCCCATGTAAGGACAGTTTATATGGCTGAGGAAGACAATGAAGGCACAAACTATCGACAATGTCTTAAGACCCTCGAGGCTATGATACAGAGCATGAGTGCCTCGATGCAGTCTCTGAACTAGACGGTGTTGGAGATCAGAGCAAGCCTGGTCCCATAACCACCAAGAACGTATGCGCAAGCAAGCCAGGACCCTAGTACTAATAGGGACTCGAATCCAACTGCTCTCCCGCTGATGGAAATCATACTCTATCAGGATCGTCTGCTCCTTCTGCAGTAGATGAGGCCCGAAAAGCAATACGGGAAATACATAAACTTCGAGCCCGTTTGGACTCAATGGGTAGTCACAAAAACTGTACGAGGTTGGGATACGACAACCATATCCTCTAGAGTGGAAAATGTGCCGTACCCACCCAAGTACAAGCCCTTCACCATGACTCCATTTAACGGGAAGACATCACCGCGTCAATACATGAGTTATTTTTGGACGGCAACAGGGCACCTACCTTGCAACGACGCTCTTCTAACCAAGCTTTTTGTCGGGGCATTATTGGAGTGGCCTTTCACTAGTTTTGTAGTCTCCAAGATAATTGCATCTCCTCGTTTGAAGACCCTAAAAGTCTCTTCCTTGCCCGAATCTATGACGGAGGAAATGACATGATAATGTCCTCTCTGACGAACATCACCAGAGGAAAAAAAAAGTATGTAGAGGAATATATTGAGCGATATAGGCAAGCTACGCTAAAACAACATCCATACAATCATAATCTACAATAATGAACATGTGCCAGAGAAATCTACTTCTAGCAGTAAGACTATGGACAGGCACCACATAATTCAAACATTGGACGACATTCATCATAAGTGTCATCATTGCTGATAAAAATATGAAGGATGTCTGATTAATGGAAATACAGATCCTCGTCGCTGATGAAAGAGGAAAGCACCCTTATAACAACAACAACAACAACGACAACAACAACGACAACAACAATGGTGGCCGTGACGACAAAGGAAAGCAAGCCCTTACCGTCAATGTGTCCAAAAAGCCCTCCACGATGGATCAGAAACCCGCCAAAGTTCTAAGGCCGAAAGAGACTCTCTTTTGACGACGATGACGTAATGGCAATCTTTGATGTGCTGATGAAGGGCAACAAGCTCTAATTTTCTGACATCAAATACCTTGATGAGGCAGACCAGGTCGATAATCCCAAGTACTGCCACTATTATCGGTTCATCAACCACCCAATAGGGAATTGCTACATGTTGAAACGATACATCTAGCGTCTGCATGATTCTAAAGCTCTCACCGTAGACTTTGGGGACAAGACGATCGCTACCAACATAGTATCGCTCTAGTTTGGTGACTTTCCTCTGATGGAAGCCCAAGATGGTGTTATCCCAATCCCACGGGCAATAATGAAGGTTGTCAATCTTCTTCCAGCTTGCGATCAAGCGACTAGGTTGGTTCTTTTAGCACACCACAAGACGAGGTTATGTGGGTTCACCCAGATCTTGCTCCTAACTTGATGCAGCAAGTAGCACCTTCAACCATCAAGTCCAAGGGAAAGAAATCTCGAGCCTGCTACATGGTTTTCTTCTTCTATCGAGGAAGCTATAGCAGGTGCAACAAGGTCGAGCCTAGCCTAACAGCGTTTTATAATGCTCCTGAGGACTTTACTCCTCCAACCGCTCTACCTGCTGCATCTGATCCGGGTCCTTCTCATCCTCCCGCAACGAACAAACAAAAGAAGAAGGAGACCCGCTTCGACAAGCCATTCCGAAAGAATACAACTCATGGGCTGGAGAAGCCCCATAACTTTAATATATTAGCACATATTGCTAATACTCTGGCTAAATTATCACTCTTTGAGCTCCTCCATCTCTCCAAAGACACCCGGGATGCTCTAACTGAGGCGTTATAGAACACCGACACCTATCTCGCCTAGGTCAAGCCACCGGCCGAGGACCCCGCTGTATGTCCCCACTGCAACAATGTGATGGAGGCAATACCCAATGTCACATTCTCGCAACGGGACATATTATGGAAAAATAATAGACACGATCGTCCTCTATATTATACAGGTTATATCGGTGCCATCAAGGTAGACCGGATGCACATCGACCCTGGTTTATCTCTCAGCATCATCCCTCGGAGTCTACTCCAAACCTTGGGAATCCCGATGCATCGGCTAGCAGCAACCAATACTACTATCAATAGCTTCAATTCTGGGAGAAGCTACCCTCTAGAAAAAATTCGCCTAAAATGTCATATCGACGACTTGCGAACAGAGGTCACCTGCTACATCATAGAAGTAGATGTATCTTACAACATCTTATTGGGTCATCCATGGATATATGAGTACATGATTGTGCCATCTACTCTACACCAATGCCAGAAGTATGTTGATGAGCATGGCATCGTCAAGACAGAGTTTACCGACGTGGACCCATTCAAGGGAGTCAAAGCATATTACTCTGACCCAACCTTGTACAAACAAGTCCACTAAGGTAATGGTGGCAACGACGTCGATGATGAAGCTGAAGTTGGCGTAGCATTAGATGAACCCTTGAGGGTCAATCTCAAGGGGCAAACTCCTAACACGGTCCCTCCTCTCGTAGTAAAACTTCATAAAATGGCACCAAAACCTCTTGTTATGCGCCTAAGAAGAGCAAGTTGACAGCCTAAAGAGGATCCAGCACCAGCTACTGCCTCTGAGGCTCTGGTTGTAAAGCTTTACAAAAGTCCTTTAAAGTCGTCGCTTATACTGGAAGTAGAGCTCAAGAAAGATGAACTAGAAGAATACATGTCTGCTCATGCTGACGTTCCATCCCTAGATATTGTAATCCTTGCGGACAAGATATCGTACTTTATAAATAAGGGGATGTCTTTGAACTACTCTAATGTTTCTTATTTAAGTACGATGTATTCCTTAGATTGTGGTCTAAGGTTACGATTACATACACAAGTAACAACCACATATACGGTAAATTGGATCCTCCCTAGTCAAGACATCTATTTTATCGTGCCAGCCACAAGGAGGGGTGACAAACCCATTATCTTCGAAATGGTGGAGCATCACCAAGACTTCCCTGTCGAAGAACCACCACCTGATAGTGGAAAGATGCAGCTGTACCACTACATCTCACAAGCCAAGCACATTATCCAGAATATAGGCTATGACTTAAAGAGTAGCAAAGGCCTAAATTATGGCAAGGGCCGGCATTTGCCTCCATGTCTTCTCGCCCCTACAGGCAAGTCCAAGGCCTACTATAAGCGAATCCGCCATATTTTGGTGTATGTCACACCATCAACAACTTCTAAAGAGTCAGAAGAAGAAGATGAATTGCATTCTCACTCTTCAGAGTCCTCCGTGTGGGACTCCAATGTATGTATCGGAGACATACTCAAACAGACACTATCTATCAATATAGTGTCTTCTCACCCAGAGAAAGATAACGACCAGCCACCTGAACCCTTCGAGGTCGAGCTATGGGCCAAATGCCTAAACTCACAGTGGGAGCTTCGCTTTGAACAACGAGAGCCTCCCACTGAAGATGAAGTCGTACAAAATGATATGGGCGATGAATCCTCCTCCAAACCTATCTTCATCAGCAAGGGTCTATCTTGTGTATCTCGTGAATCCCTGCTACTGCTCGTCAGGGAGTACATTGATGTCTTTTCCTGGAGCTACAAAGACATGCTAGGATTGGACCCCCAGATCAAAGTACATAAACTCAATATCTTATCGAATGCTAAGCCAGTAAAGAAATAGCAATGGTACTTTCGTCTGGATATCATGAACGCCATCAAAATTGAAGTTAACAAACTAATAACTATTGGCTTTATCCGTGAATAAAAACATCTATACTGGGTAGCCAACATCAAGTTGGTCATTAAGAAAAATAGCAAGATTCGAGTCTGCATAGACTTTTATGACCTAAATACGGCGTGCCCAAAAGATGAGTTTTCTCTCCCGATCACAGATGTAATGATCGACAATACATGTGGCTTTGAGCGTATATCCTTCATGTCGGGCTACAATTAGATCAAGATATTTTTAGACGACGAAAAGTACATGTCTTTTCGAAGACAGATAAGGGTGTATTATTACACAGTCATGCCCTTCGGTCTGAAGAATGTAGGTGCAACATACCAGCGAGCTATGAACACCATCTTCTGTGAATATTTGTGTAAGACAGTTAAGTGTTATGTTGATGACATCACTGTCAAAAGTTGCTTCCGGGCTGACCATCTCCAAGACTTGAAGACGGTATTCGACATAATGAGAGCACACCGGCTAAAGATGAATACTGCTATGTCCTTCTTGGGAGTCTCCAGCGGAAAATTTTTGGGCTTTATCATCACCTCAAAGGTTATTCACATAGACCCTGAGAAGACCAAGGCTATCATCGAAATGAGTCCTCCAAAGAACCTTTGAGAGCTCTGAGGAATGCCTACAAGCATTCGACGACATCAAGACCTACCTCATAAATCCCCCGGTCTTGGTTGCCCTGGTAATGGGGAGACCCTTCTTGCTTTATGTACGAGCAATGGATCACTCTTTCGGTACTCTACTAGCCCAGAAGAATGATACCGTGCATGAGCAGGCCATCTATTATCTTAGTAGAATGATGGTCGGCACGGAGCATATGTACAACCCCGTTGAGAAGGAGTGCCTTGCTCTGGTCTTCGATATTTAGAAGACCCGACATTATGTGGCGGGGCAGACCATTCAAGTAATCTCATGAGTCAACCCCCACGGGGTCCTCATGACCAAGCCAGGGACACTTAATTCTTGCTTGGCTAGGTGGGCTACACTGCTGTCACCTTACGATATTATTTTTATCCCACAGAAGGTGGTCAAAGGCCAAGCATTGACCAATTTCCTGGCTACCCATCCGGTGGTAGAAACATCAAAATACTATAATGAGATCTCAAACGAAGTAGTTGACTCCAACATGACAATAACAGAGGCCTTTTAGCGAATATTTTTTGACGGTTCTTTAAGAATAGGGTCCAAAGGCAATATCGTCGCTGGATTCAAGATAGTACTAATTTTTCTCGATGATCTGGTTATCTACCGTGCTTACTCTCTCACAGAACTGTACTCCAACAATGTAGCAAAGTACAACACTCTCATTATCGGGCTCCAACTCGCTAAACAAGTGGAGTGGACCACTTAGAAGCCTACGATGACTATAAACTGAATGTCAGTCAGGTCCAGGGCGAGTACGAAGTCTGTCATGATGATTTAATCCCTTATCACCAAGCCACTCTAAGCATAATCTTGCTCCTTGATGAGTTCTTCATAGATCACGTGCCCCGATTGCAAAACATCATGGCTAACTCCATGGACTGCCTGACTATTTCTTTGGCCATCCCGTTCAACACTCATCAGTTGATTACTATAGTCTGCCAAGTTCTGGTCTATCCGAAAAACAATCTATGTATGTGTCTAAGTTACTCAGCGGAGGTAGACACCGGCAACTAAGACTGGAGACTTACATTCATCGACTATGCAGTCTATAAAATTCTTTTTGAGGACCCGAAGGAGTCCAATTCTACCAGAAGATGTTCCCTCTGGTTCTACTACAAAACGACTACTAAAATGTTGTATCGTCGTAGCAGAAGCCCATCATAGGCTATCGAATGTAGAGGCAAATCAAGCACTCCGTGAAGCTCACGACGGTGTTTACGAAGCATACTAACCTGACCCGAAGCTACAGGATCTTCTTCGATATATGGGTTATTATTGGCCACCAATGGTCTGGCAGCAACATTTAATAAGACTATCATAAATCTCCTCAAGAAGTTTGTGTCATCCAACAAGCGCGACTGGAATGAGAAGTTGGACAAATGTCTCTGGACCTATCGTACAATGGTCCGGACACCAACCAACAGTACACATTTCTCTCTAGTCTATGGAAGCGAGGCTATGCTCCCTCTAGAATTCTAAATTCTCTCACTTCGGATGGCCCTCTCCAACTATTTGATAGACGACAACAACCACCGCCAATGGCTATAAGAGTTGGAAGCACTCGACAAGAAGCATATGTTAGCTCAATAGCGCATTGAGTTGTATCAAGCACGCCTCTCAAGAGCTTTCAAAAAATGAGTCAGGGAATAAACTTTCCAAGTAGGTGATCTCGTCTTATCGGTGAGGAGACTGATGGTTATGACGTATAAGACAATCGACAAATTCCAAGCCAAATGGGAAGGCCCTTTCATTGTGGAGATAGTATACTTCAATGGAGCTAACCGGCTTACAAAACCCAATGGAGACTTGCTCATGAGGTCGATTAATAGCAAGGTTCCTTATGTCTAACATATACTCGTATCTCCCTCATCCCTAGCGAGTGGCTATGCAAAACATCTACTCTTCCGACAAAATATTTTAAAAGCCATTACATCCACATGATAAGGTTTTATTTCAAACATATTACTTGCACTCAATTGCGCAAGAAGTAATAGGTCTACTAAACCTATCACATCCACATGACCTCTGATAGGGTTTCGATTTAAACTTATTACTTGCACTCAAATGTGTTGAAGGTAATAAGGTCCACTAAAGATCCCCCAGTGGGACATGCTTAATAACTACGGTGTTATAATGTGTCCATATCACCTCTAGTACAAATATCCAAAGTCCACAACATATAATATGAGAAATAAATGAAGAAGTTCTGGAAAATGAGAAAAAAATTCATTAATATTCAAGATCATGATTACATATGATGAAAATCCATTTTTGAGGGTTATTCATTAATATTCAAGGTCATGAGTACATATGATAAAAATCTATTTTTAAGGGTTTCCATGAAGTCTCTCTGACACAAACCTTTTCCATTAAAGGTGCCCCTCCATGCTATTTTTGCTACAGACACAAGTGAAGCCAGCAGCAGAACTCAATGCACTCTGGGTCACCCTCCACAGTGCAAACCTCAGTATATGAAAAAGAATCCATACTAATGGATAACAAAGAGGGGGGGACCAGGCGGTCTTCAGGCACGCGGAAAGACTAGATGCAAGGAATGGAAATCAATCCAAATTCAGTTATCAACACAACAGGCTCCCGGCCTTTGGCAGGCCGCATAAGGAAAGGAAACGAAGCTAGAATGTTGCATAAGAAGGGATTGCTCCTCTCATGACATAGGATGTTCATCCTCGTCTCCTGGATCAGTTCTTGACAAACTAACGCATAAGGATGACATTCTCTTTGAATGACGGGTTCTATGATTTCCTTCCATGCTCCATATTGGGCAACACGAGGGAAGATAAAACATGTACAAAGGAAGCATGCAATCAATCTCGGCAAAGATTATGAGAAGGGGCAACAGTCGTATTTGATACCCTAACTATAGTCGGGCGCAGAACAATATGAGATCCATGTCGGTGCATGTTCTCATCCATGCGACAGAACTCTGTAAAGAATCTGCGTATATTCTAGATGAGTTATCATCCCTGCGACAGAACATTATGAAAAGTCTGCACATATTCTAGATGAGTTCTTATCCATGTGGCAGGACTTGTTGAGAAGTCGGCGTATATGCTGGATGAGTCCTCGTCTATGCGATAGTGTGACAGTCGACGCATGTGTCGGATGATCCCTCATCCGTGCGGCTGACCCATATGAAGAGCATGTGTATGTTCTCGATGATCCCTCACCCATGCGACAGAGCCATGTAAGAAATATGCACGTGTTCTAGATTATTTATCATCCATACGGCAAGACCGTGTACTTGTGTCTCTGTGTCCTTGGCATCATGACATGAGAGGTATGGCACTCCCCTATCTCCAGTTGGAGCATCAACGCTAGGGGACCAAGGGTCAACTTTTCCTTCGTCAGGCCCCTTGGTGTGAAGAATGAGCAGCTTCGACATCTCTCTCATAAGAAAGGAATGAGCATAAGAAGAAAGGCTCTCTATCTCTCTCTCCCTGGGCTGCCTATTTATAGGAGCCTAGTACCATGTGAGAAGATCGAGACAATGAACCATATGGTTAGGAGGATGAATCTGACTCCGACCTTCAACATTTATAATGCCTCAATTTTTGCGGTTAAAACTGATACCTCGGGTTCCTAACTGCCTCTATCTACGTGATAGTTAGCGACTTTTGCTCTTTCAAATTCGTCTTTATCACTTGGAAACTGTCGACGGCTCAGAATCCCAAGAAATTTGTTCAAAGATCGAGCCAAATCTTGGCATTTAATGCATATTTAACAACGTAGCAGACTCATCCATGCATTAGTAGAAGCATGCATCAGCCATCTAGACAGCTAAAAAAATCTTTATGCTTCTTTTCAAAGTATTCCAAAACTCATACGAGTTTGAAAACTTTGAAGGGGGATTTGTAGAAGCATAAAAAATCTCAAAGCCCTCTATATACCTTGGTCTTCATGCGTCAAGAGAGTAAAATTCAAATGTCAAGTGATGCATAACGTCGTCGACGCGTTGTCACTTCAGTTAAATTAGAGCATTTATGACTCTGACTGTAATAATGCTCTAAAATACCTTGATTCCGATGCTGACAGTTAGCGTCAGTGCCCACATCACTGCCATATATACTTTTTTTACTATGTAGTTGTACAGCGCCACATGGTTGTAAGACAAAGCTCTTCATGCGTCGCTAGCCCCATGTGTCCCAAACTCCATGCACTTCATGCATCTCTGGCCCCATGTGTCCCAAACTCCATGCACCTCATGCATCTCTGGCCCTTGTGTCCCAGACATCATGCGTTCAATATAGTAGTATTCCTCAAGCCAAAATATTTTTGTTGCAGCTAGGGAGATTCTCTACAGGCCAAGTGTTAAGTTGACCAAGTCACGCACACCAAGGACAAGAAACGATCAGATTTTTAACAACAGCAGATCCCAACAAAGACTCCATGTGACAACTCGGCTGTGAAATGCGTCTACGGTTGCAACAATATCTTATTAAGGTTTGACACGTGGCAGCTTCAGCATCTATGCACGCATAACACATGCGCGCATAAGCCCATCAGCACAACGGCTATAAATAGTAGGGTTGCATATCCATAAGAGAGACACAGACATACAAAGGGGATACTTCCACAAAGCATTCTCATTCTCTCGTCGGACCGTCAATGGAGTAAAGAAGCCGCTGCAGTGCTCGATCGCCATCGTCACACTTTCCAGAATAAAAAAATATTATAATTAGATTTTTTGCATAAGATTTCTTTGTACTCTTTTGTTCTTTAAACAACAAAGCTTGTTACAGCTTGAATCAATGGCAAACAATAATGATAAAAACGACTATAGATGAGTGCTTCTAATCAAAATATGTTATAAAATGGGCATATAATTTATGGAGGATACTAACCGAATATGGTATAAAACGGTCATAGAATGGTAAAAACGAGTACAAAAGGGTAATTATAACCGAAATAGAGTATCAAATAGGGATAGAAGGGTAAAAATGAGTATATATGTATGATTCTAACAGAAATATGGGCATAAAACAGGCTTAAAATGATAAAAATGAGTATAGATAGGTGATTTTAATTAAAATATGGTTTAGAATAGATGTAGATTGGTGAAACCGAGTATAAATTTGTAAATCTAACCAAAATAAGGTATAAAGGTATTCTAGATTAGTAAAACTTGTATACAAATGCAATTCTAATCGAAATAAGGTATCAAATTCATGTAGACTGTTGAAAACAAGTATGAATGAATAATTATAACCCAAATATGGTTTAGAATGAGCATGCAATGAAGAAAATAAGTATAGATGGGTGATTCTAACCTAAATATGGTATAAAATGATCGTAGACTAGTGAAAATAAATATAAATGAGTTATTCTAACCAAAATATGGTATAGAATTAGCCTACAATGATGAAGACGAATTTAGATGGGTGATTCTAACTGAAATATAGTTTAAAATAAGCGTACAATGATAAAAATGAGTATAGATGGGTGATTCAAACCGAAATATGGCATACAATAGGCTTGAATGAGGAAATTGAGTATAGATAGGTGATTCTAATCTCAACAAGGTTTAGAATGGATGTAGATTGATGAAACAGAGTATAGATAAATAATTCTAATCGAAATATGGTATAAAAGTATCCTAGACTAGTGTAAACGAGTATATAAATATAATTTTAATCAAAATAAGGTATCAAATACTCGTTGACTGGTGAAAATGAGTATAAATAAATGATTATAACCGAAAATGGTTTAGAATGAGCGTATAATAATAAAAACGAGTGTAGATAAGTGACCCTATTTGAAATATGGTAAAATCAATCTTAGACTGGTAAAAGCAACTATAGATTGATGATTCTAACCAAAATGTGGTATAAAACTATCGTAGACTATTGAAAAAGAGTGTAAATGAGTTATTCTAACCGAAATACGGTATAGAAGCATACAATAACGAAAACGAGTATAGATGGGTGATTCTACCTGAAAGATTGTCTAGAATGAGTGTACAATAATGTGAACAAGAATATATGGGTGATTAAAATTGAAATATAATTTAGAATGAGTATACAATAATGAAAATAAGTATGTTTGGATGATTTTAGCCGAAATATTGTATAAAATAGGCATAGAATAGTGAAAACAAGTATAAACGGGTGGTTTTAATCAAAATAAGGTATATAAGTAGCCTAGATTAGTGAAAATAAGTATATAAATATGATTCTAACCAAAATAAGGTAGCAAATGCTCGTAGATGGGTGATTTTGAGTATAAGTGAGTGATTCTAGCAAAAATATGATATAGAATAATCATATAATTATGAAAACAAGTATAGATCGATAATTCTAACCAAAATATAGTATACAAATTTATAGAATAGTGAAATCGAGTATAGTTGGGCGATACTAATCGAGATATGGTATAAAACAGACTTAGAATGGTGAAAACTAGTATAGAAGGACGATACTAATAGAGATATGGTACAAAACAGGCTTAGAATTATGAAAATGAGTATAGATGGATTATTCTAATAGAAATATGATTTATAATGTACAAAAATTGGTGAAACAGAGTATATATGTGTAACTTTAAATGAAATAAGGTATAAAGGTGGCCTAGATGAATGAAAACAAGTATTAAATATGATTCTAACTAGAATAAGGTATAAAATGCTCGTATACTGGTGAAAATAAGTATAAATGAGTGATTCTAAATGAATATGGTGTAGAATGAGCATACAATGATGAAAATGAGTATAGATAGGTGATTCTAACCGAAATATGGTATAAAACGGACGTAAAATGGTAAAAACAAGTATAGATGTGTAATTCTAACAAAATATGGAATAAAACAGACTTAGAATGGTGAAAAAGAGCTAAGATGGGTGACTCTAATCTAATTATGGTTTAGAGTAGGCGTAGATTATAACTGAGCATAGATACGTGACTCTAACCGAAATAAGTTAAAAAGTGGCATAGATTTGTGGAAACGAGTATAGAAATATGATTTTCACCGAAATAAGATTTCAAATATTTGTATAATAGTAAAAATGAGTAAAAAGAAAAAGTAATTATGATCGAAATAAGGTACTAAATAGTCGTAGACTAGTAAAAATAAGCAAAAGTGAGTTATTGTAACCGAAATATGGTATAGAATAAGCATACAATGATGAAAACGAGCATAGATGGGTGATTCTAACCAAATATGGTTTAGAATGAGCGTACAATGGTGAAAACGAGTATATATTCTAATTAAAATATTGTTTAGAATATACGTTGATTGGTGAAACCGAGTATAGATGTATAAATACAACCTAAATAAGGTATAAAACTGACCTAGATTAGTGACAAGTATATAAATACTATTCTAACCAAAATAAGGTATCAAATGCTTGTAGATTTATCAAATGCTTGTAGATTGGTGAAAAAGAGTATAAATGAATTATTCTAACCGAAATATGGTTTAGAATGAGCGTACAAGAATAAAAATGAGTATACATAGGTAATTCTAACCTGCATATGGTACAAAATGATCGTAGACTAGTAAAAATGAGTATAAATGAGTTATTCTAACCGAAACATGGTGTAGGATGAGCATACAATAATGAAAATGAGTATAAATGGGTAATTCAAACCGAAATATGACATAAAAATAGGCCTAGAATGTTGAAAATGAGTATAGATACGTAATTCTTATCGAAATATGGTTTAGAATGGAAAAAAGAGAGAAGGTTTGTTTACAGACGAACATACGCTATGATGAATAAGTCAAGATCAAAAAAACATTAAGCCACAAAAGATGTACATTGGTGAAACGAAGTATACATGTGTATCTCTAACTAAAATAAGGTATAAATGTCACGACCCGCACCCGGTGTGAGGTCACGAGTACGTGGGTACATCCAGCCTACGCCGCATCATTGACAGTAGAACGTTGTCTAGGTCAACAATACTATCTAATCATCTCACACAATAGTATATAAAATATGTCAATGATATCTTAACTCCATACGGAGGACAAGATGACAATATATATGATAATCAATACTCAAATGCAATAAAACCATAGAAAGATAATGGCACGATATCAAATTGAAGAAATGGACTCACAAAGTCTCAAACTAGACATCACAACAATATCCAAGTCTAATATTCTATCCATAAAACACAAATAGTCTTAAATATATATAACATTCCAAATAAGTCTATCAATAATCCATAAGTCTAGGAGTAAAAAAAAATATATCCCAAAAGTCGAATATGCTGGAAACAAATCCAATGCTAATGCTAATGCTAAGAAGGGGTGACTAGAATAGCTAGTGATACCGGCTAGGCCTCCCAGTAATCACTCCTGAACTAAATGGTCAAAATCTTCATATGGTACCTCCTGCGGTCCATAATACGTCAGACATAAATCTTCTAAGTAATTGTCTGAAAAATATATCCAGTCAGGATAGAACGAGTACAACTCTAACAACAGTTCCAATACATGGTAGAAACTATAAGACAATAATTAGCAATAAAATACATGATGAGATAAAGCATTTAGTGTCAGAACAGGATAAGCAGTGGATAATAAATAGGAAGATACCATTGGTAATAAATAATAATATGGAAATAACAGGAAAATTGTATCTAATTGACTAAGTGTTTTGAAGTACTGCTTTTAATATGTGATTAATCATCAATGTAATTATATAATATCAACGATAGTACGCTCAATCATACTGGTAAAATATGATCAACTATCAAACAATGTCTACGATGGTACGACTCAATCACATACGTGATTAGCCATCAAACAATGTCTATGATGGTACGGCTAAATCACATACGTGATTATCCATCAAACAATGTATACGATGGTACGACTCAATCACATACGTGACTAGCTATCAAACAATATCTACAATGTCTAAAATGATTGATCACATATCTACTTATCACACCCCCTCTCAGACCAGTACAATGGATCAAGTCATGACATGTCACAATACGACACGATAATCATGATGCACGGTCTATAATACGAGCATAATGATCACGGTCTATATAATCACTGAGATATATAAGGTAATCACGATAGAGTAATATCTCATGAAGGGGATCCACTATATACCAATTCGTGTAACCATAATGTCAGAAATCAAGTAAGATATCGCTAAATACATGGATTAAGTAAGAAAACTATCAGAGAATATACTCGCCTGAGTTCCAGAGCAATGAATGTCAAACTATGTCCGAACTGGTATCACCCTGAACTAAATATAAAATTTTATATTATTTGGTGTATTGGAGTAATAAGCATGCTTAAATAAACCAAAATATGATTTCTAGGTCAAAACTAGGTTATACTAGTCAAACTAGGTCAATACCTTGATTCTAGGTTCAAAACTAGCTTCTAAGTTGGTTACAAGGCTAAACTAGCTAATACTAGGTGATACTAGGCTATACCTAGGCATCTAGGTCAATACTAGTTATTACTAGCTAGTAACTATACTAAGATACCATATTTACACTATATAGACCCATATATCAATAGATATCCTATATAATACATTTGTCCCATTACCTTAACATAGACAATACTTAATAGCTTAGCCTTTATATAATTGGTATTCTAATAAATAATGATCTGATTACAACTAAATGCTTACAATCCTCTTACTACCGCCATGTGTCCACCCATTGTCGGGCTTCGATTGGAGAAGGGAGGTAAGTGGTAGGGTCGGGTGGAGTCCATATAGCAGAGGGATGAGAGGGGAGGGGACCCGGTGGGACCCATGTATAAGTGGTGGGAGAGAGAGGTTGTAAGAAGGTTGTAAACATTTGGTAGTAAAGTTAGTAGTATTGTATTCTAATACCATAGTAGCAAAACTACCTATTACCTTGAGATACTCCATGTACCTTAGCTAGACTCAATATATTACCTTGCCCTACCTATTCACTAACATAAACTTCCTTACAAATATTACCTCTAATCTTGGTAAGTCATACCAATCCAACATCTTAGCACTACCTATTGACCAACACTTGATATCCAAGTATCAAGGTATACTAAATACACTTGCACAGTCTAACATACCTCACTATGATACACTAATACTCATTCTCATGTACAATACTCCTCAAATCGACTCTCACTCAATCCACACATAAAACTAATTCACTAACATACCTTAACTTGAATACGCAATCCACTTACCTTAAATACTAAAAAATACACTCCCAGTTCTCCCCATATGTCTCCTCCCATATTGAGCACCTACCATGATACACCAAGATCATATTCAATTCTCAAGAGTACCCTTGGTAAAGCCTGAAATCAGAATTGCAACTAAATTTTCCCCAAACACCAGCACTGTATTATCACGACCCGCACCCGGTTTAGGGGCACGAGTGCGTGGGTACGTCCAACCTACGCCGTAGCATCGGCGGTAGAACGCTGTCTAGGTCAAGTACTATCTATAAAATCTTACGCTAGTATCCAACTCCATAAGGAGACTCGGATAATACTATAAAAATATTAACAACATACTCAATCATAACTACAGCACGATAGGAATTTGAAGAAACAAAAGAATACAACGCAAGTCTAATGACAAAATAATCATACCTGCAATTATTAACTTCCAATCCCCAAGTGTGTCAGAAACCAGTCTACTAAGGTCACAGTCTGGAAAAATATTTTCCAGTCAGGAAGGAGCAAAGTACATCTCTAAATAGTAGTTCTTTATTAATGATATAAACTATGTAGCAGTTCTAGATAAAAATATACCAGATGCATGTATAGGTACGAAAAATGTACAATGAAAGAAATACTGGAAAATACTGTAAGTAACTGCAGGAAAAGAAACAATATGTCCATGAGCAAGAAACCTATGACTAAGTGTGTGAGTACTAGCTTTAACATGTGATCGGCTTGGGAACTTGATCAGGCTGGTTACATGTGATTAGCTATGATTCACGAAGGTCAGGCTAACCGTTGGTTAGCTATGATGCATGTATAGGTCAGGCTAATCACACGTAACAGCTATGAAGCATGGAGAGGGTCAGGCCGCACCCGACGTGAGATGTGGGGTGAGCTATGATGCATGAAAAGTTGGGTATGATCACATATCTACACTAAAATACTCCCCACCTCCGACTGGTATAGTAGATCCAATCATGGTACGCTATGGCACGGGATTCCCTAGGGAGGTAGCAAATCTCCCCGGGACTCAGTGTCTGTACATGCACAAGATATCAAGGAAATAAGTCTTGTACAAGCTACACCATGAATGAGGAATAACATCTCATGACGAGATCCGTGTATACCAATCCGTGTAACCAACGTGTCAAGAACATGAATATTTACACTAGATACAGTGAACATAGGAGATATCAGAAATTAGAAACTAATCAGAGAATGTACTCGCCTTGGGTCCTTAGCTGGTAATGTCAATGTCCTATCCCAGAGTATCGTCTGGAGGAAACAACAGTCCTAAAAATATATCAAATACAACATTTGCATCAGATGCTACACTAACACAGTCTAAAAATACTGAGTTCGGGACTTCTCTAGGTATGATACCGGTCACCTAGGATCACCTAGTAGGGATACGTAAAACACATTACACTTATTAATACTTACAGTATTTATACATGCACCAATTTAAATGTATTTAATATATATATATATATATATATGCATTTTTAAATACATATTTGATTTATACTAGTTGAACATTATATGTGTATACTCATACAAAAAATACATTTTAAAAATATATATATTGTTAATGTTATTATTAAAATATATACTAATACTAGTACACCACATTAAATACATATACAATACATTAATTGTATGTACAAGATACATATAAAATAATAGTTTCATGATTAAGAGTTAACCAAACCATTAGGTTTGTTTTAGAGATTAGTTAAAATATCATATACAAAAGTCTTATTAGAATTTAAAATAGTTCATTTTTATATCCTGCTTATATAACACTAATTTATTATAGGTATTCAACACATAGGTAATATTTATCTTAAGAAAATATATAGATACATAAGCTTATGGACATAGTTATATGTATTTATAAATAAGGCTATAAGCAGTTACACATACATAAATAATCATATACTGATTTCACTATTAAGTATAATAGCGAAGTAACATCTCTATACTGAAAATCATTTGCACATATATAAATATATAACAGGTCACCTTAATAAAAAATATTTAGTATATACATAATACTCTTATAAAGATATAACATCATACTACACATATTTAAACGTTATACTAGTATCTCTGTAAACAGATTAGAGACGGGATTACCAGTGGTGAACAACTTGGCGATGTCGACGCGGGGAGGCGGGGCAAAATATGGTGGTTGACGGCCACGGTTGCGGTGGTCTCGATGGAGAGGTGGGGATGGCGAAAGACGACGGTGCTCGGCTAGATAGTTGCTTCGCCGGTTCAATGGTACACCGGTCGGGAACGAGAAGGTCTGTACGGCATTCGCAGCCACAGAAAACTGCTTGGCGCAGTTGCACCCCGGGGGTAGCAGTATGGTGCTCACTCGCTCGAGGATTCCACGGCAGCGCTAGAATGTCAGAGAGCCGTGCTCGTCACTCGATGGTGGCGCACGACTGTGAAGTCGTCGGAGGAGAGAGGTGTTGCTGCTGCATATGGAGATGCGTCAGTGCAGCTGCCTCACGCGGGAGCGGCCAGGATGCGGCGGTACCACGACGCCGACGGCCAGGAGTGGGAGGAGGATTGAGCAGCGGGTCTGCTGCTCGCCGGAGAGATGAGGACGGATGGATGGATGGATGCTGGTCGGAAAACTGAGCAGCGGGAGGGGGTTAGCCGGACCGGGATGAACGCAGGGAGTCGGATTGGCTTGGTCGCCGGAGGGTTGATGGGATGGTGGTGGTGTAGGTGATGATGGTGGTGATGATGACAGCAGTCGATGGCCGCCGGGAGGGAGTTGGTGAAGCCTGTGGTGGTGGTGTGTTGATGGAAGGAGGAGATGGAGGGAGTCTGCCGGAGTATGGACTTGGCCGGTGCAGCGGGACTCGGCCGGCCGGAGGATCGGGCTCGGCTCGGTCGGAGCAGTTGCCACGTGGAGAATGGAGGGTGGTGAAGGGAGCAGGCCGTGGGGAATAGGAGTACAGCAGGGAGTCGGGGAATAAGCACAGTGTCGCCGGAGTATGCCGGTCGGGTGGCTGAGGGAAAAGTGAGATGGGGGATGATGAATAGTGTTCCCCCCCCCTCTCTCAAATTTGAATTCAAATTCCAAATAAAAGAAGAAGAAGAAAAAGGAAGAAGAAGAGAAGAAATGAGAAGAAGAAAGGAAGAAGAATTTCTTCCTACGTTGGAGAGGATGGAGGCTTGTGAGGAGGTGGGGGCTTGCTTGGGGATTAGGGTTTTCTAGGGAAATGGATTGATGTGACATTAAATAGTAAAAGGGGGTGAGAGGGTGTGTGAATCTAATGGTGAGGATGGACCCACTTTAAATGAGTGGTCCAGATTGGACATGAAGAATGTTCATGTGGGGATAAGGGTGATAAAAATATTAAGGATTCCTCCTTTGGTTTAAACAAATGGGTGTTTACACCAAAACTGCAAATTTACAAATTAGCCCCCTTACATTCGGGTATTTGCACAGACGCATAAAATGACAAAAATTTGGCGGACGATTCGAGGTCCGATGTTTTGTAGGGTCAGGGGGCGCTGTAACTTTGGTGTGGGCTAAAATAGCAGGGCATTGGAATTAAATTGGAATTTCAGAATTGGTTAAAATAGTATCCTCAATTTTAATTAGAAATAAATGCAAGTTGTGTTCTAAAATTAATTAGGAGTACATGGGGCCAAAATCAGGTCAGGTCATCAATACCAATAATGAAGAAGACTCAGAACAGAATATTACCCTAATTTGGGCCGCACGAAAAATAGGTCAAGATTGCCTCCAATTTTTGATTGGAACGCACAACGATACAAAATAGAAATTTATTAAATAACGTCCGCGATGATTTTTGTGCGGCTAGAAATAATGTACAAAGAGCATAATTACGAGCTGCAAAAATAGCAGAATGGAAGGCGGGCATGTCTAGGGCAAGATTGTAAAATTTGTTGGAAGACAAAAGTCAGGATAGCGCTCCAAATATCGAAGCAAAGGCAATACGCAATAATTAAATAAAATACAGTAATTAATTACACCTCCAATAAATTAATTCTAAAATAAAACAATTAACCTCAAAATTCCATAATTCCGACAGGTGCTCATCTACAGGCTTCTAGGTCAAGTCTACCATCACAAACACAAATGAACACTGTTATAATATAATATATTAAAGTACACATCACACAGTTATTTAATTAAATATACTATCATGCAATTAATTAATTATAACTACAATAATATTAAATATTGGAAAAAGTCGAAAATACCCCTGTTTTCGGAATGTGGTAGTGACAAGTCTACCCACCTTAAAAGAATTTCGTCCTCGAAATTTAAATCCTCTAGGTAGCGTTTAATCGTATGCATTATTATTTCCCTCAAACTTAAATTCATCAACCACGACATCAGGTAATAATTCACAATGTCTTTTCACAATTTCAAAATTTTAAAATTTTGCATAACCTGAAAAATCCTCGAAATAGAATCAAAGTCCATTTTTATCAAAAATTTCCCCGAAATTGTTAGTTAATAGTTGAATACCCAGAATTTAATATCCACTCCTCTAATTTGCTTTTTAATCAATGCTCATCTAAAAATGTAATCTCGTCCCACAAGTTTGAATTTAAGCATTTATCCATCAAAACTTTTATTCCTTGATTTCCTCTTTCCTCAAAATACTCAACAATACGATACTTAAGGATTCTCCAAATGCGACATCCAAATATAACATTTTAAAATTTCCATATCTTGCAATCAAATAATTATAGTGATAATCTTATTAAATTTCCTCAAATTCTAATGATAACCTCAATCATATCACATCCTTCCTGGAATCATAAATTCTGCCATGTTAAATTCTTAACCCTCTATTTAAATCAATGTTTATCCTCGAATTTTTTTTTTTTTTTCACATAATATGCAACGAGGTAATACTTATGAAACCTCCAATACAATATTCAAGATATAAGTTCATAACTTGCAGTCCAATAAATATATCGATGGCCTTCTTAGATTCCTCAAATTCAATGGTAAATTCAATCATTTCATAATCTTCTTAAAAATCAATGATTTAACGAAACTTCAATTACGCCATATTAAATTTCCAACTCTTTATTTAATTTAATATTTTTCCTCAAAATTTAAGGCACCTTGTCTCTCTTTGTCAAGTCATAACCTATTCGTTAATCTTTACTACAGTTAAATCCTCAACAATCAAAGTCTAAGAGAATTCTACCTACAACCATACAACATTCAACCTAAGGGAAATATGTATGATCATGGTATCTTTTGTCATGGTATTGCAGTCTCTGTATCAGGGGTATTACTAACTACATTATAACAAGAAATCATGCATACAAGCTACGGTACTAAGGTATCAATCAATCAGAAGACAAAAAGGAACATGAGGAAAGAAAAGAAAGAACCTGCTAACATATTACTTGCAATATCTTCTATCTCTAACATAATCATAGGTCAAATAATGCATGGAAAGTTTGATACCTCTATCTCTTTAGATACCACACTCTACTACAAGCATACTCACTGCTAGCTTCCTTACCTACTGCAATAGTTGATACTAGTCATTCTTATCACTCCAGTGCATATCAATTGCAACACACTATACTAAGTACTGCTCTCTCTAATACAATTTTTAGATGGACACCCAAGTCAGTCTGCGGTGCCATCTCGATCATGCTCAATCACCAGATCCTTACACATGTATATCATCCACTCATATATTAATATTCATATCTCTCATCTACCATAAAATTAATCCTCAAACAATCGTCA
The DNA here is from genome assembly GCA_036927795.1 of Iris macrosiphon. Classification (NCBI taxonomy): domain Eukaryota; kingdom Viridiplantae; phylum Streptophyta; class Magnoliopsida; order Asparagales; family Iridaceae; genus Iris; species Iris macrosiphon. The sequence continues at coordinate 131,311,974 of JAYESA010000009.1, read as the reverse complement.
AGGTTTAACTTCTCGAACAACTTTAAAGTAAAATGTATATACTTCCTCAAAAATCAGATACTCAACATCGAAATAAAATTTAATTACTCCAAAAATCTGTGTAGCCTTAACTATGTTTATTGAATTCATATTTGAAATCCTCAAAATTTAATGACGTAATCTCAACTCCTCAATTATTCTAAAAATAAAATTTTATTCCACCTTTTTAATTTATAACTCAAGTTATCATCAACTGTGTTTTCTTTCATGATTTCAATTTATGTCAACTGGTATATCATCTAATTATCATCACACCGAGTGCTTACTGTTATTAACATCATTCTCGACTAATCTTCGATATAGAATCATTAGCACTCTTGGTATTATATCACTAGCTTCATTAATGGATCATCTCATCAAGCTCATTATAACTCATAATTATATGCACTTTCTATAATGCCCATGCTTTACTTCAATCTTAAGGGCAGGCATATGGTTCTATATCTCGATTGATGTATAAGCATATCTCTTAATCCTTTTACAGCCTGTTAAACTAATTGTGATACACTTCACAACTTCCATTACTAATCCTGATATTTCTCTACTTATGACATCTCATTAAACCCTTTATGCATATACATTTCTTTACCTTTAACATTTCCGATATCAATCATCAAATTGGACATCATGCTCCATAAATCCTTAACACAATTCCTGGATACTTAATCGTTTACATAGATCACTCAATTACATAATCATGATTATCTAGGACGGGTAATTGGCTCTGATACTAACTCTGAGAACTATCACTGATACTCTATACTCTCCTTAACTCTCAGTCTCTAATGACCTTATCCTAGAACCATTGTTACAAGGTACTATGCGATGGGTTAATTCTAGATCAAGGCCTACTGCTCACATGTCCAACTAGGAAATACTTACAAACTCACAAGCAACACTCAGTCAATACTAATACTCAAGACACAGACAAAATTACAAGTCACTAATTATCATACTAACAAGGAATCCTCAAGAAAATAAGCTCAAAAAGGAATTGGATCAAGGACGGAAGGTATCTTTACTGCTAGTAAAGAAAAGAAGCGATGGAACAAAGTCCTGGAATAACATAAATAGATAAGTCTTGAGATGATATTTTAAGAACCAATTTAAGATACAACCTGATAATCATACACGTCTATCCGAAATCATGACACTCAGAATTCTCGCCACGCCAGTAAGCATAGATGCGATAAACGACAGGTTCCGTAACTAAGGTATGCAACCCTATAATCATGTCATCTAGAATCCTCGCCACGCCAACCGGTATAGCTGCGAGAGACCCTAAGTTTCATAACTAAAGTATGTACATCCAAGTTAGGTTCCTACGTTCTCGTCACGACAGTTAATATGGCTGCGATAAACTCTAGGTTCCATAACCAAAGTAGACATTTTACCTTTCTCACTGTCCTCATCAATATATGTCATCAGATGATACCATAAATTCTAGTCCGTAAAATTCATCTCAATATGAAATCAACTCAACAATGATACCAGGAATTAAAGTTAACAACTGGTCAACAAGAATAAACTCAATAATGATACCAAGATTTTAAATTTAACAACTCGTCAACAAGAATCAAACTCAATATCAACGAGTGAGGACGGACGAAAACAAGGCGAAGGAGTTAAATTGGAAATTGTAATAAGATTCTCAAGGGGTCGTCCCAGGAATCTCTCAAGAAATTGTGATTGAGTATTCGCTCTCGTCCTAGTATCCTATGTCCTAGATCCTATCGCAGGCACGCAGTAGTACAACAAGGATGCCACACTACTACGACATCGCACAACTCGTAAAGTCTGACCTGCATGGGCCACCACTAAAAATGTGTCACGACCCGCACCCGGTTTAGGGGCACGAGTGCGTGGGTACGTCCAGCCTACGCCGCAGCATCGGCGGTAGAACGCTGTCTAGGTCAAGTACTATCTATAAAATCTTACGCTAGTATCCAACTCCATAAGGAGACTCGGATAATACTATAAAAATATTAACAACATACTCAATCACAACTACAGCACGATAGGAATTTGAAGAAACAAAAGAATACAACGCAAGTCTAATGACAAAATAATCATACCTGCAATCATTAACTTCCAATCCCCAAGTGTGTCAGAAACCAGTCTACTAAGGTCACAGTCTGGAAAAATATTTTCCAGTCAGGAAGGAGCAAAGTACATCTCTAAATAGCAGTTCTTTATTAATGATATAAACTATGCAGCAGTTCTAGATAAAAATATACCAGATGCATGTATAGGTACGAGAAATGTACAATGAAAGAAATACTGGAAAATACTGTAAGTAACTGCAGGAAAAGAAACAATATGTCCATGAGCAAGAAACCTATGACTAAGTGTGTGAGTACTAGCTTTAACATGTGATCGGCTTGGGAACTTGATCAGGCTGGTTACATGTGATTAGCTATGATTCACGAAGGTCAGGCTAACCGTTGGTTAGCTATGATGCATGTATAGGTCAGGCTAATCACACGTAACAGCTATGAAGCATGGAGAGGGTCAGGCCGCACCCGACGTAGGATATGGGGTGAGCTATGATGCATGAAAAGTTGGGTATGATCACATATCTACACTAAAATACTCCCTACCCCCGACTGGTATAGTAGATCCAATCATGGTACGCTATGGCACGGGATTCCCTAGGGAGGTAGCAAATCTCCCCGGGACTCAATGTCTGTACATGCACAAGATATCAAGGAAACAAGTCTTGTACAAGCTACACCATGAATGAGGAATAACATCTCATGACGAGATCCGTGTATACCAATCCGTGTAACCAACGTGTCAAGAACATGGATATTTATACTAGATACAGTGAACATAGGAGATATCAGAAATTAGAAACTAATCAGAGAATGTACTCGCCTTGGGTCCTTAGCTGGTAATGTCAATGTCCTGTCCCAGAGTATCGTCTGGAGGAAACAACAGTCCTAAAAATATATCAAATACAACATTTGCATCAGATGCTACACTAACACAGTCTAAAAATACTGAGTTCGGGACTTCTCTAGGTATGATACCGGTCACCTAGGATCACCTAGTAGGGATACGTAAAACACATTACACTTATTAATACTTACAGTATTTATACATGCACCAATTTAAATGTATTTAATATATATATATATATATGCATTTTTAAATACATATTTGATTTATACTAGTTGAACATTATATGTGTATACTCATACAAAAAATACATTTTAAAAATATATATATTGTTAATGTTATTATTAAAATATATACTAATACTAGTACACCACATTAAATACATATACAATACATTAATTGTATGTACAAGATACATATAAAATAATAGTTTCATGATTAAGAGTTAACCAAACCATTAGGTTTGTTTTAGAGATTAGTTAAAATATCATATACAAAAGTCTTATTAGAATTTAAAATAGTTCATTTTTATATCCTGCTTATATAACACTAATTTATTATAGGTATTCAACACATAAGTAATATTTATCTTAAGAAAATATATAGATACATAAGCTTATGGACATAGTTATATGTATTTATAAATAAGGCTATAAGCAGTTACACATACATAAATAATCATATACTGATTTCACTATTAAGTATAATAGCGAAGTAACATCTCTATACTGAAAATCATTTGCACATATATAAATATATAACAGGTCACCTTAATAAAAAATATTTAGTATATACATAATACTCTTATAAAGATATAACATCATACTACACATATTTAAACGTTATACTAGTATCTCTGTAAACAGATTAGAGACGGGATTACCAATGGTGAACAACTTGGCGATGTCAACGCGGGGAGGCGGGGCAAAATATGGTGGTTGACGGCCACGGTTGCGGTGGTCTCGATGGAGAGGTGGGGATGGCGAAAGACGACGGTGCTCGGCTAGATAGTTGCTTCGCCGGTTCAATGGTATACCGGTCGGGAACGAGAAGGTCTGTACGGCATTCGCAGCCACAGAAAACTGCTTGGCGCAGTTGCACCCCGGGGGTAGCAGTATGGTGCTCACTCGCTCGAGGATTCCACGGCAGCGCTAGAATGTCAGAGAGCCGTGCTCGTCACTCGATGGTGGCGCACGACTGTGAAGTCGTCGGAGGAGAGAGGTGTTACTGCTGCATATGGAGACGCGTCAGTACAGCTGCATCACGCGGGAGCGGCCAGGATGCGGCGGTACCACGACGCCGACGGCCAGGAGTGGGAGGAGGATTGAGCAGCGGGTCTGCTGCTCGCCGGAGAGATGAGGACGGATGGATGGATGGATGCTGGTCGGAAAATTGAGCAGCGGGAGGGGGTTAGCCGGACCGGGATGAACGCAGGGAGTCGGCTTGGCTTGGTCGCCGGAGGGTTGATGGGATGGTGGTGGTGTAGGTGATGATGGTGGTGATGATGACAGCAGTCGATGGCCGCCGGGAGGGAGTTGGTGAAGCCTGTGGTGGTGGTGTGCTGATGAAAGGAGGAGATGGAGGGAGTCTGCCGAAGTATGGACTTGGCCGGTGCAGCGGGACTCGGCCGGCCGGAGGATCGGGCTCGGCTCGGTCGGAGCAGTTGCCGCGTGGAGAATAGAGGGTGGTGAAGGGAGCAGGCCGTGGGGAATAGGAGTACAGCAGGGAGTCGGGGAATAAGCACAGTGTCGCCGGAGTATGTCGGTCGGGTGGCTGAGGGAAAAGTGAGATGGGGGATGATGAATAGTGTTCCCCCCCCCTCTCTCAAATTTGAATTCAAATTCCAAATAAAAGAAGAAGAAGAAAAAGGAAGAAGAAGAGAAGAAATGAGAAGAAGAAAGGAAGAAGAATTTCTTCTTACGTTGGAGAGGATGGAGGCTTGTGAGGAGGTGGGGGCTTGCTTGGGGATTAGGGTTTTCTAGGGAAATGGATTGATGTGACATTAAATAGTAAAAGGGGGTGAGAGGGTGTGTGAATCTAATGGTGAGGATAGACCCACTTTAAATGAGTGGTCCAGATTGGACATGAAGAATGTTCATGTGGGGATAAGGGTGATAAAAATATTAAGGATTCCCCCTTTGGTTTAAACAAATGGGTGTTTACACCAAAACTGCAAATTTATAAATTAGCCCCCTTACATTCGGGTATTTGCACAGACGCATAAAATGACGAAAATTTGGCGGGCGATTCGAGGTCCTATGTTTTGTAGGGTCAGGGGGCGCTGTAAGTTTGGTGTGGGCTAAAATAGCAGGGCACTGGAATTAAATTGGAATTTCAGAATTGGTTAAAATAGTATCCTCAATTTTAATTAGAAATAAATGCAAGTTGTGTTCTAAAATTAATTAGGAGTACATGGGGCCAAAATCAGGTCAGGTCATCAATACCAATAATGAAGAAGACTCAGAACAGAATATTACCCTAATTTGGGCCGCACGAAAAATAGGTCAAGATTGCCTCCAATTTTCGATTGGAACGCACAACGATACAAAATAGAAATTTATTAAATAACGTCCGCGACGATTTTTGTGCGGCTAGAAATAATGTACAAAGAGCATAATTACGAGCTGCAAAAATAGCAGAATGGAAGGCGGGCATGTCTAGGGCAAGATTGTAAAATTTGTTGGAAGATAAAAGTCAGGATAGCGCTCCAAATATCGAAGCAAAGGCAATACGCAATAATTAAATAAAATACAGTAATTAATTACACCTCCAATAAATTAATTCTAAAATAAAACAATTAACCTCAAAATTCCATAATTCCGACAGGTGCTCATCTACAGGCTTCTAGGTCAAGTCTACCATCACAAACACAAATGAACACTGTCTATAATATAATATATTAAAGTACACATCACACAGTTATTTAATTAAATATACTATCATGCAATTAATTAATTATAACTACAATAATATTAAATATTGTAAAAAGTCGAAAATACTCCTATTTTCGGAATGTGGTAGTGACATGTATAGACACACCATTGCAGAAATTATTCTCCTCTCTAGCACACATAATTCACTAATGCACATATCAATCTAGCTCCTTCCCCTCACTGCAGGACTGAGACTCAAGAACCAATACAATTCTTCCAAAACATGTGCCCCCACACACTCCTTCTCAATCATTAACACTAGCACACCCATCATAGGTCCCCTTATCTATCACAATACTCTAAACTTAACATTGATACCACAACCACACTCATATACCTGATACTCAACTGTGCATAGTATCCCTCTTGAAGCTGCACTTCTAGTTTAAACTCCTCTCAAGTTACAGTTGCACCTCTACCCACTCACTGCCCTACAGTGCTACTGCAGCTGCTTGCATTTTCTTAAACAGTTGTTGCTGCTGCCTGATTGCCTACACAACAATATGGTAAGCCTCATTTGCTTCACCTGCAACAATGAACATACGCACACGACTGAACCCAATACACAACTGCTCATATACCCGACTGTCACAGCATTTCAGTGCAGTCCCGACTACGCAGTCCCTATATTGCACACAAGATATTGTGCGTTACATAATTGCTTGTGCAACACAAGTGCATTTTTGTACTGGTACCCGACCTATGCACTCAGTCCCTTGTACAAATTATCACCCGAGCACACAAGCACAGCTACCCCTTCCTTGATACACACACACAAACCTCTACACTAATACTTCTAATATCACTAATGCTCTAACACACAAATGCTCAACACACTCCAACCAAATACAATCCAAAGCTTCCAATACAACACCACATGCATTTTATCATACACTTAGTGGGCACCAAGCTAAGATACTCTCCAAATCCATGATACTCTTATGATTCACTCATCTCACATCAACACCAACATGATACACACACCCAAAACACATAGATCACTGTATAAAATATAAATTATGACATATAAATAATTAAGATAGTTAATTACAATGCAAATAATAGATATTAATACCAATTGGGTAAAACTCACCACGAAAATAACCAAATTATCTACATGTATCATGACGTATCACCATAGTATCCCTCTAGACAATACGGCTGTACATATCCAATTGTGGACACATAGACATTAACAAACCATGAGTTAGTCTCTCAAACTACCAAGGGATCATCTCTTAAACACTTGTGGACCAAATTCAGATTTTATCCAATTTGGCCACATAAATACCTATAACTATCACAATAAAGACCTATAGCACCTAGATCTTCTTTCTATGGATAGTCCTTAGCCATAGAAGGATTTCTAAGGGTCTAATACAATAAATTAACCAAAAGTTGAAGAAAAATAGGGATTATACCTATTGAAAGTTAAATTCGAATAAAATTTCTCCTGGTGGATATGAAATAGACACAAGCTCCTAGAATCTCCTTTCCAAATGGTGCTCCTTGTAATCCAAGCTCCTATACCTCCTCGAGGATGAGTAATAAGTGAGGGAAAAATTGAATGGAATGGTGGAGATTGGTCTCAATTTGGGAAAGAACTAATTTACAAATAAATGAGATAAAATGACAAGTAGAGGAGGTCACTTCTCCTATATATTAGGGCCGACCACTTCCCCCTTCTCTAGGTTAATGTAATAAGTCCAAATTTCCCTCAAGGGTTGTCATGAATGTAATGACCCACTTTGCATCAATACGGATAGCTGATTCAAATGGCACAACTGCGACGACCCGTCACTCTTTACCTAGTGAGAAGACTCGCTTGAGGCAAAGGAATTCAAACTTGGCCCTTGAGAAGTTCAGAATTAGACTTTCAATGGCGAGCTGAGTATCGTTCGACCGATATGAATCATCACTAAGGTGGGTGGCTACAATGAACCTGTCTTTGCTTAGCCAGCACATCCAAAAATACGGACAATACATGCTAGTCACTAGAAAAATTACCTTTTGCATGCTAATAAAGAATATAACGCACCTAGCTAAGAGAATAATCCTATCTTGTATTGCTTGTCTAGAACATGGAAAAGAAATAACTTAATATATTTTCTTATGCATCGCTTTATATTCCTTTGCACAGGTTCAATCCTTGCACTAACCCCTTAGACTCGCGCTAGTGTAAAGGCTTATGTTTCTATGCTTGTCTGCTTTACGTGCTAAATAGAACTCGCTAGTCTTATTTTAATGCTTGTCACATAGTTTCATACCATGATCAAGTAACACAGAACATGTCTTGCATCATCTAGTTTAGGCAGGAAGACTATCAAAATAGACATTTTTGAGCCAAGTAATAGAAATATGGAAATACTTCGGGACCATAAAGTAACCAAGGCGGTTTTCCGTGATGGAAACCGCATAATGCAAGATTGAAAAGAAAATATAAGAAAGAATGAAAGTGTAGAAAGTTAATAGACGGGTATATCGGGGACGTGTAGCGGGGCTCACTATCCGCGATTCATAAAGCACCAACAACCCAGTTAATAATCCAAAGAACCACTCGGGATGGCTTGCAGCGGGTAATAGCCTACCGCATCTACAACCATCGACGTTGTACAAATAAAGAAGAGAAAAGATCTAAATAAGTTAATAATTTGTATGGTCACGGACAACTCGTGCACGAGGTATGGAGATTCCTCGGAGGGTCGCCTGGGCACCAGGATCGTGCCGGCCTAGGAGGAATCATAGGATTGCAGGCGACTTGCCATGGTGGTCTAGCCATGCAAGCAACGCAATGCCCGGTAAGTCGTAGCATATCAGTGTGTAGTGGCCATCACTTATGGTAGGTAGCAAAATTACGAATGCCATTATGTGTCCTTTATGGCTATGTTAGTGACCGTTTTATGTCATAATAGTCTCAAGTACTGTGCACGGAGCCTAGCGTCCAATAACTATATAGAGGCTATGACTGGCATGTTCATATAGATTAGGTAATCTCGCTTAGTGGCAATCCGCGTGTGAGTCATTGCATTGCATTAAAATAAATAATCTGCATAATCTATGTCACATATGAAGGAATCTGAGTAACACATATGAACCATCCAGAAACTTGAGTGTAACACACTTGAATAATCTGAGTATCATAAATCTGGAATCAATCTGAGTATATCGTTCACCCAAGTCAAAAATACGCGAGCAACACCTAGTTAGCTTATGCAATCCTTGATTCATTATATATTTATATTTGGGCTTAGTTAACTCGGTTGTATCTTTGGAAAGGGAAGGACGAATGGTAAGTTGGTAAGTTTTGCCGTGTTACTCTCATATCGTACGGCGCATTACAACACAAGCTAGGTTTTATATCATTTCCATGAAAATGATCCTAAGACAAGACTAAAAAGATAACTTAATAGATGGTGCACGAAATTAATATATCGTGTTTGGATTTGTCGAACGGACGAGAAGCCTCCACACTAGTATATTCATGTACTGATAATCCACTAGATTATTTGTAGGGTACAGAAGAACCTCGTTCGGTGTGGAGTACCCCCTCGTGAACGCTAAGGCATGGACTTTACTCTGGAGCCTTGGAGTATTGCGTCCGAAGCTGGAGCACATATACAGGACATCATGTTGGAACATCGCCTATGTATCATCCCATGTTATAAGTCGCTTGGCACGCATTTATATTTCGAGAGAGAGAAAGGGCTTGAGTGACTTATAATCTCAGCTTAGTGCCGCTCGTAACATTATTTCAATATCAATAAAGAGCTTATTTTTGTACCATACTTGTGTTTATTCTATGCTTCCACTATATAGACTTTGGGAACTAGTTATTGAACGGCCGTTTACTCATGTTGTTCAAATATTCGCTATATTGGAGACTATCTGTGCGACTCTGTGGCTTAGTTATTTATCGTCTGTTCGGACCTAGCCTTACGCGGGCGTAGCTTGTGCTCACACAGCATCACATCCTGATGGGAACGATTATCCTACAGGAGCACTGGCATGGTGATTCGTATTCAGCGGTGACAACCGATCCTGCGGGAGATCGGGACGTGACATATTGGTACCAGAGCATGAATTTACGTTGTTGGACTTCATATCGATTGTCTCAGTTTTGAAAGCTTGTTCATGGGTAAAGAAGTGTACGCTCTCTCTCTCGTTGTTCTGATAGAATATTCCATATATTGAGTCTAAATAATTTTGAAAGTGTATATGAACGTATTGGTTGAATGAGATAGTAATACGAAGGCCTTTGTGTTGAACTGTGTCGGACTTTATGGGAAGAGATTTATGCCATGAATTTACAAAGTTACGTGTGAACCAGGAAAACCTTTAGAAATGCTAAGCGGGTTAGCATGCAAAACTAGAATATTATTCGGACGGGATATCTATGCACACAACCTTTTGTCTTAGTTGTGTTGGGTATCGTGCAGCAGATCCTTTTGTGCGAGCAAGTTGATGAGCGAGATTGTATATCATTCGAATAAGTGTAAGTCGGGCATAGAATAGAAATTGATAGAGACGTTATTAGACTATTGCTAAGGCGAACATGGGGAGTCGTGCCTGGGTTTTGAGATATAGTTTAGATGGTTATTCATATCGATAAGTTATGACTCAAAATCTAGTTTGTTTGGATGACGATAAAGGAATATACGAGACTAAAATTTATTGAGGCTACGCATAAGGATCGCGCTGGAGTTCTAAGGAATGAATTGGATATGCGAGTAAATGATACGAACATAATTAAGGATTTGTTTAGATGACTCGAATCCTGAGTGGTGTATGCGATAGTTCAGGGACGAATAAGCGATTTGAGGATAGAGTGAGTTTTAAAGATTTGTAGAGTATAGCTCGAAACTGAGTGGTGTATGGATTGTCTTAGAAATGTATGAGTAAATTGAGGATTTCGAGTAGCAATGAGTCTATCAACAAGTGGCATGATTATACAAAGCTTTAGTAGAAGTAATGCCTAGCAAGTAAGCAAATTTGAAGGTATAGTACGAGATTTGATTCGGACGAGTTAGAACATATTGAGCAAGTGAAAAGGCTTATACTGGATAGGGATTCAGAGTATTGGAATCAAGATCTTGGTCGAGGAAACTTATTAGATCATACGATCGATTTCAAATTGAATTAAATGGATTGAAACTTAAAAACGTGCGCAAGCGCATACGCGTTCTTTAAACGTGCGAGCGCCCAGGCGAGTGCGCCTGCTCTTTAACCGCGTGCGCATGCGCACATGTTCTTTAACCGCGCGCGAGCGCACGGGTTCTTATTTCGCACGCGCATCACGCGCGCCCGCCCGCGACAAAGAATGCCCCCGCGCGTGAAGACCGAAAGTTTTATTAACCTATTTAAACTATAACATAATAAACCAAAATGAATAAAATCAAACATGTATTTTCCAACAATATAAAATTTTATATATATATATATATATATATATATATATATATTACCAAATTGCTTAAAAACAATAACTTTTGAGACAAAATAATCTAGGATGCGATCGGAGTTAGCACAATGGAAGATAGCGTTCATCGAGAATTGAATTGAGTAGGATATCGCTCGATAGAATTTAGCTTGAGTATGGATGTTGTGGTTTCAAATTTGAATAAGAGTTGATACGATATCGATAGTTGGATGATGAAACGGATTTATACAAGTTAAAGAATTGCTGGTTCGATGAATTGGAGTAGGCGATATTAGATTTGAAATTGAATTAGATGAGGCAATCTTGAACCTAGTTCAAAAGATAACACTTGACATCAGGCCCAGATGAGAACAATTATCCTATGGGAGCGTTGGCATGGTGATTTCATGTCCAGCGGGGATAATCGAACTCGCGGGTGATCAGAGCCTAACATGTTCGAAGATTATACAGACAAACTCGATAAAATAGAACATAAAGAAGGTGAATAGACTTTGGCTAGAGGATTTGAACTTAGTTGTTTGAGGAATGCTAAAGGTAGACTACGGATTGATCGAACGGTAACATTGAAGTTAGATAATTTGGCTCGGCAAATTATGATCATGGCATGAACGATAATTAGATGGGCATGACTAGTTGGATTAATATATAACTTGGATGACACAAAGTCTAACGATAAGGTGTTTTGATTATTTTGATGATAACAATAATATTTCTTGCCTTGTGTGAGCGCAACTCTAGGCTCGCACATGCTTTACGCCCGACTAAGGACGATTATCCCGCGGGAGCGTTGGCGTGGTGATTTCACGGCCAACGGGGATAATCGAACTTGTGGAAGATCGGGACATGATAATTAAAGGATCATTTTGACTTGTTGTTTGACACAATAAGACGAGTTTGAGGATGCAATTGTGTCGGGGATGAGTAGTCTAGAATGTGAAGTAAGATACGCTCAAGGATTTATGAATGAATACGTGAATTGTGTTGGACAACTTAGAGTTTGTGATTGAGATTGAAAGTTTTCAAATTGAATCATGACTTGGTGGCCTAGACTAAGAAAGGAATAGATAGGTAGATTCTATCATGTGGTTGAGGAGATAGACAATGTGAATCGCTAGGTTCGACGTGCGACGTAGATATATCATGGATTCGGTAGGACAAACTTACCGTAGGATGACTTTGTTGAACAGACTCGAACCCCGTGCAACAAATATATATAATGCAAGTAAGATGATCACTATTTGATGTTGAGAAATTTGAGTGAGCGTTGTGCAAGATATTTGTACGATAAAAAATCATAAACGTGAACTGTACCTATGACCTTTTGAGCTGACCTAGCGGTTAGACAGACGATCCTATGCCGAGTAAAAGAACTTATGTGACCGAATTTAGAGTATTGCTTGGACAAGCCATAGAACTGGGACAACAACTTAGAGTTAGGCTTGGAACGATAAATGTGATCTATGTTTAACATGAACGAAATAAACAATAGGACATAAATGCTAGTCGATAAATTAGATAGATCATGCTTGATGGCAGTGAAATACTTGGTTTGGAGTTAGATAGAAATAACTTAGATTTTGGTCGACTCCGCTAGAGGTAACATCGTGGTTTCATAAAGCAAAAATACTTGGGAACAAAATTATGTTGCTCGAAGAAATCATTCTCTAGTAGCTTTGTCCGACTTCGCTATCACTAAGTTTGGTTGAAAAGCATATATTTGGGGAACGCCTTGAATATGTGTACGATCTAGACTGAGAGATATGCTGAACTCGAATATAGCTGCAGGTGAAGATGTTCATATACGCTTGGACAAGTATAGAGATTTGGTTAAGTTGGCCCTAGCCTAAGACTGTCACGACCCACACCCGGAATTAGGGCACGAGTACACGGGTACGTCCAGCCTACGCCGCAGCATCGGCGGTAGAACACTGTCAAGGTCTTGATACTATCTAGCCAATCTCACACAAGCATCCAATCTCCATAAGGAGGCACGGATGACACAAATAAAATGATCACATACTCAATCACAGGATTACAGCACGATAAGATAGCGAACAAAAATTAAATACAACACAAGTCTAAAGTAATAATCTAACTCAACAATATCCAAGTCTCATAAAAAATTTGCCGGAGACAAATCCGGTACCAATTAGTCTACTTAAAGAACTAACAAAAAATAGTAATTCTGGCTAGACCTCCCGGAATCACAACTAAACTATCAAGCCCAAGTGCAGCTACTCACCATATGGTCCATAAAGTGTTGGCTACCGGTCCTCTAAGGCATAGTCTGGAAAAATATTTCCAGTCAGGAAGGAGCAAAGTACAAATCTCAAATAACAGTTCCATTAAATTGATAAGGACTATAAAGCAATAAACATGTGATGCTAGCTACTGAGAAGACAGTAAAATAAATACAATGGCAATTAAAGAGAGACAGGCAATATAAAGAGACAGTCAATAGGCAATATGATACAGTCAGTACATGTATGAAAATAAAAAGAACAAGGAACAATATCATATATGGGTGATATAGTATATGATTTAAATAGGGAACTGTAATCTATTCTAAGTGTTTGAAATAGTAGTTTCAAAATATGATCGGCTTGGGAACATGTACGATAGCTATAGGGCCTGGCTAATCATGAGTGAAGAACATGATTAACACTTACATTGTTCTATACTGTATAAAGGGTATGATCACATTTCTTACTAGCTACTTCTCCGCCCCCAACTAGTAATGTGGATCCAACCATGACACGTCACGATACACGAGCAAGTCCAATCTATCATGTACGATGTCTAATATACATGTCGTGTACAATGTCAATACGATAATCAATGTAACATCTCATGACTGCAGATCCAAGCTATACTAGTCCGTGTAGCACAGTGTCAAGGATTCAGATGTAACATTTCATGATTATTGAACTTATAAAAATTATCAAGGAATTGGAAATTATCAGAGAATGTACTTGCCTTGGGTCCTTAGCTGGTAATTATTGATGTCATGTTCCAGAGTATCCCCTGGGTAAACCAACAGTCCTATAAACATATCACAAAGCAAAACCACATTTGCGTCAGATGCTACACTAACACAGTCTAAAAATACTGAGTTCAGGACTTCTCTAGGTATGATACTGGCCACCTAGAATCATCTAGTAAATTCACCAATTAATCATATTACATACATATACTAAGAATGTTTGTTTACGTATATACCAATTAATATATATATAGCAAATATATAATAAGTGTATACCAAATACATATATATATACAAATTAAATACATACTTATACATACCTGTATACCAATCATGTTAAATATATATATACGTATACATTAATATTAAGCATTAATTTAAATACCTAGTTGCATACATATAAATACATAAGTGCCAATACAATAATTTAATTTACACTAATAATGTAGTGTACCTTTTATAAAATACAATTTTATGGAATTACCAATATATATATATACATACTAATTTTCTTTAAATATACACTAATTAAACATTAAACATTTCATATATCATATTTATGTATATATATACATTAATACATACATATACTAATATATATATATATATACTACACTTATACATGTTTAACATTTAATTAAAAAATAAATACTACACATGTACATATATTAAATTATACATTACTAAAGTATTTATATACTATACATACTCATGTATTAACATTAATTAAATAACTATTTTACATATACATATCTTTATATATATACTCATACGTATATATGTATGTATATATACATATATATATATATATATATATATATATATATAAAGAAGGAAGAGGGAGAAGAAGAAAGAACTCACTGTGATGGGGTCGGCCGGCCGCCTGACCGGGGAGGATGGCCGGACTTGAGATGGATTGATAGATGGGGAAGCCGAGACTTGCCGGAGTGTCGGCCGGGGTTGACAGCAGAAGGAGAGGTGGAGGAGGCTTGGAGTCGCGCCGGACTGTGCTCTGGGGGAGACTCGTGAGGGCCGCCGCCGGAGTCGGTGCGGGCCGCCGAAGATGGGCTTGGCCGGGTGCAGCGGGAGTTCGGGGTGAGCAATGGTGGTCGGCTGCAGGGTACAGCGGGACTCGGTCGGCCGGAGGATCGGGCTCGGCTCGTGAAGCCGCGGAGAAGAGTAGAGGGAGTAGAAGGAGTCTCGCTGACCGGACAGTAGGGTGGGGCTGCGGGGAACTAGGCCGCCGTAGTACGGCAGGAGGTAGCCGCCGGTGAACAGTATATGGGGGGAAGTGAACAGTGTTCCCCCCTTCTTTCTCTTTTAAATTTTAAAAATAATGAAGAGAGGAAGAAGAAGAAGAAAAAAATGAAAAGAAAAGAAGAAGAAGGGAAGAAGAAGATGAAGAATTTGTTCATACGTTGGAGAGAAAATGTGGGGGCTTGTGAATAGGTGGGGAAACCTAGATTTTTGGGGATTAGGGTTTGATGGGACTTTAAATAGGGGAGAGGGTGAGTAAATGAAAGGTGAGGATTTACCCAATTAAATGAGTGGTCCAGATTTGATATGAGATTTCTTCATGTGGGGATGAGGGTTATGTTTAGTTAAAAATACTAGAGATTCCTCATTGGTTTAATCAAATGGGTGTTGGCACCAAAAATATAAATTTGTAAATTAGCCCCCTTAAATTTGGGTATTTGTACAGACGCATAAAATGATGAAAATTTGGTGGACGATTCGGTGTCCGGTGTTTTGTAGGGTCAGGGGGCACTGTATGTTTGGTACGGGCTCAATTAGCAGGGCACTGGAATTAAATTGGGATTTCAGAATTGGTTAAAATAGTATCCTCAATTTAATTAGAAATAAATGTAAGTTATGTTCTAAAATTAATTAGGAGTACATGGGCCAAAATCAGGTTAGGTCATCAATACCAATAATGAAGAAGACTCAGAACCGAATATTACTCTAATTTGGGCTGTACAAAAAATAGGTCAAGATTGTCCCCAATTTCGATTGGAACGCACAACGATACAAAAATAGAAATTTATTAAATAACATCCGCGACGATTTTTGTGCGGCTAGAAATAATGCACAGAGAGCATAATTATGAGTTGCAAAAATAGCAGAATGGAAGGCGGGCGTATCTAGGGCAAGATTGTGAAATTTGTTGGAAGACAAAAGTTAGGGTAGCGCTCCAATTATCGAAGCAAAGGCAATACGCAATAATTAAATAAAATACGGTAATTAATTACAATCTCCAATAAATAAATTCTAGATAAAACAATTAAATACAAAATTCCCTAATTCGGACAGGGGTTCACCTATTGGGCTTCTAGGTCAAGTCTACCAGCTCAAACACAAATTAACACTGTATATAATACTATATTTAATTACACATCACATAATTATTTAAATCAAATATACCTATCACGCAATTACTTAATTGTAACTATAATAATATTAAATATTATAAAAAGTCGAAAATACCCCTGTTTTCGGAACGTGGTAGTGACAAGTCTATCCTCCTTAAAAGAATTTCGTCCTTGAAATTTAAAATCCTCAAGGTAGCGTTTATTCATACACATTATTATTTCCCTCAAAGTTTAAATTCATCATCCATGAAATCAGGTAATAATCCTCAATGTCCTTTCACAATTTTCAAAAATTTTGAAATTATTGCATTCCAGAAAAATCCTCGAATGAAATCAAAGTCCATTTTTATCAAAATTTTCCTTGAAAGTTTTAGTTAATAATTCAATACTCGGAATTTAATATTCACTCCTCTAATTTGATTTTTATCAATGCACATATATATAAGTTAAATCTCGTCCCAAAATTTAATTTAAACATTAATCCATAAAAAATTTTATTCCTCGATTTCCTCTTTCCTCAAAATACTCAACAATGCGACACTTAAGGATTCTCCAAATGCAACATCCAAATATAAAATTCTAAAATTCATAACTTGCAATCAACTAAATATATTAATAATCTCCCAAAATTTCAAAATTTTTATAACCAATTTAATCCTGTCACAATCTTCCTGGAATTAATAAATTATAAATTCTACCATGTTAAATTCTTGGCCCTTTATTTAATTCAGTGTTTATCCTCGAATTTTAATCATCTTGTCTCTCTTGTCAAGTCATAACTCCTTCATGAATCTTCGTCATGGTTAAACCCCGAAAATTAGGGTCCAAGAAAAATCTTTTCTACAATCATACAACATGCAACCTAAGGGGATATGTACGGTCATGGTGTGTTTTGTCATGGTATTGCAGTCTCTGTATCAGGGGTACTACTAACTACATTATAACAAGAAATCATGCATACAAGCTACGGTACTAAGGTATCAGTCAATCAACCAAATAGTTAGGAAAAGAAGGAAAGAACAGAACCTGCTAACACATTACCTACAGTATCGGTCTCCTCGACCGTCATCGCAAATGCCCCGCCCTGCTGGGGTGGTTCCCTTTGCGGGTGCTGAGCAATATACGGTTCCACAGGTAGCCTAACTGGATCTCTATAATCTGAAACTGCGCGCTGGTCGGGAAGATAAGGGGCTAGAAGACAATCCCTTACTCGATGTCCCGCAGCACCGCAGTGCAAACAAAGTCCTAGTCTCGTTCTACAGCTCTCCCAAAGGTGACCTGGCTTCTTACAGAAATGACAA
Source organism: Iris macrosiphon (assembly GCA_036927795.1). Lineage (NCBI taxonomy): Eukaryota > Viridiplantae > Streptophyta > Magnoliopsida > Asparagales > Iridaceae > Iris > Iris macrosiphon. The sequence goes on along the minus strand of JAYESA010000009.1, from coordinate 131,294,011 downwards.
GTCTGATGTGTCTCTCTCGGAGGCTGTTGCTGATTCTGCTGAACACGGACTGGTGCCTGGTACTGCTGTTGATACTGATATGCCCATGGATGTTGCTGGATATGAACTGGTGCTAGGTACTGCGGTGGATGCTGAAATGTCCATGGTTGTTGCTGAATATGAAATGGTACTTGGTACTGCTGTTGGTGCTGAATACGGGGATGCTTGGCTGGTCCTGTGCTACCATTCGTATCTCCAAAAGTATTGTGACTCCTCTTAGGCCTGAGATCCAGATCCTCTTCTGCAATCTGGGCATCCATCAAGATAGCCTCAAAGGTAGCGGTACGACGACCAGAAGTACGTGACCTAATCTCTCTCGTCAGCCCCTTTCTAAATTTCCGGGCTCGATCTCCTGTGTCCCGAATTATAGACGATGCAAAACGGCTCAATCTACAGAATTCTGTAGCGTACTCGTCGACCGACATGTTTCCTTGAACTAAGTCATGAAACTGACTTTCTAAGGTTCCCAATGCCACGTCGGGAAAGAACTTCTCCTTGAAGAGCTCTTTGAAGGTCTCCCAAGTAAGTCCTTGCACAGTAATTCTTGGCTCCGTGCGATACCATGTGAGTGCGATATCGAACATCTGACTGCCAGTGGCTTCTATCTGCAAGTTCTCCGGAATCTGGGTCAATCGCAGGCTCCTCTCTATATTCTCTAGCCAGTCGTCAGCGTAGAGTATGCCTTCGGTGCCTTTAAACTCTCGAGGCATCATCCTCTTGAAATCCACTATAGTGCCTGATCTCTGCTGCTGGCCAGGAAACTGCTGGTACTGTGCTACTCTCTTCAAAGCTTGGAGAGTCACCTGATGAGCATTCTCCATGTTTTCTCTCATCAGCTCAGTTTGTGCCTGGTGTGCTTCTGCTTGCACCCTCTGAGCCTCAGCTTGAACTCGCTGAGCATCTGCCGTCACTCTCTGGGCATCTACCATGCCCTGGATCAAGGTAAACATCTGCGTCCCATCAATGGGTAAACCTCCGGGAATCGGAGTCGGTGGAGGAGGAAGGTTGTCCGTCACAGCTGCGGTAATCCTCTGAGCAGGTGGGGGAGGAGGATTCCCGAAAAGTGCGGATACTCCTACGTGCATCAGAGATGTAGGAGGAACTACGGCTGTCTGTCCCTCAGGTGGAGAGGTGGCAGACCCTTCTAAAGCTGGTGTTCCCGCTCTCATAGATCGTGTCTGCGGCGACATCCTGAAGACAGATCCCAAAGAATCAATTTAGGCAAAAATGCGATATCATCATGGAAGGACAGTACAGTTCTAAAGAAGCAACATTCAAGATAAAAGATTGGGAATAAATATTCCTAGTTGTGATTGCACAGGTCAAAGATACATCCATGGTCTGATACTTCTATCCCTCTAAGTACTACAGTTCTACTAGAAACATACTCACTGCTAGCTTCCTTACCTACTACAACCGTTGATACTAGTTATCCTTATCACTCAAGTGCATATCAGTTGCAACACACTATACTATGTACTGCTCTCTCCAATACAATCCTAGATGAACACCTAAGTCAGTTGGCAGTGAGATCTCAATCATGCTCAAGCCAACAGATCCTTACATATGCATCTTATCTACTTATATACTAATATATCCCTCTCACTATAAGATTTTATCCTCCAAACAAAGTCCTCGAAACTAACTCCTCGAAAAATTTAAAGTATAATGCATATACCATCCTCAAAGTCAATTATCTAAATACTGAAGTGAAAAAATTTTATCAATTCAAAAAAATCCTTACAGCCTTGTCTATGTTCATTGAATCGAATCTGTATTCCTCAAAATAAATTTTAATAACATAATATCTCAACTTCTCGAAATTCAAAAATGCAATTCATTTTCATTCTTCAATTAAAGATTTAAACCCACATTCTATAGTCCAATAGCTCTAATGTTAATCATTTTCACTGTCCTCATCGACATGCGTCATCAGATAATACCATAAATTAGTCTGCAAATTCATCTTAATATGAAATCAAACTATACGATGAAACAAAGATCCTAATTTAATACCTGATCAACAATCAACAAGTGAGAATGGACGGAACAAGGGAATAATTTTAAATTAGAAATTATAACAAGATTCTCAGGGGTCATCCCAGGAATCTCTCAAGGAATTGTGATTGAGTATTCGCTCTCGTCCTAGTATCCTATGTCCTAGATCCTATCGCAGGCACGCAGTAGTGTAACAAAGATGCCACACTACCACGACATCGCACAACTCGCGAAGTCTGACCTGCATAGGCCACCATTAAAAACGTGTCACGATCCGCACCCGGAATTGGGGCACGAGTACGCGGGTACGTCCAGCCTACGCCGCAGCATCGGCGGTAGAACGCTGTCAATGTCTTGATACTATCTAGCCAATCTCACACAAGCATCCAATCTCCAAAAGGAGGCACGGATGACACAAATAAAATGATCACATACTCAATCACAGGATTACAGCACAATAAGATAGCGAACAAAAATTAAATACAACACAAGTCTAAAGTAATAAACTAACTCAATAATATCCAAGTCTCATCAAAAATTTACCGGAGACAAATCCGGTACCAATTAGTCTACTTAAAGAACTAACAAAAAATAGTAATTCTGGCTAGACCTCCCGGAATCACAACTAAACTATCAAGCCCAAGTGCAGCTACTCACCATATGGTCCATAAAGTGTTGGCTACCGGTCCTCTAAGGCATAGTCTGGAAAAATATTTCCAGTCAGGAAGGAGCAAAGTACAAATCTCAAATAACAGTTCCATTAAATTGATAAGGACTATAAAGCAATAAACATGTGATGCTAGCTACTGAGAAGACAGTAAAATAAATGCAATGGCAATTAAAAAGAGACAGGCAATATAAAGAGACAGTCAATAGGCAATATGATACAGTCAGTGCATGTATGAAAATGAAAAGGACAAGGAACAATATCATATACGGGTGATGTAGTATATGATTTAAATAGGGAATTATAATCTATTCTAAGTATTTGAAATAGTAGTTTCAAAATATGATCGGCTTGGGAACATGTACAATAGCTATAGGGCCTGGCTAATCATGAGTGAAGAACATGATTAACACTTACATTGTTATATACTGTATAAAGGGTATGATCACATTTCTTACTAACTACTTTCCTGCCCCCAACTAGTAATGTGGATCCAACCATGACACGTCACGATACACGAGCAAGTCCAATCTATCATGTACGATATCTAATATACATGTCGTGTACAATGTCAATACGATAATCAATGTAACATCTCATGACTGCAGATCCAAGCTATACTAGTCCGTGTAGCACAGTGTCAAGGATTCAGATGTAATATTTCATGATTATTGAACTTATAAAAATTATCAAGGAATTGGAAATTATCAGAGAATGTACTTGCCTTGGGTCCTTAGCTGGTAATTATTGATGTCCTGTTCCAGAGTATCCCCTGGGTAAACCAACAGTCCTATAAACATATCACAAAGCAAAACCACATTTGCATCATATGCTACACTAACACAGTCTAAAAATACTGAGTTCGGGACTTCTCTAGGTATGATACTGGCCACCTAGAATCATCTAGTAAATTCACCAATTAATCATATTACATACATATACTAAGAATGTTTGTATACGTATATACCAATTAATATATATATATATATATAGAAATATATAATAAGTGTATACCAAATACATATATATATATACAAATTAAATACATACTTATACATACCTGTATACCAATCATGTTAAATATATATATACGTATACATTAATATTAAGCATTAATTTAAATACCTAGTTGCATACATATAAATACATAAGTACCAATACAATAATTTAATTTACACTAATAATGTAGTGTACCTTTTATAAAATACAATTTTATGGAATTACTAGTATATATATATACATACTAATTTTCTTTAAATATACACTAATTAAACATTAAATATTTCATATATCATATTTATGTATATATATACATTAATACATACATATACTAATATATATATATATATATATATACTACGCTTATACATGTTTAACATTTAATTAAAAAATAAATACTATACATGTACATATATTAAATTATACATTACTAAAGTATTTATATACTATACATACTCATGTATTAACATTAATTAAATAACTATTTTACATATACATATCTTTATATATATACTCATACGTATATATGTATGTATATATATATATATATATATATATATATATATATATATATATATATATATATAAAGAAGGAAGAGGGAGAAGAAGAAAGAACTCACTGTGATGGGGTCGGCCGACCGCCTGACCGGGGAGGATGGCCGGACTTGAGATGGATTGATAGATGGGGAAGCCGAGACTTGCCGGAGTGCCGGCCGGGGTTGACAGCAGAAGGAGAGGTGGAGGAGTCTTGGAGTCGCGCCGGACTGTGCTCAGGGGGAGACTCATGAGGGCCACCGCCGGTGTCGGTACGGGCCGCCGGAGATGGGCTTGGCCGGGTGCAGCGGGAGTTCGGGGTGAGCAATGGTGGTCGGCTGCAGGGTGCAGCGGGACTTGGCCAGCCGGAGGATCGGGCTCGGCTCGTGAAGCCGCGAAAAAGAGTAGAGGGAGTAGAAGGAGGCTCGCTGACCGGACAGCAGGGTGGGGCTGCGGGGAACTAGGCCGCCGGAGTACGGCAGGAGGTAGCCGCCGATGAACAGTATGTGGGGGAAAGTGAACAGTGTTCCCCCCCTTCTTCCTCTTTTAAATTTTAAAAATAATGAAGAGAGTAAGAAGAAGAAGAAGAATTTGTTCATACGTTGGAGAGAAAATGTGGGGGCTTGTGAGTAGCTGGGGAAACCTAGGTTTTTGGGGATTAGGGTTTGATGGGACTTTAAATAGGGGAGAGGGTGAGTAAATGAAAGGTGAGAATTTACCCAATTAAATGAGTGGTCCAGATTTGACATGAGGTTTCTTCATGTGGGGATGAGGGTTATGTTTAGTTAAAAATATTAGGGATTCCTCATTGGTTTAATCAAATGGGTGTTGGCACCAAAAATATAAATTTGTAAATTAGCCCCCTTAAATTTGGGTATTTGCACAGACGCATGAAATGATGAAAATTTGGTGGGCGATTCGGTGTCCGGTATTTTGTATGGTCACGGGACGCTGTATGTTTAGTACGGACTCAATTAGCAGGGCACTGGAATTAAATTAGGATTTCAGAATTGGTTAAAATAGTATCCTCAATTTAATTAGAAATAAATGTAAGTTGTGTTCTAAAATTAATTAGGAGTACATGGGCCAAAATCAGGTCAGGTCATCAATACCAATAATGAAGAAGACTCAGAACCGAATATTATCCTAATTTGGGCCGCACGAAAAATAGGTCAAGATTGTCCCCAATTTCGATTGGAACGCACAACGATACAAAAATAGAAATTTATTAAATAACGTCCGCGATGATTTTTGTGCGGCTAGAAATAATGCACAGAGAGCATAATTTTGAGTTACAAAAATAGCAGAATGGAAGGCGGGCGTGTCTAGGGCAAGATTATAAAATTTGTTGGAAGACAAAAGTTAGGGTAGCTTTCCAATTATCGAAGCAAAGGCAATGCGCAATAATTAAATAAAATACGGTAATTAATTACAATCTCCAATAAATAAATTCTAGATAAAACAATTAAATACAAAATTCCCTAATTCGGACAGGGGTTCACCTATTGGGCTTCTGGGTCAAGTCTACCAGCTCAAACACAAATGAACACTGTATAAAATACTATATTTAATTACACATCACATAATTATTTAAATCAAATATACCTATCATGCAATTACTTAATTGTAACTACAATAATATTAAATATTATAAAAAGTCGAAAATACCCCTATTTTCGGAACGTGGTAGTGATAAAGACCTTCGTGCATGGTGGATTATAACGTACCCCGTGTTAAGCGATATAGTTCTGCGCTAAGGCGCAAAAGAGACTGAGTCATAGAACATTAAAATCAAAAGGATATAGCAACTTGGATTGAGGGGTAGAGTCATTCAATAAACCAGCCTTAGCATGCTTATGACACGAAATGTGAAAACGAGTAGAAATGTATGTTCAAATGGGTCTAATGATATGGAGTAATATGCTTGGGTTATATTCGATAGTGTATGATAGAATAGTTTATGCTCAGGATGTCTCGAGGATGAGACTTGTTCTGAGTGGTATGTAATTTAATGACCCGCTCCGCATCAATGCGGATAGCCGATTCAAATGGCACAAGTGCGATGACCCATCCCGCTTTTCTCGGTGAGAAGACTCGCTTGAGATAAAGGAATTCAAACTTGGCCCTTCAGGAGTTCAGACTTAGACTTTCAAAGACGCGCTCGGAGTATCGCTCGACCGATGCAAATCATTGTTAAGGTGGGTGTCTACGATGAACCTATCTTTGCTTAGCATGCACATCTAAAAATACGGACGATACATGCTAGTCACTAGAAAAATTACCTCTTGTATGCTAATAAAGAATATAAAACACCTAGCTAAGAGAATAATCCTATCTTGTATTTCTTGTCTAGAATATGGAAAAGAAGTAACTTGATATATTTCCTTATATGCCGCTTTATATGCCTCTGTACGGGTTCAATCCTTGCACTAACCCCTTAGACTCGCGCTAGTGTAAAGGCTTATGTTTCTACTGTTTTAATGCTTGCCTGCTTTATGTGCTAACTAGAACTCACTCATCTTATTTCAATGCTTATCACATTGTTTTATGCCACGATAAAGTAACACAATACATGTCTTGCATCATCTAGTTTAGGCAAGAAGACTATCAAAATAGTCATTTTTGAGGCAAGTATTGAAAACATGGAAAGGCTTCGGGACCATAAGGTTGCCAAGACAATTTCCCGTGCTGGGAACTGCATAATGCAAGATTGAAAAAAATATAAGTAATAATAAAAGGGTAGAAAGATTATAGACGTGTAGCGGGGCTCGATACCTGTGCTGTATGAAGCGCCGACAACCCAGTTGATAATCCAAAGAATCTCTTGGAATGGCTTATAGCGGATAATGGCCTACCGCATCTACAACCATCGTCGTTGCACAAATAAAGAAGAGAAAAAAGATAAGCTAATAATTTGTATGGTCATGGACAACTCGTGCACGAGGTATGGAGATTCCTCGGACGATCGCCGGGACACCAGGATCTTGTCGGGATGCATGGCCGCTCAAGCAACTGTGGCCATGATTCGTATGCAGCAAAGAAAGTAGCAAGATTAAAATTAGTGCTTCCAAAGTAGAGCATATGGTGCATAAAAGAAATGGATACCGGTAATTCCATCAAAGCACCTTCGACCTTCTCTACTTTCCAATCTAGTCTCGCTTGGGAGGAATCATGGGATTACGGGCGACTTGCCATATGGTTCTAGCTATGCAAGCAACGTAATGCCCGGTAAGTCATAGCCTATCAGGGTATACTGGCCATCACTTGTTGTCACTACCACATTTCAGAATAGGGGTATTTTTGTCTTTTCATCTATTTAATTTAATGTATTAATATTGTATAATATTTAATTATATTTAATTGTTGTGATTTTATTTAATTGTTGTACCTTACCGTTGCTTCGATAATTGGAGCGCTTCACTAGCCATTGTCTTTCTTCAAATTTTACACCCTTTGTAAACCCCCTGATTTTTTAAGAATTTTAAATTTGGATTTTTCACAATTTTCTGGAATTTTCTGGAATTTTTCTGTAACTAAATTCAGGGGTTTTAATTATTAAATAATTTTTAAATGATAATAAATTATATTAAAATATTATGAAAATAATATTTTTGTGTGTAAAATAAAAAACTGGACTTAAGATAATTTTCTTGGAATTTATTGAGCCCCGGACCTATTTTGTATCACCTAAAAACTATATTTCTATTATTATTTATTTATTTAATTAATTTTATTTAAAATTTGAACCCAAGTCCAAGGCCCAGCCCAACCCTAGGCCCAGCCCGATTGGGCTATCGGGTCGGGTCGGGTCCGCCCGACCGAACCCGTTGTCCCTCACCCCCCACGACCCGTTCACCCCCGCGATTTCCGACGACGTTCCCGCCGCCCTCCGCCACGTCCGGCCACGTCGCCGCCCCCTCCGCGCTGCCTGGCCCACGACCCGCCTCCCCGCTCCGCCTTGCTCGGCCCCGTCCCCTCTCCCTCGCTCCCTATAAAACCCTAACCCCAATCCCCCGCCGACGAAACCCTAACCCCAGCCACCCTCGCCGCACCGCCCCTGCCCAACTCCGCCCGCCTGAACCGCCCGTGCCTCCGCCGACTACTCCCCCTCCTCCCTCCAGCACCTCCCCTCTCTCCCTCAGCCAGCCCTCTCCTCCGCCGTTGTCTGATGACCCCGAGCCCCCAACTCCGGCCCGGCCACGTCGCCGTCCGCCTTCGGCCGCCGTACCCGTAGTGCTGCCTCCGCCAGCGAGCGCCGCCCTGCTGCCTCCGGCCTCCCTCCGCCTGAGCTCCGGCCGCCGTAGGGGGCCAAACCCTAACCCTAACCCTAAGTCTTGCGTCGTGTCAGACACGAGTCGGACACGAAGGATTCTGGGTTTTTCGGACCCTGTTCAGGTATGCGTATCTCCCTGCTCGGTGACCCATTTTTGATTCTGTCAGTTGCGTTGCGTAGCCTGCATGACCCCCTCGGTGCCGTGCAATCCGCTCGGGACATCGCGTCTTGTGGCGATCGTGAACCGCGATCCAAAAACAGGAAAAAATAACACCCTGATTCACCCCGGAACTGGGTATGCCCCGCCAAACGGGATGACTTGGTCGCGCACAATTTTCACAGATACGTGCGCGTCGTCGATACGGACGTGCGGGATTTTGCAGAAGTCGATTCGGGTGTGCGTGCACGCCGAGATCAACGCGTATCCGCGGACACCGTCCCGTATCCGCCCTTTCTGGAGAGTGCTCTAACTTTGTGTACACACGTCGGATCGAAATGAAACTTGCGCCATCGGACTCGTAGCGATACGTTGGTCCTGTGACCCAAGTTTGGTTCGATTCTGAGAACGTTGACGAAATCGCATGTCGTGGGCCCCACAGGCCCCGTTCGACGGGCGATTTTGTGATCGGCTCATCGGAATCCAATTCTGGAAGTTCCGTTGGGTTCGTATCAACGTTCCTGACCTGTTGATACTAAGTTTGGTGAATTTGGAGACCTTTGACCCTGACACGTTTTTCGGTGCAAATCGGGCCCACATGTGGACCCCGTTTTGACCCGAAATTGCCATTTTTCCTTTGTCTCCAAACTGGACTCAAGGACAGGCGTTTCTAGCTGATTAATATTTTCTGGATCTAATGGTGATATTTGTTTCAGCAACCGGAGTACCGCCTGCAATTTCCGCTGAAGTCAGAGCCGCAATTGGAACCAGAACCACAGGCAAGTGTACCTTGCCAAAACCTGCAGCTTGCTATTTATTTCCTTGGCTTAATTTTGCATCAGTGGGCAAGTATAGCTTGTCAACTCGCAGTGATTCCTATTATAGTATTTTACTTGAGTTCTTGTAGAAATATATATAACTTGTTTAACTGTTCAACCCAGGACCGAGTGGCTTTACTTAGCGTCCGATTACCAGTCGGGTGCCAACCCCGTGCGCGGAGTTGTGTAACGTCACATAGACATGGATACCGAGACCCGATATTTCTCGTACTTGTCTTATCAAGTACATCATAACCCAGGACACTTGACACTATTTATGAGACAGAGTCTTCCTGAGACATTCATGGTGATTCTGTATAAGATACAGGACTTGACAGAGATTGTATTTATAGATACTATATGACTTGTTGCATTAGCTATGATCCCGCTTGACATGGACATGAGACGTTATGGTCATGATACGCGTGATTACATTGGGTGGGAAGAGTCACACAGACTACAGGTTGATTTTTATATATTATGCCGGCGTCTTAGTCTCACTACGAGATAGATAACCACATGATATCACTGCTACCAGCTCCCCGACACAGAGCTTGTAGTAGTTTCAGCCTGAGTTCTAGTGCTGCTCTTATCTTGCATTTCACTTAGATGGTTACATAGTTTACCCTATTGTTTATTTATTGCTGTACTGCATATATTTTGGCTTGTGTTATCTGTACCTTGTTATGTCCCCTGAGGACCTGGAATGGACTATGTCCACAGGTATAGCCGAAGAGATCCATCCAGAGATACACCGTACAGGAGCACTTCCAGGAGCTGTATCAGGACCTGAGGACGAGTTCGCACCAGTAGACTTCTCCTGGGCATTGGCTGTATATAGTCAGTTATTTCTGTTTCTGTTTTTATTTCCAGTTCCTTTATTTCCTGTCTATTGCATTGATGTACCAGACATATTCTTGGGTTGTTCTCCGAGACACTTATTTGAGATTTGCTTATTTATTCTATTGTATTATTTTTGGCAATTACTCTGTGATTATCTGTTGTGGATGAGATTAGAATAACCTGAGACTTGTAATAATTGTTCTATTTCCTGTTAGACTACAGCTTAAGCATGCCCTGATGGATCCATTAAATTGGGTTGTCCATCGGTGCGTGCTGCTGGCCATTGCCACGTGTCCAGTCCCTCAATATTTTGGGACTGGGGCGTGACATGGTTTTTGTGGTGACCCATGCAGGTATACGACTAAATTGTTCGGTTTCAACTTAGGGACCGAACAGGCCTGCAATAAGATAGGATAAGTTTTTAGGATCTCATCCACTTGCTTGAAACGTTCTTGATATCCATATCGACTTCGAATTAATTTCTTAACTTGCATCCTGCCTTGATTCCTATGCGCCTCTTATTGTTTATTTTGGTTGCAGAGTTATGGATTCACGAGCAAACGACGAGACTCCTGCAAAATTACCACGAGACACTGTGGTAACCAACGAAGATGAAGTAACACTAGTGGATGGAGGACAATCAGCGCAACAACAAGCCTCGAGAGCCCAGCACGATGACATTCCACCATCGACGCAATTTACTCCACCAATGCCCGTAATTCCACCAGGGCAGGCCATGGACGGACAGCAGATGTTTCAAATGATCTATGCAATAACGCAAGCTCAACAAGAGGCTTTGAGTCACAGCCTAGTAACTGCACTAGAGCAGGCGAATCTACCCGGACAACGGCCAACGACGGGCTCTATCACCAATTTTTGGCAGCTGAAGCCCCGTACCTTCTCAGGCAAGGAGGAGGCCACTGAAGTTCATGAGTGGCTCACCAATACTCAATATCAATTAGAAGCAGCTGAGCTTCCAAAGGAACGTTGGATGACTGCCGTCAGAATATAGTTGACGGACAATGCACATCACTGGTGGCTATCCGAGGAGACACGGCTCAGACCAGACCGAGTTACTTGGGAAGAGTTCTCTAGACTCTTCCAGGAGATGTACATTCCAGCTATCGCTCGATCAAAACTTTGGGACAAGTTCAATCACCTCACTCAGGATGATAAGACGGTGGAAGAGTACAACGCTGAGTTCATTCGTCTAAGTCGCTTCGCCCCAACATTGATCCCGACGGAAGAAGAGAAGGCCGAGAAGTTCTTCGACGGACTAAACATTGAGCTACAGAAACTAATTGGATCCGTTGCACCTACATCTTACTCGGACGTCCTTGTTGCAGCGCGATGCATTGAGCGCATCATCAGGAGAGAGACCAATCTGAAGCGGCCATCTACTTCAGCACCAGCCGGAGCACCACAAGAAGAAGTTGCAAAAAGACCTCACATATACCAGCCACCAGAAGCATCTCCACAGGCAATACCTGTCTGTCCATATTGTCGCAAGCGAGGCCATACTGAGGACGAGTGCAGACGAAAGAAGAGATTATGCATAGTTTGCGGATCCAGTCAGCATTTATTAAAGGAATGCCCTGAGCGTCGAGACAGAGCACCAAGGGTAAACTAACAAGCGCTACTAATATCGAGGTCAGCCTATCCAGCATTGGAAGCACCGCAAACGAAAGTTCAAGAAGTCCTACCACCAGCTCCAGGAGGGTATCAGCCGAGGCCACCCTTGATACCCCAGGCACTACTCTTCCAGCAGGCTCAGCAGCAGAAGAATCGACTGCAAGGACGTGAACAAGCTTTCGCGATGATCGTGGAGAACGCGCAGACTCGTGGAGTAGCTAATGCGCGTAAGTGATTCGTAGTTATCCGTTTCTAGTTAGCTCGTGCATATTGGTTCGTGACCTCAGCCCCAACCTAGTAATTTGCAACTTGTTAATAATAACCTGGTTTTTTCTAAAAAGTTGCAGTTCTCTTGCCTTAACTAGATTTTTACTCTGGAAAGTGCATAACTTTCATTTTTAGGGAAACGATATTTTCCCTAAGTGTCTTGTGATGTGTTTCGAACGATACTTGCAACCGTGTCATCTCTGTTGACCGGTTATTCTTTGATTGCGAGGAAGCAATCCTCTTAAGGGGGGGTAGATTGTAAACCCCCTGATTTTTCAAGAATTTTAAATTTGGATTTTTTACAATTTTTCGGAATTTTCTGGGATTTTTCTGTAATTAAATTTAGGAGTTTTAATTATTAAATGATTTTTAAATAATAATAAATTATATTAAAATATTATAAAAATAATATTTTTGTGTGTAAAATGAAAAACTGGACTTAGGGTAACTTTCTGGGAATTTATTGAGCCCCGGACCTATTTTATATCACCTAAAAACTATATTTCTATTATTATTTATTTATTTAATTAATTTTATTTAAAATTTGAACCCAAGCCCAAGGCCCAGCCCAACCCTAGGCTCAGCCCGATTGGGCTATCGGGTCGGGTCGGGTCCGCCCGACCGAACCCGCCCGACCCGAACCCGCTGTCCCTCAACCCCCACGACCCGTTCACCCCCGCAATTTCCGGCGACGTTCCCGCCGCCCTGTGCCACGTCCGGCCATGTCGCCGCCCCCTCTGCGCTGCCCGACCCACGACCCGCCTCCCCGCTCCGCCTTGCTCGGCCCCGTCCCCTCTTCCTCTCTCCCTATAAAACCCTAACCCCAATCCCCCCCGACAAAATCCTAACCCCAGCCACCCTCGCCGTACCGCCCCTGCCCAACTCCGCCCACCTGAACCGCCCGTGCCTCCGCCGGCTACTCCCCCTCCTCCCTCCAGCACCTCCCCTCTCTCCCTCAGCCAGCCCTCTCCTCCGCCGTTGTCTGACGACCCCGAGCCCCCAACTCTGGCCCGGCCACGTCGCCGTCCGCCTCCGGCGGCCGTACCCGCAGCACTGCCTCCGCCAGCGAGCGCCGCCCCGCTGCCTCTGGCCTCCCTCCGCCTGAGCTCCGGCCACCGCAGGGGGCCAAACCCTAAGTCTTGCGTCGTGTCAGACACGAGTCGGACACGAAGGATTCCAGGATTTTCGGATCCTGTTCAGGTACGCATATCTCCCTGCTTGGTGACCCATTTTCGATTTCGTCAGTTGCGTTACGTAGCCTGCATGACCCCCTCGGTGCCCGTGCAACCCGCTCGGGACATCGCGTCCTGTGGCGATCGTGAACTGCGATCCAAAAATAGGAAAAACAACGCCCTGATTCACCCCGGAACTGGGTACGCCCCGCCAAACGGGATGACTTGGTCGCGCAGTCTTCACAGATACGTGCGCATCGTCGATACGGACGTGCGGGATTTTGTAGAAGTCAATTCGGGTGTGCGTGCACACCGGGATCAACGCGTATCCGCGGACACCGTCCCGTATCTGCCCTTTCTGGAGAGTGCCCTAACTTTGTGCACACACGTCGGATCGAAACGAAACTTACGCCATCGGACTCATAGCGATACGCTAGTCCTGTGACCCAAGTTTGGTTTGATTCTGAGAATGTTGACGAAATCGCGTGTCGTGGGCCCCACAGGCCCCGCTCGACGGGCGATTTTGTGATCGGCTCATCGGAATCCAATTCTGGAAGTTCCTTTGGGTTCGTATCATCGTTCCTGACCTGTTGACACTAAGTTTGGTGAATTTGGAGACCTTTGACCCTGACACATTTTTTGGTGCAAAGCGGGCCCACATGTGGACCCCGTTTTGACCCGAAATTACCATTTTTCCCTTGTCTCCAAACTGGATTCAAGGACAGGCGTTTCTAGCTGATTGATATTTTCTGGATCTGATGGTAATATTTGTTTCAACAACCGGAGTACCGCCTGCAATTTCCGCTGAAGTCAGAGCCGCAATTGGAACCGGAACCACAGGCAAGTGTACCTTGCCAAAACCTGCAGCTTGCTATTTATTTCCTTGGCTTAATTTTGCATCAGTGGGCAAGTATAGCTTGTCAACTCGCAGTGATTCCTGTTATAGTATTTTACTTGAGTTCTTGTAGAAATATATATAACTTGTTTAACTGTTCAACCCAGGACCGAGTGGCTTTACTTAGCGTCCGATTACCAGTCGGGTGCCAACCCCGTGCGCGGAGTTGTGTAACGTCACATAGACATGGATACCGAGACCCGATATTTCTCGTACTTGTCTTATCAAGTACATCATAACCCAGGACACTTGACACTATTCATGAGACAGAGTCTTCCTGAGATATTCATGGTGATTCTGTATAGGATACAGGACTTGACATAGATTATATTTATAGATACTATATGACTTGTTGCATTAGCTATGATCCTGCTTGACATGGACATGAGACGTTATGGTCATGATACGCGTGATTACATTGGGTGGGAAGAGTCACACAGACTACAGGTTGATTTTTATATATTATGCCGGCGTCTTAGTCTCACTACGAGATAGATAACCACATGATATCACTGCTACCAGCTCCCCGACACAGAGCTTGTAGTAGTTTCAGCCTGAGTTCTAGTGCTGCTCTTATCCTGCATTTCACTTAGATGGTTACATAGTTTACCCTATTTTTTATTTATTGCTGCACTGCATTTATTTTGGCTTGTGTTATCTGTACCTTGTTATGTCCCCTGAGGACCTGGAATGGACTATGTCCCTAGGTATAGCCGAAGAGATCCATCCAGAGATACACCGTACAGGAGCACTTCCAGGAGCTGTACCAGGACCTGAGGACGAGTTTGCACCAGAGGACTTCTCCTGAGCATTGGCTGTATATAGTCAGTTATTTCTGTTTCTATTTCCAGTTCCTTTATTTTTTGTCTATTGCATTAATGTACCAGACATATTCTCGGGTTGTTCCCCGAGACACTTATTTGAGATTTGCTTATTTATTCTATTGCATTATTTCTGGCAATTACTCTGTGATTATCTGTTGTGGATGAGATTAGAATAACCTGAGACTTGTAATAATTGTTCTATTTCCTGTTAGACTACAGCTTAAGCATGCCCTGATGGATCCATTAAATTGGGTTGTCCATCGGTGCGTGCTGCTGGCCATTGCCACGTGTCCAGTCCCTCGATATTTTGGGACTTGGGCGTGACACCCTTATCCTAGACGTGCCACCCATCTATTTTGATCTTTGTGTAACTCATAATTAATGCTTATTATGCTTCATTTTAATCGCACTACATTCGTCACAAATGATTATATTTAATTCTCTAGAAATCCAACTTTGCATCGTTCTACATTCCAATCAAAATTGGAGACACAATCTCGAACCATTTTGTGCAACCCAATTTAGGATAATATTCTATTCTAAGTCTTCTTCATTCATGACACTTGTGTCCCACCTAATTTTAGCCCCATATACTTCTAATTAATTTTAGAACACCAATTATATTAGTTTTAATTAAATTAATCCAAAAATTCCATCTTGTGTAATTTTCCAATTGTTGGGCACTTTTATGCAAAAGTGCATTGAGGTGTCCACACCCTATTGGACCAACATATGAATAATCCTTATTTTTCTTCATATGAATTTTCTCCATAATTTTGGAGTGTGTAACACTCAACATCAACCCTCATCAAACCTTGGCCCTCCATTTTGAAATAATGCAATCCTAGCCCTCCAATTTCTATATGAAAAGCCAAGACCTTTTTCCAAGGAGAATATTAACCAAGCCCAACTTTTTAGGTCAACCTCAACACCAACCCTAATTCTACACATATATATAACTTTTTTCTTTTCTTTATTTTTCTTCAACCCTAACCTAGTTTCAGCCGACCCCTCCCCTTTCCTATTCACCATCTCCTTCTTCCCTGTTCCAACCAACCGGAGCTAAACCCGACCGCCTCGCCATCCCGACGCTGCTGCACCTCGCCTGGGCAGATCCCGACCCCGCTAAACTCGCCGGAGCAGTCCACCCCACGTCTGAACGCCGCCTGCACTTCGTCGCGCCGAAGATCGAAGCATCCGACCCGCCTAACAACGTTGGACCCCTCCACGCCTGAACTGCCAGCACCACCACGCCTCACCCGACTTCCTTCTCCTTGTACACGCCTCCACATCTCGACCGGAGCCCGACAACACAGCCGAGCCACCGCTGCCATTCACCTGTCCAATCCACCCAACCCGTCTGAGGCCGACAAGAACCCGACTCCACGACTGGACCGCCGGAGCCCGGTGAACTCGACCGTGCACCACCCGTTTAATGCTACCTGATCATAGCTGACTTCTCTCGACGACTCGACAGCACAGCCCGTCACCGACTAAACCCGATCACCTGAGCCCCTCCCCTCGACGGTGAACCGCCGTTCTCCCCTCGACAGCCTGCTGAAATTGACAAGCCTCGCCTGAGCAGTAGCAGCAAGAGCAGCACACCTCGACTCAAATACCCCCTCGTTCATACGCGCATAGGTTCGAATTGTACTTTCATGTTGTGTACGTATATGTATGTGTGAAACATTAGGATCTAGCGTATTGCTCCATGACAAATTTATTATATGTCGATTTCAAGAGACCCTGCAAATAACCGAAACTCGTATGCATATACGTACGCGTATGTGTATAACATTCCAATTGGTATGCATGTAATTATTGGTTGATATATACATATATAAAAATATGGTATATATATATATTTATATTATAAGTAATTAAATGCAAAATGCTAGTTAGGACTATATATATTATATATATATACAGTATTCCCTAGTGTTAATTACAGATATCCCATAGTTACATTGACCATGTAACCCTGAGAATTATGAGTAGACTGCCTTATGTACACTGATGTACTAGCGAGACCTGTATTAGTGTTTGACTGCCTGATTGCACAGCAATTGAGGACGTGGCACCCGTGCAGCTAGATGCACACTTGACCCTGTTTGATGACAAGTGTCACCGCTAGTATAGTCTCTGAGTTCATGGTATTTATGATTGCGTGTATGATTAGTGTATCGACTGATACAATATTATTATTAATTGATGTCTATAGGACTATTGGATTATTCAAACAAGACCTCAGAAATAGGACATTGGTATTTCCAACAGAGGACCACAGGCAAGTACATTCTCTGACAGTTTTCATTATGTTGATTATCTCTATGATTCTAGTTGTATAGCGTACATGATTCTGATACTATGTATACACGAGTTGGCATCATCGAGACGGATCACGAGGAGTCGTGATTGGAATCCATCGTGCTAGCTGGG
Organism: Iris macrosiphon; assembly: GCA_036927795.1. NCBI lineage: Eukaryota > Viridiplantae > Streptophyta > Magnoliopsida > Asparagales > Iridaceae > Iris > Iris macrosiphon. The sequence continues at coordinate 131,276,454 of JAYESA010000009.1, read as the reverse complement.
GACGGGAAGATATTAGTAGATTATGTGATCATACCCAACTCTACATGCATAATAGCTCACCCACACATCACGTCAGTGCAGCATGACCATTACATGCCTCATAGCCTGTTAAATGTGATTAGCCTGACTATTGCTCGCATCATAAATATCCGGATGGTTAGCCTAACCTTACATAAATTACTGCTAATCATATGTAACAAGCCTGTTCAGTCCCATGCCGATCACATGATATGCTGATGTTTCACACACTTAGCTAGATAGTCTATACATGTATTTCTAGTTATTGTTCTAGCATTCACTTATATTCTAATTCATTGTTCTAGCGTGCACTTGTATTTTTGCTCATTACTAGTGTACCATTGATGATGACATATGCTCCAGTATTTCTATTTCTAGTATTTCATTATCTCCAGTATTTCTTATCGCTAGTATTTATATCCATCTTGTATTTTTTTACATTGTATTATAGTTTTTGTCAATATATGTAGAATTGCTGTTAGTGCTTGTACTTCGCTCCAATCCTGACTGGATATTTTTTTCAGAGGAACTTGAGGACTTATGTCCTACACACTATGGACCAGGTATAGATACAGATTACACACCAGAGATCTTAGAGGAGTCATTCCATTAGAGGAGATACTACATGCAGCTGTTTAGACAGCATTTATTTTATGTATTTTAGTTTTTGTTGAGACTTATATTAAGATTAAATTGAGACTTGTGGAGACTTATTATGTTGGACAGCAAGAGTGTGGTTTATCTCTATTTTGAGAAATTTTGTTTGACTGTCTTTCTTCTTATCTTTATTGTGCCATTTATTCTTATAATTATTGTGATTGAGTATATATTATGAGATATTGAGAGATGTTATTTCATTGTCCTCCATATGGAGTTGATATCATTGACAGGTTGTGAGTTATGTTTATTATATTATTGAGACCTAGACAGCGTTCTACCATCGATGTTGTGGCGTAGGCTGGACGTATCTACGACTCATGTCCAAATTCCGGACGCGGGTCGTGACACTTGTAGTAGATAGCAAAATTATAAATGTCATTATGTGTCCTTTATGGCTCTGCTAGTGACCGTTTCATGTCATAGTAGTCTCAAGTACTGTGCACGGGGGGCCTAGTATCCAATAACCATGTGGAGGCTATGACTGACATGTTCATATAGATTAAGTCATCTTGCTTAGCGATAATCCGCGTACGAGTCATTTTATTGTATTGAAACAAGTAATCTGAATTATATATGCATCACATCTGAAGGAATCTGAGTAACATATATGAACCATCCTGAAACTTGAGTATAGCACACTTAAATAATCTGAGTATCAAAAATCTTGAATCAATATGAGTATATCATTCACACGAGTCAAAAATACGCAAGCAACACCTATATTAGCTTATGCGATCCTTGATTCATTATATATTTATATCCATGCTTGTTAACTCGGTTGTATATTTGGACATGGAAGGACGAATGGTAAGTTGGTAAGTTTTGCCGTGTTACTCTCATATCACATGATACACTGTAACACAAGTTAGGCTTTATATCATTGCCATAAAACTCATCCTAAGGCATGACTAGAAAGACAACTTAATAGATGGTGCACGAAACTAATATATCATGTTTAGATTTATCGAGCAGACGAGAAGTCTCCCTACTAGTACATTCATGTACTGATAACCTACCAGATTGCTTGCAGGGTACGGAAGAACCTCGTTCGGTGCGAAGTACCCCCTCATGTGCACTAAGGCGTGGAGTTCGCTCTGGAGCCTTGGAGTGTTGCATCCGGAGCTGAAGCACATATACAAAAAATAATGTTGGAATATTGCCTATGTATCATCCCATCTTGTAAGCCACTTGGCACGCCTTTGTGTTTCGAGAGAGAGAGAGAGAGAGAGCTTGAGCGACTTGTAATATCGGCCTAGTGCCGCTTGTAACATTATTTTAATATCAATAAAGAGCTTATTTTTGTACCATACTTGTGTTTATCCTATGCTTCCGATATATTGACTTTGTGAAGTAGTTATCGAATAGTTGTTTACTCGTGTCATTCAAATATCCTCTGCATTGGAGACTATATGTGCAACTCTGTGGCTTACTAATTTCACCGCCTGTTCGGACTTGGCCTTGTATGGGTGTGGCTTGTGCTTGTGCGCCATCATATCCTGATCAGAACGATCATCCTGTGGGAGCGTTTGCACGGTAATTCATATTCAGCGGGGATGGTCGATCCTGCGAAAGATCGAGGTATGACAATAAAGAGTCATCTAATTATGGGTAATTAATTAAAAATATTCTAATCTAAATTGAAGGAATATTCTATCTAGCCTAATTAATCCGATGATCCAAATCATGGCTAGTCTAATTAATTGAACCAATGGTCATGCCAAGTCTAGTTGGGTCCACTTGGGCTCACTAGCACTAAGTCTAATTAATAGGCTAACTAACTAATCATTGTAGAAGTATGGTAAATCTAGATCCATGCGTCGAACAAACATGAGCTCCATGATCAACTAAAATAAAATTAGGCCGCAGAATGACCATGCGGCCTAGAAAACCGGCTACCATGAGCCAACAGTAATCAAAGGCCATGCGTCGTAGAAATCAAGCCCCCGACGCCATACTGATCCAGTGTCATGCGTCGACCGCTTCAAAACTAGTGTTCCCGTGTGCTATCAGTGTCATGCGCCACTAAGTAACTAGTGTTCCCATGCACTACTAAGTTACTAGTGTCGGCATGTGCCAGCAGTGCCATGCGCCACTACTCCCTCAAGCATCCCTATGCCCCAATAATGGCCAAATAAAGGCCTGACACAAAGATTATGTCTGATACAGGATCCTGACAAAAAGGACTCTCTAAACGCCTCAATTCTGCCACAGACAGTTGACATCAGTGCTCACGTCATTGTCATTATTATATTTGTCACTATACAGCCGTATAGGGCCACGTGTATGTAAGACAGTTTTTTAAGCGTTCCATGCCTCTCTGGCCCCATGTGTTCTAGACTCCATACGGTCTATGCGTCTCTGGTCCCATGCGTCCCAGACTCCATGAGTTCCATGCATCTCAGACTCCATGTGTTCCATGTGTCTTTGGCCCCAGCGTTCCAGACTCCATGCGTTCCATGGTTCTATGGCCCTATGCATTCCAGACTCCATGCGTCCAACGTGGCAGGGTTCCCGGAGATTAAATCTTTCTGTTGCGATCGAAGTAATTCTCTCCAACTAAATGTGGGCTACGTGTCAAGCTGACCAAGTCACACAAACAAAAGATAAGAACCACCTAGATCTTCAGCAACAATAAATTGCAACAAACGTCCATATGGCAGCTCATCCTGGACTCAACTACATCCTGTTAAGGATGTACACGTGGCAGCCTTCCCATAATATGCGCCTACAGTTGCAACCATATTCTGTTGAAGGAGCCCCCCTGCGGCTTCCAGTCAGAAGCATATGAGGTACCTATAATCCACCAACATGATGGCTATAAATAGGAGCAACTTGAACGTTCGAATGGCTGGTTTTTCTGCTTCAGAGACCATACCCCTCCAAGCGAGCTACGAACGTGCACACAAGCTCAGGAGAGAAGAAAAAAGAGAGCATCCTTATTCTCTCATAGGACCATCAACGGAGTAAAAGAGTCATTGCAGTACTCGATCTCCAACGTCACATTACCCAGATCAAAAATATTGTACTTAGATTTTCTGTCTAGGATTTCTTTTTACTTTTTGTTTGTTATTAAACGAAGGTTTCCCAAACTTACTTCAAGGGAAAACAATCATATAGTCCATTCTAATTAGCTAGCTCAAAACCAATACATATAATAATAAATATTTTTATCACTAATATAATTCTCAAATAATTATTGAAATGACAAAAATATTTCTCTCACGAAATTATGTGGTTACAATCCTACCCCCTTAGAAAATTTGTGTTCTCAAAATATAAAGATGGTCGTACCCCCTCTAGGTCAAACTCCCAGTCTAATCTAAAATCGTACAAGCATACAAATTAGAAAAATAACTAATTATTGTCATATGCATGGTCATAGTCTCTGTCTACCATGATATTGCAATCTCTGTCAGGGATATACCACTAACTATACTAACTATATAGCACAAGTAACTATAAGGTGCTAAGGAATCAATCAAACCAATAGATAAAAAGGACAGGAAGAAAGAACTGAACCAAACCTGTTAACCCATCACCTGCAGCATCAGTCTCCTCGACCGTTATCACAAAAGCCCTGCCCTGCTGGGTGTCTCCCTATGTTGGTGCAGGGTAATTTGATGTGCCACAGGTGGCCTAAATAGACCCCTACTACATGATACTCATAAAACATCCATATTGATACTTCACTCCACCATTATAGGATACTAAATATAGGATACATATTCAATTTCCTCTCACTTTCTATACAAGTCACTAACTCCTTTACTTGCAACTCCCCTCTTCTCACTGCTGTATGAATCTTTATATATCCAAAATATGCCTGCTGATGTGATACAAAACCTAGAATCACCCATTGGTATGCTACTCTCCTTCATAACTCTCTTGTTCCCTGATATTGTTGGTACCATTTACTAACTTTACTCTGACACCTACTATAGAAATATTGATACAAGGATACTATGTTATGGATTTGTTTCTAGGCTTATACTCTGATGCATATTGCTTACATACCCTACCAAGAACCACTCGTAACTCTCAAGCTATACTCTCAACAATCAACAATGATACTCAACTTGACACCAAACTACCTGCAAGTTACCAAACTATTACACTATCCAAAGAAGCTGCATCGGGAACTAATGAAGGTAAAATTCTATAAGAAACTGAACTAGAGGCACTAAAGATATCTATATCTTGAGCTATTAGGGGTAATGGAACAAAATTCAATGAACATGGCTGAATGATAGAGACGATATGTTAAGAACCAATTTAAGATACAATATGATAATCATACACGTCTATCTAAAATTATGTTATCCAGAATTCTTTCCATGCCAGTAAGCATAGTTGCGATAAACTATAGAGTCCATAACTAAGGTACATACTTCTAGAATCATGGTATCTAGAATTTTTGCCATGCTGCATGCTTGGCTACAAAAACTATCAATTTTATAACAAAAAGAAATATAACCAAAATTAGGCTTTATGTCTTTGTCACGCTAGCTAATATGACTGTGATAAACTCTAGACTCCATAACTAAGATAGACTGTTACCTTTCTCACAGTTTTATCCATTTACAATATCATAATATACCTTAACTTAGTTCATAAGATTTATCTCGATGCAAGAATCAAATTCAACAACAGACAAGTACAAAGACGAAGGTGAAACAAAGTAGAAATAGATTCAAAATAAGATTCTCAAGGGTCATTCCAGGAATCTCTCAAGAAATATGTCACTAGCACATTTTCTTGGAAAGGGTATTTTAGTTATTTAAAAATTAATTAAATATTATGCATGTTAAATTTTTATTAATTGTATTATTTATTTATTATTAGCATGTTAGATTTATTTTTGGACTTGTGTTAGTGGACCTAACTAAGTTTAGTTTAGACTCATGGACCAACATGTATTAATTGTTAGAATTGAGCCCAACTAGAAAGCCCATTGATTAGGAGGAGGATTAAAATTAATTAAACCATTAGACTAGAAGCTTCCCTCCTTAATTAATTTCTTCATAAGAGGACCCAAGGGATATTTTAGACTTTATATAGTAGCTTGAGGAAGGGGGCAAGTGAGGCCTATATAAATGGGATAAAAACTTTCTCTCTCTTTATTTTTTATTCCAAATCTAGATCTAGAAAATTCCCTCAACCAAATCCCTACCAAATTTCTACCCAATTATTTCCTAAATCACAATTGGAGGCTATTAGAGCATGGATCTACAAGAAGGAAGCATAGATCTATAAGAAGAAATTATGGATCTACAAAGAGGAGCAAGGATCTACAAGTTGAAGGCCAATTTCACCAATTTGGGAGGTTTCATTGGAAATCCATCTCCCAATAGTTATAATTCAGTTTTTTTCCTTAAAGTAGGTTCTAAATCTGAGAATTAACCATAAAAAATCAACACATATGCATAGGCTACCCATAAGATTTTGTTTTATGTTCATAGGAGGCCTATTAAGAAAGTTATGGTACTTTTTGTGTTAATTTTAGGGGAATTCCGAGATTAACATTTGTTGTGTGTGTCAATTGGTCCTACAGATCAATTTGGCATATTCTTGTGTGTTTGGGGCTATTGTCGTGTCCACAATTGGGTACGTGTAGGTCGTATTCCAATAATTTGGTGATACATGTTGATTTGGGAATTTTTCTCCGACACGGGACTTTATGAATGTCATATTTTGACACGGACACATAGATTTATGTTTGGCTCTTCGTATTTGTTCATAAATAATATATATGACTTGTTCGTGTCCTTTGGGGTACGTTTGGATGTGTGGTGGACTCGTGTCGCAAGCATATCCTAGATCTAGTGGGATACAGGGTGATACGATCCATGTGTTTGTGCAATTTAATATTAGATCTAATTCTCTTTTACTTTTGAATATAGTAATGTGTAATTATATATATACATATGTATATGTATATAATGTGATGTATATATTTTATATTTATGTGTCATAAATCTATTTTACCTATGTGTGTATATATATATTTATGTAGCTATTTATTCTACAAATATAAGATCTATTTAATATTATAGTATGTATATACATTATTAGTTGTGTTATATATATATATATATATATATATATATATATATATATATATATATATAGTATCATATGTATACAACACATATATATATATACGTACATATAATCATACAATAATCTGTATATATATATATATATATATATATATATATATATATATATATATATATATATATATACATATTAGTATCTATTTATATTTAGATCTTATATATTATATATATATTAACTTATATATATAAAAGAAGGAGCTTCAGCGACAGCAACAACGGTGACAGCAGCAGAAACCATCACAACAGCAGCAACAGCGACAGCAGTAGCGACAGTTGTAGGAAACTGTCGCTGAAACAGCAGCAGTATCAGCAGCGTATCAGAGCTTTAGCGACGGCTTTAGCGACAGCAGCAGGAATCTGTCGCTAAAATAGCAGTGTATCAGCAGTAACAGCAGCTTTCAGTGACAGCAGGAATAGTTTTTAGCGACAGTTTGGCAGTTTTTAGATATTTATATATATGTATATATATGGTAATTAATATATACGTATATATGTTCCTAATTTTCTAAATTTATTTTAGTATACTATATGTATAATATATTTAGTTGTAGCATATAATATTATTGGAATAGTTAGTATATTTTAGTTATCTATTGTTATGAGTATCTTTAGTTATATATATTATATATTTGTACGTATGTATGTATGTACGTATATATGTATTAGTATTTAGTGTGTAGTTGGTAGTTAGTATTTATTCTATTTAGTACATACTAGAAGTTATATTGGATTGATATATGTATACATATAGTTATTGATGAATAGTTAGTATATATATATGAAGATTTTGGCAATTACCTTGAGATACCAAGGTAAGTATCAAGAGATACCAAGGTATGAGTAGTAGGTATTGGCATAGTAATAGGATAGTTATAAACTAATTATGGGTTGGTATTAAGGTGACTAAAATAAGGTATATAGTATTATATAAATACTAAATGCATGGTAGTTTATAGTTATAGTTGGATAGTTAATATACTAGAGTGACATTACCTTGAGAAACCAAGGTAAATGCCAAGGTATTAAGGATACCCAAGGTATTGGGTTTGGGAATCAAGATAGAGGTTTAGTATTACGATACCAAGTTGGTTCGAAACCAAGGTATCCATTTAGCATTTATAATTAAGATTTTATATATATAATATTGTTTGATATGTACATATGTGTTATATTTATCCCTTGTTTGCGTATCCTGGGATACGGTTCTTAGTATCCTAAGATGTAGATTATAGGCCTAGATTCATAGTATGTGAGCCCAATATATTTGAGTTAGACTTATGCAACCTAGAAATAGGTAGTTGACCATAGTTTGACTATAGTTGACCATAGTTGACTTAGAGTTGACCTAGTTTGACTTTTGACTTAGAAATGACTTTATGACCTAGAAGTTGACTAGTTTAATTTATTCTCTTTCCCAAAAACTTGTATTAATGCAATATTCTATAAATAGGTCAGTGACACCAGTTCGAACATTATTTTTTATCATTTGCTCTGGACCACAGGCGAGTACATTCTCTGATAGTTTCCATTATTTGATTACCACTATAATTCAAGTATTTAGAAATGTTACTTATGATTCTTGACACGATGGTATACAGATTGGTATGGTTATTGGATCGCCAGTCATGAGTTATTACCTTGATTATGGAGATGGTATCGGATACTGTCCTTGTTGGTATTGGATAACATTGAATATTGTAGAGTAAACATTAGATAAATTGGCTAGTGACGTGTCATGATTCGATCCCTCATATCAGTCGGGGCAGAGGAAATACCAATTAAATATGTGATCAAGAAACTATCGGCTAGTAGTGTAATCATTGGGTACTAACTAACCATGCAATTCACGTATGGTTGAGTTAGCTCCTTAGTGTAATAATTGAATCTCCCTGGCCGATCACATATTTAGTTAGTATCTCAAAACACATAGTTATTGTAGATTCCATTATTCAGTTCATTGATTACCTTGTTCTATTTCTGACATTATAGTTCATTCCTTTATTCTTGTACGCGTTGATTATATTATGTTGCTAGTATTGCCTATTCTCTCATTGTTCTTGATTATCAGTTATATTCTCATCATAGATAGCATCTTCTATTTTACTGCTTTATAGTTTTTGTCAATTAATTGGAACTGTTATTGGGTTGTACTTTGCTCCATTTCTGACTGAAAAATATTTTTTTGAGGATCCGAGTGATTGATGTCCTACATACTACTGACCTCAACTTATAGATGGTGCAGACTTTGACCCACTAGTTTTGGAGTGACTGCCGAAAGATTTATCTGGATCACTAGTTTTCATAGTTAGTTTCTTTAGCATTTTGGTACCGGACTTGTTTCCGGCTTATAGTTTGTGATAGGATATTGTTTTATTGTTAATTATTATATTTTTGATGTATAGTTAGACTTCCTTCATATCTTCTCGTGCCTTAGATTTTGATTGAGTTTTGTGTGAGCTATTGTTGGCAGACTTATATTATTGTGAGATTTTAGATAGTATAGTAGACCAAGACAGCGTTCTACCGCCGATTCTGCGGCGTAGGCTAGGCGTTCTTCCTGACTTGCATCCCTGCGCTGGGTGCGGGTCTAGACACGTTTTTAGTGGTGGCCAATGCAGGTCAGGCTTCGCAAGTTTTACGATGTCGTAGTAGTGCGACGACTTAGTTATACTACTGCGAGCCTGCGATAGGATGTAGGATATAGGATATAAGATATTAGGATGAGAGGATACTCAATCACAAAAATTTTGAGAGATTCCTGGGATGACCCTTGAGAATCTTATTACAAACTCTAATTCAAATCTTTTTCTTATTTCCGTCCGCTCTCACTTGTTGTTGTTAAATTTGATTCTTGGTGATCGATTGTTGAATTTGATTCTTGGTGATCAGTTAATTTTAATTCTTGGTGTTCATTTTTGAGTTTGATTTCATATCGAGAGAAATTTTATGGACTAAGTTACGGTATCATCTGATGACATATATTGATGAGGACAGTGAGAAAGGTGAAATATTTGCCTTTGTTATGGAGCCTAGAGTTTACCGCAGCCATATTAGCTAGCGTAGTGGAAACGTAGGGACCTGACTTCAGATGTACATATCTTAGTTATATAATTTAGAATTTCTCGCAACTATACTAGTTGGCACAGCGAGGATTCTAGATGACAAGATTATATAGTTGCATACCCTAGTTATGGAATCTATCGTTTATCGCAGCTATGCTTACTGGCGTGGCGAGGATTCTGAGTATCATAATTTTGGACAGATATCTATGATTATCGGATTGTATCTTAAATTGGTTCTTAAAGTATCATCTCAATACTTAATTCATTTCTGTTATTTCAGGACTTTGTTCCATTATTCCTTAGCTTAGCAGTAGAGATACCTTCAGTTCTCTGGTTCCTTATATAGCTTATTTCTATTAGAGTCCTTGTTAGTGTGATAATTGGGAGTTGCAATTAGGTCTGTGTCTTGAGTATTAGTATTGACTATTGAGAGTGTGACTTATGAGTCTGTAAGTGATTCTTGGTTAGGCATGTGAGCAATAGGCATAAATATAGGGATAACCCATAGCATAGTACTTTGTAGCAATAGTTCTATGATAGGTGTAATTATAAGTTAGTAGAAGAGGGAGTAGATAATATTAGTAGTAGTTCCATGAGTTAGTATCAAAGTCAGCATACCAGTTTAGGATAGTCATGAATTCATGTAGTTGGGTGATCCATATAACAATTAAGTATAAAGGAAATTGTGTTAAAAATTAATAGAGCATGCTATTCAATTTGGTGGTTGATACTTGGGTGTGTCAAGAGTAGAGAAATATATATGCATAAAGGGTATTAGTGAGTATGCCATAGTAGAATGGTACCCATAAGTATATAGGAAAGTGTGAGAGAATAATAATACATTATGCTAAAGTAATAAGACTTGTGTTAAGATAAAGTAGAGCATTAATGTGAGTAGATAGAAGTGTACCAGTATATGACTAGTGATGGGTATCTCACCTAATATTGAGGCTAGTGATGTGTTGGAAGCAATAGGTGGGAGAAGTATCGAGAAATTATGTACAGGATGTACAGTGGATGATAAGTGTCAGTGTAGAAGTTCATGAGTATCAGAAAGTGAAACCATGAGTGTTAATATTATGTCATGGTATTGTAATGACTAGAAGGTACTTGTGTATGTATTATGATACTAATATACAGATAAGAACTTTAAGATGATTAACAAATGTTAGAGGATGAGTTGCACCAAGTATCAGATAGAAAGAGATACCCTAGTAACAAGAGACGGAGTACCTCAAGTATTATGGAAGTTCAGGCAAGTAATTTTAGTATAATAATATAGAGGAGGGACACGAGTAACTTGGTATGAGGATATCATCTAAAAATATATATGAGAGTTGATGCCTTATGTAGACAGTAACAAGATTTAAGTAAGGCATCATATTGGAAGTATTCAAGTTGGACAAGGGTATGCTAATAAAACAATGATTGAAAAGGTATAAAAGTGTTCCTTACAAAATAATGATTGAAAATTTTTTGTGATTGACACAGAACAAGGAGGTAGTATTTTAGCAGTATCTTGAATAGTATCCTAGGTAGCAAGTACAAGTGAGTTAAGCATGACCATGACCTAGAACTATAGTATATTACTAGTATTTGGTAACCTTCAGTATTAAGAATATCTTGACAAGATCGATGATTAATAGTGTGTGATGGAATAGGCCACATGTGGCATAGCAGATTACCTCATCAGAAAAGGAAGACATCCCAGCAGGACAGAGACTAATTTCATGATAGTTAGAGACTATATCCATGTATGATTTCCCTTTCAGTAGAATTATATGATTGTATGTTATAGGATATATATACTATTTTAGACTGTGATTGATGGGGTTTGACCATAGTAAGATTTGTATGAATAGGATATGACTGGCCCAAGAGAGAGGGGTGAGAGTTTTAATTTCGAGGACGAAATTCTTCTAAGGGGGGTAGATTTGTCACTACCATATTTTCTAGGAAAGAGTATTTTAGTCATTTGGTAATTAATTAAATATTGTGCATGTTAAATTTTTATTTATTGTATTATTTATTTATTATTAGCATGTTAGATTTATTTTTGGACTTGTGTTAGTGGACCTAACTAAGTTTAGTTTAGACTCATGGACCAACATGTATTAATTGTTAGAATTGAGCCCAACTAGAAAGCCCATTGATTAGGAGGATGATTAAAATTAATTAAACCATTAGACTAGAAGCTTCCCTCGTTAATTAATTTTTTCATGAGAGACCCCAAGGGATATTTTAGACTTTACATAGTAGCTTGAGGGAGGGGAGAAGTGGGGCCTATATAAAGGGGATGAAAACTTTCTCACTTTTTATTTTTTATTCCAAATCTAGATCTAGAAAATTCTCTCAACCAAATCCCTACCAAATTTCTACACAATTATTTCTCAAATCACCATTAGAGGCTATTAGAGCATGGATCTACAAGAAGGAAGCATAGATCTACAAAGAGAAAGCATGGATCTACAAAGAAGAGCATGGATCTACAAGTTGAAGGCCAATTTCACCAATTTTGGAGGTTTCATTGGGAATCCATCTCCTAATAGGTATAATTCAGTTTTTCCCCTTAAATTAGGTTCTAAATCTGAGAATTAACCATGAAAAATTAATCCATATGCATAGGCTACCATAGGATTTTGTTTTATGTTCATAGGAGGCCTATTAAGAAAGTTATGGTACTTTTTATGTCAATTTTGGGGGGATTCCGAGATTGACATTTGTTGTGTGTGCTAATTGGTCCTATTGATCAATTTGGTATGTGCTTGTGTGTTTGGGGATATTCATATCCACAATTGGGTACATATAGGTCGTATCCCAACAATTTGGTGATATGTGTTGATTTGGGGATTTTTCTCCGACACGGTACTTTGTGCATGTCACATTTTGACACGGACACATAGATTTATGTCTGACTCTTCGTATTAAATAATATATATGACTTATTCGTGTCCTTTGGGGTACGTTTGGATGTGTGGTGGACTCGTGTCGCAAGCGTATCATAGATCTAGTGGGATACGGGGTGATACGATCCATGTGTTTGTGTAATTTAATTTTAGATCTAATTCTCTTTTACTTTTGAATATAGTAATGTGTAATTATATATATACATATGTATATGTATATAATGTGATGTATATATTTTGTATTTATGTGTCATAAATCTATTTATGTAGCTATTTATTCTATAAATGTAAGATCTATTTAATATTGTAGTATGTATATACATTATTAGTTGTGTTATATATATATATATATATATATATATATATATATATATATATATATATATATATATATATATATATATATATATATATATATATATATATATGTATGTATACAGATTATTGTATAATTATATGTACGTATACATATATGTGTTGTATACATATGATACTATATATATACATATGTTAAGTCATATGTAGTTATTATGTACTTATATATATGTATATGGAGGAGTATGTATGTATTTTATATAGTCATATATATATATATATATATATATATATATATATATATATATATATATATATATATATATATATATATATATATTGTAGTTATATATACATATTGGTATCTATTTATATTTAGATCTTATATATTATATATATATTAACTTATATATATATAAGAAGGAGCTTCAGCGACAGCATCAAAGGCGACAGCAACAAAACCCGTCACAGTAGCAGCAACAGCGGCAGGAGAAACAACGACAGTAGTAGCGACAGTTGCAAGAAACTGTCGCTGAAACAGCAGCAGTATCAGCAGCGTATCAGAGCTTTAGCGATGGCTTTAGCAACAGCAGCAGGAATCTGTCGCTAAAACAACAGTGTATCAGCAGTAACAGCAGCTTTCAGTAACAGCAGGAATAGTTTTTAGCGACAGTTTGACAGTTTTTAGATATTTATATATATGGTAATTAATATATACGTATATATGTTCCAATTTTTTAAATTTGTTTTAGTATACTATATGTATAATATATTTAGTTGTAGCATATAATATTATTGGAATAGTTAGTATATTTTAGTTATCTATTGTTATGAGTATCTTTAGTTATATATATTATATATTTGTAGGTATGTATGTATGTATATACGTATATATGTATTAGTATTTTGTGCGTAGTTGATAGTTAGTATTTATTCTATTTAGTACATACTAGAAGTTATATTGGATTGATATATGTATACATATAGTTATTGATGAATAGTTAGTATATATATATGAAGATTTTGGCAATTACCTTGAGATACCAAGGTAAGTATCAAGAGATACCAAGGTATGAGTAGTAGGTATTGGCATGGTAATAGGATAATTATAAACTAATTATGGGTTGGTATTAAGGTGACTAAAATAAGGTATATAGTATTATATAAATACTAAATACATGGTAGTTTATAGTTATAGTTGGATAGTTAATATACTAGAGTGACATTACCTTGAGATACCAAGGTAAATGCCAAGGTATTAAGGATACCCAAGGTATTGGGTTTGGGAATCAAGATAGAGGTTTAGTATTACGATACCAAGTTGGTTCGAAACCAAGGTATCCATTTAGCATTTATGATTAAAATTTTATATATATAATATTGTTTGATATGTACATATGTGTTATATTTATCCCTTGTTTGCGTATCCTGAGATACGGTATCTTAGTATCCTAAGATGTAGCTTGTTGGCCTAGATTCATAGTGTGTGAGCCCAATATATTTGAGTTAGACTCATGCAACCTAGAAATAGGTAGTTGACCATATTTTGACTATAGTTGACCATAGTTGACTTAGAGTTGACCTAGTTTGACTTTTGACTTAGAAATGACTTTATGACCTAGAAGTTGACTAGTTTAATTTATTCTCTTTTCCAAAAACTTGTATTAATGTAATATTCCATATATAGGTCAGTGACACCAGTTCGGACATCATTTCTCATCATTTGCTCTAGACCATAAGCGAGTACATTCTCTGATAGTTTCCATTATTTGATTACCACTATAATTCAAGTATTTAGAAATGTTACTTATGATTCTTGACACGATGGTACACAGATTGGTATGGTTATTGGATCGCCAGTCATGGGATGTTACCTTAATTATGGAGATGGTATCGGATACTGTCCTTGTTGGTATTGGATAACATTGAATATTGTTGAGTAAACATTAGATAAATTGGATAGTGACGTGTCATGATTCGATCCCTCATATCAGTCGGGGCGGGGAAAATACCAATTAAATATGTGATCAAGAAACTATCGGCTAGTAGTGTAATCATTGGCTACTAACTAACCATGCAATTCACGTATGGTTGAGTTAGCTCCTTAGTGTAATCATTGAATCTCCCTGGCCGATCACATATTTAGTTAGTATCTCAAAACACATAGTTATTGTAGATTCCATTATTCAGTTCATTGATTACCTTGTTCTATTTCTGACATTATAGTTCATTCCTTTATTCTTGTACGCGTTGATTATATTCTGTTGCTAGTATTGCCTATTCTCTCATTGTTCTTGATTATCAATTATATTCTCATCGTAGATAGCATCTTCTATTTTACTACTTTATTATTTTTGTCAATTAATTGGAACTGCTATTGGGTTTTACTTTGCTCCATTCCTGACTGAAAAATATTTTTCAGAGAATCCGAGAGATTGGTGTCCGACATACTACGGACCTCAGCCTATAGATGGTGCAGACTTGGACCCACTAGTTCTGGAGTGACTGCCGAGAGATTTATCCGGATCACTAGTTTTCATAGTTAGTTTCTTTAGCATTTTGGTATCGGACTTATTTTCGGCTTATAGTTTATGATTGGATATTGTTTTATTGTTAATTATTATATTTTTGATGTATAGTTAGACTTCCTCAATATTTTCTCGTGTCTTAGATTTTGATTGAGTTTTTTGTGAGCTATTGTTGGCAGACTTATATTATTGTAAGATTTTAGATAGTATAGTAGACCAAGACAGCGTACTACCGCCGATTCTGCGGCATAGCATGGGCGTTGTTCCCGACTTGCATCCCTGCGCCGGGTGCGGGTCATGACAAAATCATAATTTATGATTATGTATCCTCTCATCCTAATATTATATACCCTATATCCTATCGCAGGCTCATAGTAGTACAACTAAGTCATTGCAATACTACGACATCGTACTAATTGTGAAGCCAGAGCTGCATGGGCTACCACAAAAATATGTCACGATCCGCACCCAATATGAGGGCACGAATACGTGGGTACGTCCAGCCTATGCCGCAGCATTGGCGGTAGAACGTTGTCCTGGTCAACGATACTATCTAATCATCTCACACAATAGTATATGAAACATGTAAATGATAACTCAACTCTATATACATAAATAGTCTCAAATATATATAACAATCCAAATAAGTCAATCAATAATCTAAGTCTAGGAGTAAAAAAATAATACATCTCAAAAGTCGAATATGCTGGAAACAAATCTAGTGCTAATGCTAAGAAGGGATGACTAGAATAACTAGTGATACCGGCTAGGCCTTCCGGTAATCACTCCTGAACTAAAGGGTCAAAAGCTGCATATGCTACCTCCTGCGGTCCATAATACGTCAGACACAAATCGTTCAAGTAATCGTCTGAAAAATATATCCAGTAAGGATGGAACGAGTACAACTCTTACAGTAGTTCCAATACCTGGTTGAAACTATAAGACAATAATTATCAATAAAGTACATGATGAGATAAACTATACAGTATTAGAACATGATAAGTAGTGGAGAATAATTTGGCAGATACCAAAGGCAATGAATAATAATCTGAAAATAACAGGAAAGACTGTATCTAACTACTAAGTATTTTAAAGTACTATTTTCAATATGTGATCAATTATTAATGTAACAGTACAACGTTAGCAATAGTATGACTCAATCATACTGGTAAAATATGATCAGATATTAAATAATGTCTACGTTGGTATGACTCAATCACATATGTGATTAGCTATCAAATAATATATACGATGGTACAGATCAATTATATACGTAACTATCTATCAAATAATATCTATAATGTCTAAAATAGTTGATCACATATTTACTTAGTACTCCCCCGCCACGACTAGTATAATGGATCTAAGTCATGACACATCACGACATGATAATTATGATGCACGGTCTATAATACGAGCACGATGACCACGGTCTATATAATCAATAAGATATACAAGGTAAGGTATCACTAAATATATGTATTATAATAATTATCAAGTAAAAAACTATCAGAGAATGTACTCGACTAAGATCCAGAGCAATAAATGTCAAACTGTGTCCGAACTAGTGTCACCCTCACCTATTGTCACGTCCAAGAACCAGAATACCGGAGAGCTGGGCTGACAAGGCCAGCTACGTATACTTAGAGTACTCTGGTACTCTGCATATATGGTAAAGATGTAAGACATGAGGGGTCACTACTACAAATTATCAGTGAAGCCTAGGTCCAACAAACCCTTGTGTCCCAATAACAAGAACAACATGAATAATAACAAGATGTAAGATTGGCTGAAGTATAATAGTAAAGCGTCCCAAACGATAATATACAGATGATCATGATGCTATTAAATATAGAATGAATAAACTAGCCAGAATCTGAGTCATACATGATCAACCCTAGGATATGTCAATCATGCTAATGTCGGTAGGCTAACTGATCAAACTTAAACACGAGCTAAGCATGTGCACGGTGGCTAAACGTCCATAAAATAGAATGTACATCAGAGTGGGGAAGTAAGAAAACTGACTCAAGCGATCTGGTGCTCCTGGTGGCCGCCATCCTCAGGAAAGTATGAAAGATCCTCCGATGCTGCTACTAGATTTGGCCATACAAAACCAGTGGGGTCAGACCCCCAAATAGCAAGTACCACAAAGGAAGCTAATCTAGGAAAGTAAACCAATAATACAAGTAATACAAATACTGAAAGTAACGACTGAATGTAAAAGATCTCAGGATAGTAAAAGAAATACTGTAAACCTGCAATGAGAAATATCATGAGCTGATAATCAATAGAGTAACAAGTACACAAAATAAAAGTATGTTCATGTAAATCCTAGACTTTCCATCATCCATAAATTACGACAAATCATAAAAGTACTGCTTGTACTTTAACTAACTAGAATTATCAATCCTAATTACTAACAATTATAATGCAACGCGATGCTAGAGTTTATTTTGATCGCATACCCCTGCAGTCCTTCCGGGATATCTGTCACTACCATATTCTAAAATAGGGATATTTTTGTCTTTTTAATTATTATAAGTATTGTGTATATTATATTGCATGTTATATTTTATATATTATATATAGTGTTCATTAATGCATGGGTTAGTGGACTAGACCTAGAAGCCCACTAGATGAACCCCTGACTAAATTATAGGATTATGAATTTTAATTAGCATTTTTGGGATTAAATAATAGGATTATATTTATTCCTGTGATTTTATTTAATTATTGTACCTTACCGTTGCTTCGATAATTGGAGCGCTACACTAGCTTTTGTCTTCCAATAAATTTTACACCCTTGTCATAGACATGCCAGTCTTCCATTCTGATCTTTGTGTAACTCATAAATATATCATTTTGTGCTTCATTTTAGTCGCACAATATTTGTCGCAGACATTTATTTTTATTTCCCGATAAATTCAATTTTGCATCTTTGTACATTCCAATAGAAATTGGAGACACAATCTTGACCCATTTTGTGCAACCCAAATTATGACAATATTCTATTCTGAGTCTTGAACTCTATGACACTTGTGTTCCACCTAATTTTAACCCTATGCACTTTCAATTAATTTAAAAATATCATTTATATTAATTTTAATTAAATTGGTGTAAGGAACCAACTCAACCCAAAACTAGACCCAACACCAAGCCAAGCCCACACACAGACCCTCAAGGTTCATACTAAACACCAAACACCCTTTTTAGCTACTATATCACACCAAACATGGTGTTTTCCCACATTCAATCCCAAATTCTCACTTTTGTACAATTTTTCAATTGTTGGGGACTTTTATGCAAAATTACAGTGAGGTGTCCACCTCCTATTGGACCCAACACATGAAGAAACACCTTCCCTCTTCTTTGACCGATCATGTGCATTTTCTTAATATTTTTGGAGTGTGCAATACTCAAACATCACCCCCTCACCATCTTGGCCCTCCATTCAAATCCACTCAATCCTAGCCCTCCAAATTCCTTCATGTAGCATTCAACCCCATCCCAAGGAGTACTTGGCCGGCCTTAATCCCTAGGTAGTCATCACCATTTTCTTCCTCATACAAAAACCATCATCTTCCCATTATTTTTTTATCACCAACACCAAAGCTCCAAACCGAAAACCCTAAACCTAACCCTAAACTTCATCTCCTCCCTCCGGCGATCACCCGCCCGAGCAACCACCTCTACAACCGTCGTGCCCCACCTGTCAGCTACCGCCTCCGTCCCCGACTTTTCGAGCCACCCCGCCCGTTCTCTTCCATCATCTCCCTACCACGAGCATCAGCTACACCACCACCATTAACACCTCATCTCCATCCGCGGCCATCCCGATCGCCGACTAAACCGCCCACTGTAAATCACCACCGCCACATCGTCTCCACCTTGACGTCGGCATCACCCCATCCCGCCTGAGTACCTCTTTTCCCTCTCCATCGACTTCCCCTTGCCATCATCCCCGCTGTCAGCCACCATCACCAACAGATCGACGAGCTCACCATCACCATCATCATCACCATCGTCTCGTTCTCCTCCACTTCTTCCCAACTTCACCTCTGACCACAGCTTCACCACCACGAACTTCCTCCACCCGCCTGACCAGTCCTTTCCCGATCTCCTCCATGCGGCCACCCAACAGCCGGACCACCACACCCACAATAGTCCGCCACCACCATCATCATCATCATCACCATTAACATCACCACCAGCAGCAGCCATCTTCACCGCCGTGCATAGCCGACCGTCGACCACCTCACCGGAGACAACCCACAGCAGCCTCCCTCGACCCCGTACACGCACAGGTTTGAACTTCCTTCCTTTGTGATTTTATATGTGCATTGTGTGAATAATATTAGGGTTCGCATACTTCATGGGAGTTTGGTTGATTGCATGACCCTATGTAAGTAACCTAATAACTAGTATGCATGTGCGTGTGTGTGTGTATAATAATTAGGTTTATATATATATTTTATGGGAACTGGTTGCTTGTACTATGTATGACAGTATTATATACGTTGTATGGCCATAAGTGTTAGTAGTGAGTATCTCGTATTTATATATAACTTTATGACCCTGAGTATTAGTGAACTGTCTACCTTGTGTACACTAACGTACTAGCTTAAATATGTGTTGGTGTTACACGAGATTTAGAGATTTAGACATGTGTTAGTGAGTTGACTGTCTGATTATGCACAGCATTCGAGGACATGACACCCGTGCATTTAGACGCACACTTGACCCTGCTAGTTGACCAGTATCACCCCTAGCGTAGTTCTGAGTTCAGTATAATTATGTTTGTGTGTGTGCTAGTGTAATAACTGATGCTATATTATTATTATATTATGTATATAGGATCGTTGGATTGTTCAGACGAGACTTCGAAAATAGGATATTGGTAATGCCAGCTCAGGACCACAGGCAAGTATATTCTCTGACAGTTTTTATTATGTTGATCATCTCTATGATTCTAGTTGTATAGCGTACTTGATTCTGACACTATGGATACACGGGTTAGCATCATCGAGACCTGTCACGAGGAGTCGTGATTGGAATCTATCGTGCTAGCTGGGGACGGGGAAATATTAGTAGATTATGTGATCATACCCCACTCTACATGCATCATAGCTCACCCGGCACACCACGTCGGGTGCAGCCTGACCATTACATGCCTCATAGACTGTAATATATGATTAGCCTGACTATTGCTCGCATCATAGCTAACCGGATGGTTAGCCTGACCTTACATGAATCATAGCTAATCATATATAACAAGCCTGATCTGTCCCAAGGCGATCACATGATAGACTGATGTTTCACACACTTAGCTAGATACTTTATTCCTGTATTTACAGTTCATTGTTCTAGCATTCACTTATATTTTTGTTCATTTCTAGTTGTATTATTAATGATGATATATTCTCCAGTATTTCTTATTTCAGTATTTTATACTCACCAGTATTTCTTATTTCCAGTATTTATCTCCATCTTGTATTTCTTTACACTGTATTATAGTTTTTGTCAATATACATGAAACTGTTATTAGTGCTTGTACTTCACTCCAATCATGACTGGATATATTTTTTCAGAGGATCTTGAGAACTTCTGTCTGGACCAGGTGTAGAGGGAGACTACATACCAGAGATATTAGAGGAGACCCTTCCTTTAGAGGATACACTACCTGCAGCTATTTAGACAGTTATTTTATGCATCTTTGAGACTTATTTTGAGACGTATGTTGAGGTTATGTTGAGACTTATGTTGAGACTTTTTTGAGACTATTTATATTGGACAGCTAGACTTTAGTTTTATCTCTGTTTTGAGTGGTTGTGTTGACTTATGTCAGTACTTCTTATCTTTTATCGTGCTATTTATTTCTTATAGTTATTGTGATTAAGTATACATTATGAACTATTGAGCAATGTTTTATTTATTGTCCTCCTTATGGAGTTGATATCATTGATAGGTTGTGAGTTATGTTTAGTATTATTGAGACCTAGACAGCGTTCTAGCGCCGATGCTGCGGCATAGGCTGGACATACCCACGACTCATGCCCAAATTTTGGGTGCGGGTCGTGACACATTTTTAGTGGTGGCCCATGCAGGTCTAGATTCGCATTTAGAGCAATATCGTAGCAGTGCTCACTTAGAGTGTTGCGACGAGCCTACGTTAGAAAATAGAATTTAGGATGAGAGTATGCTCAATCACAACTAAAAAATTTTGATCTTACAATGCTATTCTGAATAACTACTTCCTTTAAAATTTTACTGTCCTTCCTTAATGTTATCGTATCTATTACCTTAATTGATTCTTTTCAGGCTGTCTTCAGCAGTAGCTTCAGAGAGATCTGCCACCTCTCGACCTGACGAACAGAAATCTGGAATTCCTCCTACATCTCCTGTTCATGTGGGAGTATATAAAACTTTTGGGGTTCCTCCTCCTCCACATATTCCGAGGGTTGCCCCAGCTGTGACAGAGAATCTTCTACCACCACCGACTCCATCTCCCGGAGGTATGCCTGTTGATGGGGCACAGATGCTCACACTGATCCAGGACATGTTAGATGCCCAGAGAGTGACGACAGAAGCTCAGCGTATTCAAGCTGAGGCCCAGAGGGTACAGGTAGAGGTAAACCAGATACAGACAGAGATGATGAGAGAGAGCATGAAGAATGCTCATCAGATGGCTCTCCAGGTTGTGGAGAGAGTAGCACAGCACCAACAGTATTCTGGCCGGCAGCACCAGAGGCCGGGTACGATAGTGGACTTCAAGAGGATGTTGCCTCGAGAGTTCAAAGGCACCGAGGGGATACTCTACGCTAATGAATGGCTAGAGGATATAGAGAGGAACCTATGTTTGGCATAGATCCCGGAGATTCTTTAGATCGAGGCCGCTGGCAGTCAGATGTTTGACATTGCACTGACATGGTATCATACGAAGCCGAGACTCGTTGTTGGAGGACTTACTTAGGAGGACTTCAATGAGCTCTTCAAGGAGAAGCTCTTCCCTGATGTAGCCCTGGGAGCATTGGAGAGTCAGTTCCATGACTTGGTCCAAGAAAATATGTCAATCGACGAGTATGCCGGGGAGTTTTGCCGTTTGAGTTATTTTGTGCCATCGATGATTCGAGATCCAGGATACAGAGCTCAAAAATTCAGGAAGGGGTTGACAAGGGAGATCAAGTCTTGCACTTCGAGATGTCGCACTGCTATATTCGAGGGTATTCTGATGGATGCCCAGATTGCTGAGGATGACTTGGACCTCAGGCCCAAAAGAGGAAGCGATACTTCTAGAGGAACAAGTGGTAGTGCAGGACCGGCCAAGCGCCCACACTTTCAGCAACAACAGAGGCCTTACCAACAGCAGTATCAGCAGCACCAGGCACCAGCTCGAGGACAGCACCAACAGCAGCAATGACAGAGACAGACTCAGCCCGCTACCCAGTGTGTGTATTACGGGAAGATAGAATACACTAGGGACATCTCCAGAAAGAGGTTGCGTATATGCTTGTCATGTGGATCGTCATCACATCAGTTGAGGGACTGTTCATCTATTCATACTCGTCAGAGTGGAGCAGCCACTCAGAGGGGACCAGCCAGAGTACCTATTGTACCAGGAGGCCAGTAGAGGGGACCTCCACTTCCACCACAACAGCAGAGGTTTGCTCAGCACCAGCAGCAGCAGAGAGGTGCACCCCAGGGACGAGCATACGCTATGACGATTGAGGAGGCCGAGTCAACTGGAGACGTGATTTCAGGTTCAGTTTCTCTCGATTCTATTCCAACACTTGCATTATTTGATTCTGGCGCTTCCCATAGTTTTGTATCTGTATCTTATGCCCTTAAGTATTATTTAGAGATGGACCTATTAGATAGGACTTGCAAGATCACGACTGGAGGAGGCATTATCCTAGTCCATGATTATTGTAAGGACCAGAGAGTATCATTGGGAGGCCAAGAGTTGAGCGTGAGCTTACTCGTCATGCCACTTTCGGGATACAATATTGTACTCGAAATGGACTGGTTGAGTAGGCACCATGCTACTATAGATTGTCACGGAGGCAGAGTAATATTTTGACCACCAGGAGAACCAGAGTTTGAGGTCACCAGAGGAGCAGCGGAGCAGAGCAGAGGCACTTTTTACGAAGCTAGGAAGGAATAAGAGGAGTTGCCACATCCTCTGATAGCGGAGTTTTTGGATGCATTTCTAGAGGAGTTGCCAAGCTTGCCACCAGACAGAGATGTTAAATTCTTTATAGACTTGGTATCATGAGCGGAGCCCATTTCACAATATCTCTATAGAGTCAACAACAGCGAGCTGGCAGAACTGAAGAAGCAAGTTGAGGAGCTAGAGACAAAGGCTTCATCCAATCCAGTTCACCATCATGGGGAGCTCCGGTATTGTTCGTACCAAAGAAGGATGGCACGGTGCGCATGTGTATCGACTATAGAGCTCTGAACAACCTCACTATCAAGAACAAATACCCGCTGCCGAGGATAGATGATATTTTCGATCAGTTGAGCGGAGAGAAGGTATTTTCAAAGATAGACTTGAGGTCAGGCTATCACCAGGTGAAGGTGAAGAGAGAAAACATATCGAAGATAGCCTTTTGGACCAGATATAGCCAGTTTGAATTTATGGTAATACCATTTGGTTTAACCAATGTACCAGCAGTATTCATGAACTTGATGAATAAGGTGTTCCACCAGTACCTTGACAAGTTTATAGTGGTGTTCATCGACGACATCCTTGTGTATTCGAAGACCCCAGAGGAGTACCTGAGGATGGTCTTGGAGACTCTCAGGAAAGACGAGCTGTACGGGAAGTTTTCAAAGTGCGAGTTTTTTCTTGACAAGGTTGAATTCCTTGGACATATGGTAACGGGTGACGGAATCTCAGTTAACCTAAAGAAGATCGAGGCAATGGAGTCATGGGCTACCTCCAGATCGGTAGCTGAGATCAGGAGTTTTCTCGGGCTAGCAGGATACTATAGGAGTTTTGTAGAAGACTTCTCCAAGATTGTAGAGCCAATGACTAGGCTGACCAGGAAAGATGTAGATTTTGTTTCGACGGAGGAATGTCAGGCCGCGTTTGATGAGCTGAAGAAGAGATTGATGACAGCTCCAGTTTTGACGTTGCCATCAGGGACAGGTGGATTCACTATCTACAGTGATGCTTCAGGGAAGGGTTTGGGTTGCATTCTTCAGCCGGACGGGAAGATAATTGCCTATGCTTCCAGGCAATTACGCCTTCATGAAAAGAACTATCCCACCCACGATTTGGAGTTGGCAGCAGTTATATTCGCTCTGAAGCTATGGAAATACTACCTGTACGGAGAGCGTATGGAGATCTTCATGGACCACAAGAGCTTGAAGTACGTGTTTACACAGAAGGAGATGAACATGAGGCAAAGGAGGCAGTTGGAGTTGATGAAAGACTTTGACATCTTATTACAGTACCACCTAGGAAAGGCCAACGTAGTTGCCGATGCCTTGAGCAGGTATCCGTTGGCTATGTATTTGACGACAGATAGACATTTATTGGCCAATCTTGAGAGCTTGGGAATTGAAGTGCTAGTTCTAGGTATGGAGATTCAGATATTGGGATTACAGATACAATCAGAGCTGATGGATAGAATTAGAGCTGCATAGTATGATGATGAGACTCTGAAGAGTATCAGGGCACAGGTTCAGACATGATTGATAGATGACTTCACTATTGCGGATGATGGATCTTTAAGGCACTGCACGAGGATGTGTGTACCGAGTGGAGAGCTGCGCGAAAAGGCTTTGCAGGAGGCACATCGCTCTCAATACTCGATGCATCCCGGTGCCAACAAGATGTATCAAGATCTGAGGGAGCACGTATAGTGGTATGGTATGAAGTGCGAGGTAGCACGCTTCGTATCCCGGTGTTTAGTGAGCCAGCAGGTAAAGGCAGATCGACAAAGGCCAGGAGGATTGCTTCAACCTTTACCCATTTTATAGTGGAAGTGGGAGCACGTGACTATGGAGTTTGTTTCAGGGCTTCCACGTTCTCTAGGAGGAAAAGTCATAATTTGGGTCATCGTGGATATGTTGACCAAATCAGCCCACTTCTTACCATTCAAAGTGGGTACACCGACAGAGAGGCTAGCAGATATGTAGGTGCGGCAGATTATCATATTACATGGGGTTCCTGTGAGTAAAGTCTCATATCAGGATAGTCATTTCACTTCCTATTTTTGGAGGAGTCTGCAGGCTAGCTTGGGCACTCAGCTCAAGTTCAGTACCGCATATCACCCAAAGATAGACAGACAGTATGAAAGGACTATTCAGACTCTCGAAGATATGCTACGCACTTGCATTTTGGATCTCGGAGGCTCTTGGGAAGATCATCTACACCTGGTAGAGTTTACTTACAACAACAGCTACCAGGCCAGCATCGAGATATCACCATTCGAGACTTTATATAGACGGAGATGTCGCACACTGTTATCTTGGGATGATGTCTCAGAGAGAGCCTTGTTAGGGCCAGAAATGGTCAATGATGCAGTAGAAAAGGTAAAACTCATCAGAGATAGACTGCGGGTGGCGCAGGACAGACAACGACATTGGGCCGATAGTCACTGTAGACCCCTAGAGTTTCAGGTATAGGTTTTGTTATTGTTGGTTTATGATTGTTTTGTTTTATGTGTGTTAAGACTATTTATTCTAGGTTGGCGATCTGGTGTTCCTACGGATTTCTCCGACACGGGGCACGATTCATTTTAGTAGAGACGGAAAGCTTAGTCCATGTTACATCAGACCTTTCAGTATCCTTTCAAGGGTCGGTGCAGTGGCCTATAGACTGGACTTGCCGCCTACACTAGAAGGACTACATGACGTGTTCTACGTGTCACAATTGAGACGGTACATGGCAGATCTTAGTCACGTACTAGACCACTCGAAAATTGAGGTTGGACCGACTCTCAGCTATCCCGAACAGCCCGTGGAGATTTTAGATCGTAGAGAGAAGGTATTACGAAACCAGACTATTCTCCTTGTTCGTGTTTCATGGAGACATCACTCTCCAGGCGAGTCAACCTGGGAAAGAGAGGACGAAATGCGCGAGCAGTATCCGTATCTCTTTGAGACTTGAGATATGATTCCTTGTCAGATTGTTTGTTCTTGTGCTAGTTTATTTTAATTTCGAGGACGAAATTTTTAGGAGGGTAGACTTGTCACTACCACATTCTAAAATAGGGGTATTTTTGTCTTTTTAATTATTATAAGTATTATGTATATTATATTGCATGTTATATTTTATATATTATATATAGTGTTCATTAATGCATGGGTTAGTGGACTAGACCTAGAAGTCCACTAGATGAACCCCTGACTAAATTATAGGACTATAGATTTTAATTAGCATTTTTGGGATTAAATATTGGGATTATATTTATTCATGTGATTTTATTTAATTATTGTACCATACCGTTGCTTCGATAATTGGAGCACTACACTAGGTTTTGTCTTCCAACATATTTCACATCCTTGTCCTAGATGTGCCAGTCTTCCATTCTGACCTTTGTGTAACTCATAAATATGCCCTTTTGTGCTTTATTTTAGTCGCATAATATTCATCGCAGACATTTATTTTTATTTCCAAATAAATTCAACTTTGCATCTTTGTGCGTTCCAATCAAAATTGGAGACATAATCTCGACCCATTTTGTGTAACCCAAATTATGACAATATTCTATTCTTAGTCTTCTACGTCCATGACACTTGTGTCCTACCTAATTTTAACCCTATGCACTTTCAATTAATTTAAGAACACCTTTTACATTAATTTTAATTAAATTGGTTTAAGGACCCAACTCAACCCAAAACTAGAACCAACACCAAGCCAAGACCCCACTCACACCCTCAAGGTTCATACTAATACCAAACACCCTTTTTAACTACTACATCTGTCAATACCATATTTTCTAGGAAAGGGTATTTTAGTCATTTGGTAATTAAATAAATATTGTGCTTGTTGAATATTTATTTATTGTATTATTTATTTATGGCTAGCATGTTAGATTTTTTTTTGACTTATGTTAGAGGACCTAACTAGTTTAGTTTAGACTCATGAACCAACATTTAATTCTAGTTAGAATTGAGCCCAATAATTAGAAGCCCAATTATTAGAAGGATTATTAATTATGTTAAATCCATTAGACTAGAAGCTTTCCTCCTTAATTAATTTCTTCATGAGAGGTCCCAAGGGGTATTTTAGACTTTATATAGTAGCTTGAGGGAGAGGGCAAGTAAGGCCTATATAAAGGGGATGAAAACTTTCTCTCTCTTCATTTTTTATTCCAAATCTAGATGTAGAATTTCTCCCAACCAAATTCTACCAAATTTTTATCTAATTCCTTCCCAAATCACCATTGGAGACTAGTAGAGCGAGGATCTACAAGGAGGAGGCATGGATCTATAAAGAGGAGCAAGGATCTACAAGTTGAAGGCCAATTTCACCAATTTTGGAGGTTTCATTGGGAATCCATCTCCCAATAGGTACAATTCAGTTTTTCTCTTAATTTAGGTTCTAAATCTGAGATTTAACCATAAAAATAACCCATATGCATAGGCTAACCATAGGATTTGGTTTTGTGTTCATAGGAGGTCTATTGAGAAAGTTATGGTACTTTTGTGTCAATTTTGGAGAAATTCTGAGATTGATATTTGTTGTATATGTCAATTGGTCCTATAGATCAATTTGGCATGTGCTTGTGTATTTGGGGCTAGTATCATATCCACAATTGGGTACGTTTAGGTCGTATCCCAATAATTTGGTGATACGTGTTGATTTGGGGAGTTTTCCCTCCGATACGGGACTTTGTGCATGTCACATTTTGACACGGACACATAGATTTGTATTTGACTCTTCGTATTGTTCATAAATAATATATTAGACTTTCTCGTGTCCTTCGGGGTACTTTTGGATGTGTGGTGGACTCGTGTCGCATGCGTATTCTAGATCTAGTGGGATACGGGTGTGATACGCTCCGTGTGATTTTGCAATTTTATTTCTAGATCTATTTCCATTGTTTTAGTCATTATAATATGTAATTATATGTATGTGTGTGTATATATATATATATATATATATATATATATATATATATATATATATATATATATATATATATATATATATATATATATATATTATTGTGTATATATATATATTTATGTATTTATGCATCATAGATCTATGTATCTAGTTTATATTATATTTATGTAGCTATTTCTATACATATGTATTAGCTTTTAAATGTAGTAGTGTATTTATATATGTATTGTGTGTATATATATATATATATATATATATATATATATAATTGTATGATATATATACGTGTACGTATATGAGATGTTATGAATAATGTACATATATGATACTATAATATGTGTTGTAAGTATTATCATGGAGATGTACATATATATGTATGTGGAGGAGCTTGTATATATATATAAATATATGTAGTAATTATATATATATATATTAGTAGTTATAGAATGTATGTATAAATTGTATAGTTGTGTGTGTGTGTGTGTGTATATATATATATATATATATATATATATATATATATATATATATATATATTGTGTTAATATAGAGGGGTCTTTAGCGACAGCAACAAAGGCAATAGCAGCAACGTAGCAACAGCACAGCAGCAGCATTAGCGACAGCAATAGCAACAGCAACAGCGTAGCAACAGCAAAGCAGCAGCATTAACGACAGCAGCAGCATTAACGACAGCAGCAGAAAAACTATCATAGAAAGCAGCAGTATCAGCACCTACAGCGACGGCAGTAGGAAAACCGTCGTTGTAGCAGCAGTTGCCGCCAGCAACAGCAGCAATGGCGACGGTCAGCAGGGGCCTTTAGTGACAGTTTTACGATTTTTAATAGTTATTAGATATTTAATTATATATATATATGTATATATATATGGTAATTAATATATACGTATATATGTTCCTAATTTTCTAATTATGCTTTAGTATACTATATGTATAATATATTTAATTGTAGCATATAATATTATTGGGTAGGTTAGTATATATTTGAAGTTTGAGCAATTACCTTGTGATAACTGTTAGTGTATAGTTGAGTATTTATTGGGTTATGCTCTTTATAGCTAGGTGAGTTGGTAAGTTGATAATTAAGTTTCTTTAGTATTTTAGTTAAATAGTTAGTTTAGCTAGTAATAGTTATTGCTAGTTAACTAGTTATTTAGTTATCAAGTTAGTATATTTTAGTTAGCTAGTTATCTATTGTTATGAGTATCTTTAGTTATTTATATATATATGTATGTATGTATGTATGTATGTATGTATGTATGTATGTATGTATGTATGTATGTATGTATTAGTAGTTAGTGTTTAGTTGGTAGTTAGTAATTTTATTCCTATTAGTACATACTAGTAGTTATATTGGATTGATACATACATATATAGCTAGAGGGGTAGTTAATATATACTAGAATTCACAATTACCTTGAGTTACCAAGGTAAGTATCAAGTTATACCAAGGTATGAGTAGTAGGTATTAGCATAGTAATAGGATAGTTGTAAATTAATTATGGGTTAGAATTAAGGTGACTAAAATAAGGTATATAGTATTGTATAAATATTAAATGCATGGTAGTCTATAATTATTGTTGGGTAGTTAGTATAAATAAGGTTTTGAACAAGATAAAGATTTTGTGTTGCGATACCAAGTTGGTTCAAAACTAAGGTATCCATTTAGCATTTATAAATTAGGATTTATATATTTAATATTGCTTTATTATAGATGTGATATTTATCTATTGTTTGCATATCCTGAGATACGGTATCTTAGTATCCTAAGATGTAGCTTGTATGACCTAGATTCATAGAGTATGAATCCAATATCATTGAGATAGACTCATGCAACCTAAAAATAGGTAGTTGACCATAGTTTGACTATAGTTGACCATAGTTGACTTAGAGTTGACCGAGTTTGACTTTTGACTTAGAATTGACTTGTCGACCTAGAAGTTGACTAGTTTAACCTATTTTTTTCCGGAACCTTGTATTGATGTTATATTCCATATATAGGTCTGTGTGACACCAGTTCGGACACAGTTTGACATTCGTTGCTCTGGACCACAGGCGAGTACATTCTCTGATAGTTTTTCATTTATGATATCCTCTATGTTCATTGTATCTAGCGTAGATATCCATGTTTCTTGACATGATGGTTCACGGATTGGTATATCCGAATCTCGTCATGCGATATTATTCCTTGTATATGGTTATAAATCTTGTTTTATTGATTATCTTGTGTATGTACAGACACTGGTTCTCGAGAAGATTCGCTATCTTCTTGGGGAATCTCGTGCCATAGCATACCATGGTTGGATCCACTATACCAGTCGGGGTTGGGAGTATGTAGTGTAGATATGTGATCAAACCCTCCCTGTGCAAGTCTTGTTCCTTTTGAGTGTTGATCATACACTGTACGTATGATTAACCAGGCCATTTACTCTTGTGCAACTTCCCAAGCCGATCACATGTTAAAGCTGGTACTCACTCACTTAGTCATTAGTATTCTTGTTCATTGTCATATTGTTTATTCTTGTATTTATTTCTAGCATTGCCTTTATTGCGTATCTCTTGTACATATATATGGCATCTTGTATATTTACATCTATTTACTGTTACATAGTTTATATCATTAATTAGAACTGCTATTAGAGATGTACTTCGCTCCATTCCTGACTGGAAAATATTTTTCAGAGGATATGAGAGATTGGTGTACAACATACTATGGACTTCGACTTATAAATAGTGCAGACTTGGACCTACTAGTTCTGGAGTGATTGTCGGGAGGTTTATCCGGATCACTAGTTTATCATAGTTAGTTTCTGAAGCATTTTGGTACCGGATTTGTTTCCGGCATATGGTAGGAGATTTGATATTATTTCTAGTATTGATAACATTTTGAATGTATAGTTAGACTTCCTCATATCTTCTCGTGCTTTAGAATATGATTGAGTTTTGTGTTGAGATTTTATTGGCAGATTTTATATTATTGTGAAATGTTTAGATAGTATAGTTGACCAAGACAGCATTCTACCGCCGATTCTGCGGCGTAGGCTGAGCGTTGTTCCCGACTTGCATTCCTACATCGGGTGCGGGTCGTGCAACATCACACCAAATATGGTATTTTCCCTCATTCAATCTCAAATTCCTACTTTTGTGCTATTTTTCAATTATTGGGGACTTTTATGCAAAAGTGCAGTGAGGTGTCCATCTCCTATTAGACCCAACACATGAAGAAACACCTTCCCTCTTCTTTGACCTATCATGTGCATTTTCTCTATATTTTTGGAGTGTGCAACACTCAAATATCACCCCCTCACCATCTTCGCCCTCCATTCAAACCCACTCAATCCTAGCCCTCTAAATTCCTCCATGTAGCATTCAACCCCATCCCAAGGAGTACTTGGCCAGCCTTAATCCCTAGGTAGTCATCACCCTTTTCTTTCTCATAAAAAAACCATCATCTTCCCATTATTTTTTCATCACCGACACCAAAGCCCCAAACCGAAAACCCTAAACCTAACCCTAAACTTTATCTCCCCCCTGGTGATCACCCGCCCGAGCAGCCGCCTCTGCAACCGCCGAGCCCCCGTTGTAAGCCACCGCCTCCGTCCCCGACTTCTCGAGCCACCCTGCCCATTCTCTTCCATTATCTCTCTACGACGAGCATCAGCTACACCACCACCATTAACACCTCATCTCCATCTGTGGCCATCCCTACTGCCGACTGAACTGCCCACTGCAAATCACTACCGCCACCATCGTCTCCACCTCGACGCCAGCATCACCCCATCCCGTCTGAGCACCTCTTTCCCCTCGCCATCGACTTCCCCTCGCCATCATCCCCGCTGTCAGCCACCATCACCACCGGATCGACGAGCTTACCATCACCATCATCATCACCATCGTCCCGTTCTCCTCCACTTCTCCCCGACTTTACCTCCGACTACAGCTCCACCACCACGACCTTCCTCCACCCGCCTGAGCAGTCCTTTCCTGATCTCCTTCACGCGGCCACCCAATAGCCGGACCACCATACCCACGATAGTTCGCCACCATCATCATCATCATCAACATCATCATCATCATCATCACCATTAACATCACCACCACCACCAGCCATCCTCACCGCCATGCACAGCCGACCGTCGACCACCTTGTCGAAGACAACCCACAGCAGCCTCCCTCGACCCCGTGCACGCACAGGTTCGAATTGCCTTTCTTCATAATTTTATGTGTGTATGTGTGAATAATATTAGGGTTATCATACTTCATGGAAGTTTGGTTGATTGTATGACCCTATGTAAGTAACCTAATAACTAGTATGCGTGTGTGTGCATGTGTGTATAATAATTAGGTTTATATATATATTTCATGAGAACTGGTTGCTAGTACTATGTATGACAGTATTATATACGTTATATGGCCATAAGTGTTAGTAGTGAGTATCCCGTATTTACATATGACTATATAACCCTGAGTATTAGTGAACTATATGCCTTGTGTACACTAACGTACTGGCTTAAACATGTGTTGGTATTACACGGGATTTAGAGCTTTAGACATGTGTTAGTGAGTTGACTGTCTGATTATGCACAGCATTCGAGGATATGACACCCGTGCATTTAGACGCACACTTGACCCTGGTAGTTGACCAGTATCACCCCTAGCGTAGTTCTGAGTTCAGTGTAATTATGTTTGTGTGTGTGCTAGTATAATGACTGATGCTATATTATTATTATATTATGTATATAGGATCGTTGGATTGTTCAGACGAGACTTCGAAAATAGGATATTGGTATTGCCAGCTCAGGACCACAGGCGAGTACATTCTCTGACAGTTTTTATTATGTTGATCATCTCTATGATTCTAGTTGTATAATGTACTTGATTCTGACACTATGGATACACGGGTTAGCATCATCGAGACCTGTCATGAGGAGTCATGATTAGAATCTATCGTGCTAGCTGGGGACGGAGAAATATTAGTAGATTATGTGATCATACCCCACTTTACATGCATCATAGCTCACCCCACACATCACGTCAGGTGCAGCCTGACCATTACATGCCTCATAGCATGTTATATATGATTAGCTTAACTATTGCTCGGATCATAGCTAACCGGACGGTTAGCCTGACCTTACATGAATCATAGCTAATCATATATAACAAGCCTGATCTGTCCTAAGCCGATCACATGATAGACTAATGTTTCACACACTTAGCTAGATATTTTATTCCTGTATTTCCAGTTCATTGTTCTAGTTTTCACTTATATTTCTGTTCATTGCTAGTTGTACTATTGATGATGATATATTCTCCAGTATTTCTTATTCCAGTATTTCATACTCACCAATATTTCTTATTTCTAGTATTTATCTCCATCTTGTATTTCTTTACACTGTATTATAGTTTTTGTTAATATACATAGAACTGTTGTTAGTGCTTGTACTTCGCTCCAATTATGACTGGATATATTTTTTTAGAGGATCTTGAGGACTTCTGTCCTACATACTATAAACCAGGTAGAGGGAGACTACATACCAGAGATCCTAGAGGAGACCCTTCCTTTAGAGGAGACAATACCTGCAGCTATTTAGACAGTTATTTTATGCATTTTTGAGACTTATTTTGAGACTTATGTTGAGGTTATGTTGAGACTTTGTTGAGACTATTTATGTTGGACAGCTAGACTTTAGTGTTATCTCTGTTTTGAGTGGTTGTGTTGACTTATGTCTGTACTTCTTATCTTTTATCGTGCCATTATTTCTTATAGTTATTGTGATTGAGTATACATTATGAACTATTGAGTAATATTTTATTCATTATCCTCCTTATGGAGTTGATATCATTGACAGGTTGTGAGTTATGTTTAGTATTTTTGAGACCTAGACAGCATTCTACCGTCGATGTTGTGGCGTAGGCTGGAAGTACCCACGACTCATGCCCAAATTCCAGGTGTGGGTCGTGACAATATCCATACGCACAAACCAGCACCAGATACTCCTCAAGATACTCCACAATATAAACCACTAGATACTCCTCAAGATAACTGTATGAATAATCGGAACTGCATTCAATCTAAGAACATTTCTAGCCATGTACTAAGTAAATCTTTAGTTATTAACCCCTAGCAGTTTTCTTGTATGAATTTGGGTGTGGCATTCCATAGAATCCATCCTAGACACGATGCACCAAAATAAGTTCTAATACTAATATATACAAGTTTAATATACATTACACAAACGGACTCATGTAAGCCACGATAACAACCAAGCCACGTGTCACCAAGTGAAGCCAGGTAAAGCCAAGTGAAGCCATGACAATCCAAGTGAAGTCAGGTAAAGCCATCTACAACCATGTGAAGACATATCCAACCAGATGAAACTAAGTGAAACCAAGTCAAGCCATGTCCGATAAAGCCATGTAAAGTTATGCCAAGTCAAGTCCAGTCAATCATGTTATCACGTGTAGCCGGGCAAAGTCGGGTGAAATCAAGTATAGCCAAGTCAAGTAAAGTCAAGTCAAGTCATCTGAAGCCATATAAGTTCATGTCCAAAATTAGGTTAAGTCATCGCATGTTCAAGAAAAAGCCAAAAGTTTCAACACAAAATTAGAAAAAAAAAAGAATTCCTAAAGAAAGTGCACGATCGGTATACCGTTGGTACAGTCAAGTACACCATCGGTACACTGGTTCAGAGATAGGAAACACACAGCAAGTTCTAGATGCTAACAAATCGGTAAACCGTCAGTATACTGTAGTATACCGTCAGTATGTCGTTCTAAGTAGGCAAAAAGTTACTAGAAAATAAAGTTCCACAAATCGGTATACCGTCGGTACAGCCCAGTACGTCGTCGGTATGCCGGCCAAGATAAATATCCTGAAGTCAGTCAACAAATATCGACATGATCAGTGTATCATTGGTATA
Organism: Iris macrosiphon; assembly: GCA_036927795.1. Lineage (NCBI taxonomy): Eukaryota > Viridiplantae > Streptophyta > Magnoliopsida > Asparagales > Iridaceae > Iris > Iris macrosiphon. The sequence continues at coordinate 131,240,823 of JAYESA010000009.1, read as the reverse complement.
ATGTAATACACTGTCGGTATGCCGATTGGGTTCACAGAAAATATCTAGAAATTAAGTCGGTCAAAATCGGTATGCCAGTTTCCAAGAATAAACATGGTTAAATCAAGTCTAATTTTTGGGACCCAAATCAAATCTCGAAAATTACCAGAACCAAGTCTAACAATAAGTTATGTCTAGGGTAAGTCTCATATCACAATATGGACTAAATCTCACGGTCATAACTCTGGTATCATTTTCGTTACCGAGTTACCAAAAAGGGACGGAACAAGTTTATACCAGAAATCAAAATCGAGACGGTCACTAAGCTAAAAATTATGATATGAACAATAATAGTAAAACAAGTCTAAGCTAAAAATCAATAACCAAAGCTCCAAGAAAGTAAAATGACAGAAAGTAAAAGATGTTTATAAAATAGACATGGTGTACTTGCCTAACTCAAGCTCCCAGCCTAAATCTTCTAGTCTACTACAACGAAGGGGTTCAGAAACCACACTCCAGGTCTCAAGACCACACTTCCAAGCTCGAGAGAGAAATGAAGAAGAAAGGAGAGAGAAAGAGAAATAAATAAATAAAATATCTCAAGTACTATTTATAGAGAAATATCTCAAAAATATCTCAAAAGTGAAACAAATATCTGCCGGAAAGTATACCATTGGTATACTGTAGTATATCATCGGTATACCAGTCAGGTAGTAAAGTTTCAATTTTGAGAATTTATGAACTTCCTCGAGATCCAATAAAATGCAATAACTAGTACAAAATATGTATCAACATAAAATATAAATACTGTGAGATGAGTCTCACAACTCTCTCCTCCTTAGAAAAATTTGGTCCTCGAAATTTCCATTAGGATCCAAAATCAACTAACAAAAAAATTCAAGAAAGCAAGCACAAAACCGAAAATAAGCAAGAAACTCATGTGAGCATAAAATTTCCTAGACAATAATAAGAAATCAGAAAGAAATAATAACAGACATAATAGATAAGTTATCAATCAATCACATGCACAAGCTAAGATAGGACATGGGTATATAAATAAGTATACCTCCCAAGTCGAAGAGAAATGGATAACAAGTATACATATCATCCTCACGCTCCCACGTTGACTCATCCAGTGAGTGATGCCCCCAGGGAACACGAACTAAACTGATAGTTCGGTTCTTAAGAACCTTCTCCCTCTGGTCCAAAATAGACACGGTACTCTCCTCATATGATAGGTCGGTACCAACGACCAACTCAGAATGATCCAGGATATGGCTTGGGTCTGGAATATACCGTCGCAACTAAGATACGTTAAAGACGACATGTACCTCATGAAGCAATGGTGGAAGAGCTAGATGATAAGATACGTCTCCAACTCGATCGAGAATATCGAACGGGCCTATATATCTGGGACTAAGCTTTTCTCGTACTCCAAATCTGATAACTCCATGGGTAGGCAAAATCCTCATAAATATATGGTCATTGACAGAGAACTCAAGATGACGACGGTGCTGATCTGCCCAATTACGCTGGCGATCCTGAGCCACTCTGAGATGCTCTCTGATCTGCCTGATTACTCCAACCGATTGGACAACATCTCTGAACCAAGCATTTGACTCTCACCAATTTTATCCTAAGGTAATGGTGATCTGCATCTCCTACTATACAAATCCTCGAAGGGTGCCATTTGAATGCTCGCCTGGAAGCTATTGCTATAGGAGAACTCTACTAAGTCTAAGTGATCCTCCCAAGATCCACCAAAATCAAGTGTACAAGCTCGAAGCATATCCTCCAAAGTTTGAATAATATGCTCCGACTGTCCATCTGTCTGCAGATTATAGGCTGAACTAAACTTCAACCTAGTACCCAGTCTCTGTTGTAGGCTCTTCCAGAAATAAGACGTGAATTGTGAACCCTTTCCAAGCCTTCCTCTTCATCAATGATTATGGTTCGCTTATATCATATAGTCTCTATCAGAAACTATACTAACGGGTACGCCGTGTAATCTGACTATCTGTCTCATGTACATCTCAGTTAGCTGCTCTATAGACTGACCCACTCTAAAAGAAAAAAAGTGAGTAACCTTCGTGAGTCAATCCACTATAATCCATATTGCATCTCTTCCAGACGGGGATCTGGGAAGACCGGTCACAAAGTCCATAATAATATAGTCCCACTTTCACTCTGGAATCGGTAAAGGTTGAAGTAGTCCAGTCGTTCTCTGATGCTCAACCTTGACCTGCTGATAGACTAAACACCGAGAAACGAACTGAGTTATCTCCCTCTTCATACAATTCTACTAGAAGTGTTGACGAATATCCCGATATATCTTCGTCTCTCCTGGATACACTGAGTACTGAGAATTGTGGGCCTCTAACATAATCTTCTTCCGGATATCTCCTGTCAGCACACAAAGTCAACCCCCAAATATGAGAGCCTCATCCTCATAAATGCTCAACTCTGGTCTGCATCCTGACCCACACTCTGCTCTAAGCTACTGAAGTCTGACATCTCCAGTCTGCTCAGCTCTAATCCTCTCAACTATAGAAGACTGAACCTGTAGACTCGCCATAAAATCGATATCACCAGGTAATACTACCTCGATACACATCTCCTGCAGATCCTCCAAAATATGGCCCTGCTCTGTCAAGAAGTAAGCACCTCCTCTCCTGCTCAAAGCGTCTGCTACGACATTGCCCTTCCCTGGATGATACTGAAGGTCAAGATCATAGTCCGACAATAACTTGAGCCACCTCCTCTGACGCATGTTGAGTTTCTTCTGTGTGAACACATACCTTAAGCTCTTGTGGTCTGTGAAGATCTTCACTCGATCTCCATATAAATAATGCCTCCAGAGCTTAAGTACAAAGACTACTGCTGCCAACTCAAGTTCATGCGTCGGAGATAACTCTTCTCAGGGTCTCGAAGTTGCTGAGACGCATAAACTATCACTCTACCATGCTGTATAAGGACACACAATAGTCCCACTCCTGAAGTATCATAATATACCGAGAACCCACCTGGTCCCACTAGAAGTGTCAGAATAGGAGCAAAAATTAAACTCTGCTTGAGCTTCTCAAAAGGAGTCTGATAAGCGTCAGACCACTCAAAGCGCACATCCTTACACGTCGGCTATATCAAGGGTGCAAAGATCCTAGTAAAACCCGCCACAAACCGTCTGAAGCTGTACGAGATACTGGCCAACTCTCAATAGCCTCCACCTTCTAGGGATCCATCTCGACTCCTCCACCAGAAATAATATGTTCTAAGAATGAGATACGATCAAGCAAGAACTCACACTTGCTGAACTCGCATACAGTTGATGCTCTCGAAGAATCTGAAGAACTACACGAAGATGTTGCTCATGCTCTTCCTTACTCTGACTATAGACCAAGATATCATCAATAAACACTATCACAAGCTGGTCTAGGTAAGGCATGAAGATGTTATTCATGAGAGACATGAATATAGCTGGTGCATTGGTCACTCCAAATGGCATAACTAGGAACTCCTAATGACCATATCTAGATCTAAACGCCATCTTGGGTATGTCCTGCTCTCTGACTCTGATCTGATGATACCCAGACCGCAAATCGATCTTAGAAAATATAGTTGTCCCACTGAGCTAATTAAACAAGTCATCTATCCTGGACAAGGGATACTTGTTCTTAATGGTTTTCGTATTTAGTGTTCTATAATCAATAACTAAACGCGATGAACCATCCTTCTTCTTAACAAGAAGTAACGGGGCTCCCCAAGGTGATGCACTAGGTCTAATGAATCCCTTGGCTCTCAACTCCTTAATCATCCGGTACAAGATCTCAAACTCAGATGGTGACATCCTATAAACTCTCTCTGATACTGGCTCTGCTCCCGAGATCAAATCAATATAGAACTTCATGTCTTTAACTGGTGGTATAGCTGGTAGCTCATCAAGAAATACGTTACAAACTACTCTGGGAAACTGCGCCTCCTCGGCCTCCGCCATCATCAGTGTAACCTCTGATGACTCTACTGCACCTTTTAAGAATGATAACTCCTTCCTACCAGGTACACAAAAGATAACCTTGCCACTATGGCAATCTATCGTCGCGTGTCTCACACTCAACCAATCCATCCCAAGGATGACATCATAATCGCCCATAGAAAACTCTATCAACCTCATGAGAAACTCTCTCCCGCACACTATAACTCTATACGAGAGATATACTCTATCTACTCCCACGAGACCATTACCAGTAAGTATATTCAATCTTACAAGTAAGGACTCAGACTCCAATCCAACTCGTGTCGCAAAGCGTGCAGATATAAATAAATACGATGCACCAGAATCAAATAAAGCTGAAGCTAAATGAAAGTGGACGAGAATGGTACCTGCTACCACCTCTCCTACTGCCAAAGCCTCCTTCATCGATAGTAAGAAGGCCCAACCATGCCCTATGGGTGTTGGTCCCCTCTGCTGCTGACATCTAGGGCTCGCTTGTGCCTGGACCATACTGCTGCAGCCTCTACTGGAATACTTGAGCCTGTGGAGGCAAAGGCCTCTAAACCTGCTGCTACTACACTAGTACTGGATCCCTGTACTGCGATACTACTGGCCAAACTGCTGACTGGGCTGATGATGATCCAGTCTGGTTCCTCCTAGGACATGCACCGATCATGTGGTCTGATGCCCCAAATACCAAGCACAATCCTTGTGCCCTACGACACTCTGATACTATATGCCCAGGTTTTTCACAATGGAAACAACTGCGAGAAGAAGAAGAAGAAGAAGAAGAAGAAGAAGAAGAAGAAGAAGATGATGATGATGACTGCCTCTGCTGAGGGAATGTCTGGGAAAACTACTGAGATGATGTTGTCCTCCTCGAGGGTAAAATTGTCAGGGCTCAAACTGCTGGAGCTAATGGGATACTGATCCTCCTTAAACGTTGGGCCTCTTCTAGCTCCTAACTCGATCTGTAATCCTCTACAGTGTGTACTCATAACTCATGGCTGCCCTCATCACAGAGTCAAAGGTCTGAAACTCATGCTGCTCTACTGCCAAGATAATCTCTAAATGAATCCCTGCTGGAACCTCCTCACCCTCTCCAACTCGGTCGCTACTAAAGTGGGAGCAAACCGACTAAGTCTCGCAAACTCTGTCGCGTAACCATCGACGGTCCTACCTTCCTGCCTGAGGTTATTAAACCTCTGTTGAAGCTCGTAACGCACCACCACGTCAAAATACCTCGCCTGAAACTTCTTAGAAAAAATTATCCATGGAATCGGTGCTGTGAGAGAAATCTCATGCGTTGTCCACCAGTCACAAGCCAAGTCCAACAACTGTAGCCTCACTACTGCTACAAGCTCTCTAGCCGGAGTCCCTGTTGCCTCTAAGATGGCTTCAGTCTCCTGCAGCCAAGCATCGGACAAAAATACGTCCTTTGTGCCATAAAAGTACGAAGGACTGAGACACCTGAAGCTGATCACAGAATTATGGATCTGAGAATTACCTCGCTCCAACGCTGTCTAGACCGACTGAGTACATCACTTTGGTGCTGTTGGGTCATCATAAAACCTCGTAAGACATCTATCAGTACTCGGGCAACACCCTCTGGTTTCTCGAGCTAAACTGGGTGCACAGGTGTTGCCTGCTGGTCCGGTACTGTCGGTCGATCTGCCTCGGGATCTACTCTAGACTCTGCCCCTGAATATTGAGACCAATTTTTAGGAATATACTGGGCCCCCGAATGATGACCCTCCTTAAGCTGTACTCGATCCATCTGGACGATAGTAACAGGAATAGTATCCCTGAAATTTAAGGACACAAGAGTCAAACGAAGAATATGATATATCAACGAATAAGCAGATATCAAATAAAGAATCAGGGATAAAAAATGACTAGGGATCAAGGAAAAAAGTTTAGGATTTAGACATCTAGCAACAATAACAACCCCCACATATCTGTAAAATCCAGATCAAATCTGCTCAAACATACATAATCTGCTCAGATAGACCTGCATGGGCCACCACTAAAATGTGTCATGCCCCAGAACCAGAATACTGGAGAGCAGGGTTGACAAGGCCAGCTACGTATACTTAGAGTACTCTGGTACTCTACATATACGGTAAAGCCATAAGACATGAGGGGTCACTACTACAAACCATCAGTCAAGCTTAGGTCCAACAAACCCTAGTGTCTCAATCACAAGAACAATAGAAATAATAATAAGATGTAAGATCAGCTGAAGTATAATAGTAAAGCATCCTAAATTATAATATACAGATGATCATGATGCTAGTAAATACAGAATGAATAAACTAGCCAGAATCTGAGTCATACATGATCAACCCTAGGATATGTCAATCATGCTAATGCCCGTAGGATAACTGATCAAACCTAAACATGAGCTAAACACGTGCTCGGTGGCTAAACGTCCACAAAATAGAATGTACATCAGAGTGGGGAAGTAAGAAAACTCACTCAAGCGGTCTGGTGCTCTTGGTGGCCACCATCCTCAGAAAAGTATGGAAGATCCTCCGGTGCTGCTACTGGATCTGGCCATACAAAACCAATGGGGTCGGACCCCCAAATAGCAAGTACCACAAAAAAAGATAATCTAGGAACTTAAAACAACAATACAAGCAATATAAATACTGAAAGTAAAGACTGAATGTAAAAGATCTCAGGATAGTAAAAGAAATACTTAAACCTGCAATGAGACATATCCTGAGTTGATAATCAATAGAGTAACAAGTATAGAAAATAAAAGTATGGTCATATAAAGCCTAGACTGTCCATCATCCATAAATTATGGCTAATCATATAAGTACGGTTTGATACTTTAACTAACTAGGGTTATAACAATCCTAATTACTAACAATTATAATGCAATGCGATGCTAGAGTTCCTTCTGATCGCATGCCCCTACAGTCCATCCAGGATATCTATACGCACAAACTAGAAACGGATACTCCTCAAGATACTCCACAATATAAACCACTGGATACTTCTCAAGATAATTGTATAAATAACCGGGACTACATGTAATCTAGGAAAATCCCTAGCCATGTACTAAGTTAATCTCTAGTTATTAACCCCTAGCAGTTTTCTTGTATGAATTCGGGTGTAGCATTTTGTAGAATCCATCCTAGACATGATACAACAAAATAAGTTCTAATAGTAATATACACAAGTTTAATATACATTGCGTAAACGGACTCATGTAAGCCACGATAACAACCAAGCCACGTGTCACCAAGTGAAGCCAGGTAAAGCCAAGTGAAACCATGTCAATCCAGGTGAATTCAGGTAAAGCCAAGTACAACCATGTGAAGCCATGTCCAACCAGATAAAACCAAGTGAAACCAATTCAAGCCATGTCCGATGAAGCCATGTAAAGTTATGCCAAGTCAAGTCCAGTCAATCATGTCATCACTGGTAGCCGGGCAAAGCTGGATGAAATCGAGTAAAGCCAAGTTAAGTCAAGTCAAGTCATCTGAAGCCATGTAAGTTTATGTCCAAAATCAGGTTAAGTCATCGCGTGTTCAAGCAAAAGCCATAAGTTTCAACATAAAATCATGAAAAATTCCTAAAGAAAGTCCACGATCGGTATACCGTCGGTACAGTCCAGTACACCGTCGGTACACCGGTCCAGAGATAGAAAAAATACAAGTTCTAGATTCTAATAAATCGGTATACCATCGGTATATCGTTCCAAGTAGGCAAAAAGTTACTGGAAAACAAAGTTCCACAAATCGGTATACCGTCGGCACAGCCCAGTACGCTGTCGGTATGCTGGCCAAGGCAAATATTCTGAAGTTGGTCAACAAATGTCAGCAGGATCGGTATACTATAGTACATCGTCGGTATGCCGATAGGGTTCACAGAAAATATCTAGAAATCAAGTCGGTCAAAATCGGTATACCGTCGGTACACTGTAGTATATCGTCAGTATGCCGGTTTCCAAGAACAAACATGGTTCAAGTTTGATTTCCGGAACCCAAATTAAACCCTAAAAATTACCAGAACCAATTATAACAAGAAGTCAAGTCTAGGGTAAGTCTCATATCACAATATGGATTAAATCTCACGGTCACAACTCCGGTACAATTTTCGTTACCGAGTTACCAAAAAGGGACGGGACAAGATTCTACCAGAAATCAAAACCGACAAGGTCATTAGGCTAGAAATCATGATATGAACAATAATAGTAAAACAAGTCTAAGCTAAAAAAGTAATAACCAAAACTCCAGGAAAGTAAAATGACATAAAGTAAAAGAAGTTCACGAAATCGGCAAGGTATACTTACCTAACACGAACTCCCAGCCTAAATCTTTTAGTCCACCACCACGAAGAAGTTCAGAAACCACACTCCAGGTCTCGAAACCACGCTTCCAAGCTCGAGAGAAAAATGAAAAAGAGAGGAGAGAAAAAGAGAAAGAAAGATAATATCTCAAGTATTATTTGTCACGCCCCGAGGCGTCCCCCGAGTCGTGACCGCCGTGCGGGCCTGGAGTTGCGCCCGCACAAGGCTTTAATGATTTGCATAGCAAGCACATATTCATAGTACGCAGATAAATTGAAACACAGATTGAAACATAGAAAAGTTCTCTTTATTGATAATGAACATCTATTACAAACTCCTGAACGAGTCAGCTAATATGCCTAACGGAAAGAGGCGCTTCATGAACGAAAATAATGAAAACCATCGAAACCGTTCAAGGAAAACAAGCAAATCCCAAAACCAACTCAAAGTACGAAAGCAACAAGCGACATCGAAAACCGAGGCAATAAAAGATAGCAGCGGAGAGGTCCCTCCTGACTCTGCCGCTAAGCCGATCCTTGGGGCGCAGTCCACTGAATATGGGAATCGATTCCGAAGAAACAAATCCATAACGAGGACGAGTTCTTAATTCAATCTATCCCGATCGAACGATACCGTTTGTGTTTCTTAGCCGCGCTCCCCGCACCGGGAGAACGGGGCGCTACATCCTTCCCAACCAATTGGAAGTTTCGTCCCGAAACTTAAGAATAGAACCAACCGTTAGGGGTTATTGGGTTGAGGCAGGAGCTTAGAGGGGAGTGGACAATCCTGAGCTACGTGGCCTTGCCCGCCACAGTTGAAGCATAGACCTTTTCTGCTGTAACATCTATCAGTAGTGTGCCCACGTCTTCTACAAAAATCACAGTATGGTCTCTGGTTCCCTTTGTGGCGACCACCGTCGTTATGTCGTTTTGTAGCATTGTTTCCTCCATCGTCGCTTTGGCGTTTGTGACTGGATGTATGCACAGCGCCGACAGAAACGTGAGGATATTGTGGTTCGAGAGATAGGGCGTGATTCATGACTTCACGCATTGTCCCGTACTGATTATTGACCACATGCGAATGGATGGCAGGACGGAGACCACCTTCAAACCTTCTAGCTCGACTCGCTGCATCAGGTAAATAGGCCCTAGCGAATTTGGTGAGTCGGTTGAATTCGGCGGAATACTCTTTAACTGTCATCCTGCCTTGCCTCAGTTGCACGAAGTCGTTTTCCATCTTACGTTGCACTGGAGGGGGTATAAACTCCTCTTCAAACGTGGCACGAAAGGTCGTCCACGAGATCGCCTCCTCTCCGTGATCAAATTGGAGAGATCGTCGATGCACGTCCCACCAATCGTGTGCGTTGAGGCAGAGCTGTAGTTGCGTGCAGGCGACGCGCTTATCTTCGGGGACCTCTAGCAGAGTGAAGTGGTCTTCAATCTCGGCTAGCCAATCTAGAGCTACCACTGGGTCCTCAGTCCCGTTGAATGGGGTGTTGCAAACTTTCTTGAAATGGCCCAAGTTGAAGGCAGTCACGTCCCTCGGTCTTGGGATTTGAGGCGTCTCCACTTCAAGCACGAGCTGTTCCACCGGAGTCGTTGCTGTTGCGGCGGAATGGTTGGCAGCCAAAGTCTGAACGATCTGTTGCAGGGTATCTACCTGCTTTTGTTGGACTGAGAATCGGGTCTCTAGATTACTCTCGAGCTTGGCTTGGCGAGCATCGTCTCGTTGTCGTTGCGATTCTAACATTTGCATTACCCGCTCAAGCGGGTCGACTTGAGACATGCCTCTTTGGCTTCGAGAGCTTTCCGAATTGCCCGAACTGCTCTCTTGTGTTTCGATCGGTGGTTGCGCTGCAGATTGCGCTGGATCCATTCCTTCAAAAGAAGGTAAATTACATTAGGATCATAATGTATTATGGACTTATTGCATGAACGTATCTCATTTTGGCCTAGCGAGTTCAAGAGTTCGCACAGGAATTTGATCGTTAAAGGAACTTTTCCAGCACGAAGTCTAAGAAACTTTGAATCTGTGCTCTGATACCACTATGTCACGCCCCGAGGCGTCCCCCGAGTCGTGACCGCCGTGCGGGCCTGGAGTTGCGCCCGCACAAGGCTTTAATGATTTGCATAGCAAGCACATATTCAGAGTACGCAGATAAATTGAAACACATATTGAAACATAGAAAAGTTCTCTTTATTGATAATGAACATCTATTACAAACTCCTGAACGAGTCAGCTAATATGCCGAACGGCTTACAAAAGGGTTGACTCAAAATGAGATAGCAGTCCTATACATTACATCCTTTTATAAACTCAAAACGATAAAGACCTCCAGGCTGGAGGATCGCTTTGCCACGGAGCTGCATTTGTGTATGAAGAGTTGCAGCTTCGGACTTTAAAAGGCTTCGGGGGCGCGGTGAAGATGCGCCAACAGTTGGACTGGATCGGGTAGACGACTTCGGCTCCTCGCTCGGTTCGCCTTGGTGCGGAGAACCTGTTTCAACGAGGGTCAGCATATCGAAACATGCTGGTGAAGGCGAGCTAGCCTGACTATACCAATCAACACGTTGTTTAGTGAAGCATGCATATTTTGTGGGTTTCTATCTTGCCTTAGTTTATTTACAAGTAAGCAGCATATTGAATTTACTGAAATGAACGTGCCACCGTTCGGTGGATTTTACCTGACCGTCTGAATTACCTGTACAATACTTACCATGCCTTCCCTGAAACGAAGACACAAGTTAGTATGCAACAGGTTTAAATATACATAGGATCACTGGCTTGATGCCACGAAGGGACGGGTTATAGTCTCAAGGCAAAATGACGTGCAACGCGGGTGGCGAGCCCCGCTGCATAACACTTGCCGGGTAACATACGACTATACATACGTTCCGTCCGGATCGGATCGATCCCGGTGCCCCGGTGACCGTCCGCGGAACTCATAACATACCTTGTGCACAAATCGTCCGTGATCGAGAATACTCATAGAATTTGTTCCATAGCATACAGTTTTGCATAGTCATCCTGACAGTTTATTTCATAACAAGCATATATTTCCATACTTAGCACGATTCATAGAACAGTTATAGACGAACTAGCATACAGGATGATAACCGTTCATAAGTTTGTTGACAAGCATAATAACTAAGTTATTCTCTTTTATCTTGGTTTCTTTTATTATTACTTGGTATCGTTTGATCGGGGCGAAGGAGTGAGGCTTGGAAGCAGGGCTAGCTAATCGGGTTGGTAGCCACTCACTTAGATTTTGGAAAGAAGAAGGAAAGAGGCGCTTCATGACTCCGCTCGCAAGCCACCTACTGCTCGTTCACCTGCACACGAGCAGCTCGATTAATACTTCTTCCTCTCTTTCCAATCTCGGAATAGAAGTGCAAGTCAATGAACGAAAACAATGAAAACCATCGAAACCGTTCAAGAAAAACAAGCAAATCCCAAAACCAACTCAAAGCACGAAAGCAACAAGCGACATCGAAAACCGAGGCAATAAAAGATAGCAGCGGAGAGGTCCCTCCTGACTCTGCCGCTAAGCCGATCCTTGGGGCGCAGTCCACTGAATATGGGAATCGATTCCGAAGAAACAAATCCATAACGAGGACGAGTTCTTAATTCAATCTATCCCGATCGAACGATACCGTTTGTGTTTCTTAGCCGCGCTCCCCGCACCGGGAGAACGGGGCGCTACATTATTTATAGAGAAATATCTCGAAAGTGAAACAAATATCTGCCGGACAGTATATTGTCGATATATTATAGTATATCGTCGATATACCGGTCAGGTAGTAAAGCTTCAATTTTGAGAATTTCTGAGCTTCCTCGAGATCCAATAAAATCCAATAACTAGCACAAAAATACGTATCCACATAAAATATGAATATTGTGAGATGAGTCTCACACCTATATATGAAATTCTATGTCATTTGGTGTATTGAAGTAATAAGCATGCTTAAATAAACCAAAATATAATTTCTAGGTCAATATTAGGTCAAACTAAGTCAATACCTTGATTCAAGGTTTAAAACTAGCTTCTAAGTTAGTTACAAGGCTAAACTAGCTAATACTAGGTGATATTAGGCTATACCTAGGCATCAAGGTCAATACTAGTTATTACTAGCTAGTAACTATACTAAAATACCATAGTTACACTATATAGGCTCATATATCAATAGATATCCTATATAATACCTAGTCCCATTACCTTAACCTAGACAATACTTAATAGCTTAGCCTCTATATGCTTGGTATTCTAATACCTTAGTAGCATAACTCTCTATTACCTTGAGATACTCCATATACCTTAGCTAGACTAACATATTACCTTGCCCCACCTATTCACTAACATACACTTCCTTACAAACATTACCTCTCATCTTGGTAAGTGATACCAATACAATATCTTAGCACTACCTATTGACCAACACTTGATACCCAAGTATCAAGGTATACTAAATACACTTGCACAGTCCAATACACCTCACCGTGATATACTAATACTCATTCTCGTGCACCATACTCCTCAAACTCACTCTCACTCAATCCACACATAAAACCAATTCACTAACATACCTTAACTTTAATACTCAATCCACTTACCTTAAACTCTAAGAAATACACTCCCAGTTCTCCACATATGTCTCCTCCCCTATTGAGCACCTACCATGATACACCAATATCCTATTATATTCTTAAAAGTACCCTTGGTAAAGCCTGAAATCAGAATTGAAACTCAATTTTTCCCCAAACACCAGCACTGTACAGACACACCATTGCAGGAATCATTCTCCTATCTAGCACACACAATTCACTAATGCACATATCTATCTAGCTCCTTCCCCTCATTGCAGGACTGCTTGCATTTGATTAAACAGCTGCTGTTGCTGCTAGATTTCCTGCACAACATGGTAAGCCTCCTTTGCTTCACCTGTAGCAACTAACACACGCACACACGGCTGAACCCAGCACACGACTGCTCACATACATGACTATCACTACATTTCAGTGCAGTCCCTATACTGCACACAAGATATTGTGCCTTGCACAATTGTTTGTGCAACACAAGTGCATTGCTGCACTGGTAAACTCTCGGTTCCTCTGCAGACTGGCAAACGTTCCTCTGCAGCAAACGTCCCCTTCCCAGATCTCTGCCTCGATCGTTGCCCCAACAATCCCGCCCCATCCTCTCTCCGGTACGGTCAACTCTCTCTCACTCAACCTCTCTCTAATCTCTATAACTTTTGCTTCTGAACTTCTCTCCTCTTCTCATCTTCACCTTCTTCTGTTTCAATTTCTATTGAGGTCGGGTTCTTCCGAGTTCGACATCCATTCTTGTGTACGGTGCCGATGGCACTGGTTCCTCCCGTGACCCGACGTTGCCAAGCTGCTCTGGACAGATATAAGGTATGTTAATATATGATTTAATATTAAGTGTTTGCTTTAATGTCTCAATAGAGAAGAAGCTGATGTTTTAGTAATTTAGTTATCATGTTGATTATCATGTTGCAGTCCGAGTTCGTTCTGACTTCTGATGTTTTAGTTATCAATGTCTCAGTAGAGAAAAGCTCATTAAATCATGTTGATTTATCATGTTGCACCCAACCCAATCGAATTTTTAAAGACAACAATTGTATGCAAAGTAAGTATGAACTCTCAGTTTGTGCTTGATATTTCCGGTCATAATGTTTGTGCTTGGGAGTGGTAGGTTAGGCTGCTAAGGAAGTCAATACACCCCTGATATTTGTTATTAAGTAGGCATATGCTAAATGTCAAATGAGACACCAAATAGGCACTTCATTGAAATGATAATAAATTTCATTATGCTTGTAGTAGAAGAAGTTCAGAAACTATTCTTTGTATGTAGTACATAATTTACATATATTCTATGATAAAATTCATTTAAATATAAATGTACATTAATTCTATGATAAATGTTCATTTAAATTATTTTTTATGTAGTTTGTAATGAAAATTTTGAAAAAAAAAAGTATTGAAAAAATATTTTTTTTGTACTTCAAATCGAGAGATGGAGAAGAATCCATCAACAACAACCACACATACGACACCTAATATTTATATTTCTATACTTTCTACCGAACTTGAATCATTTCCGAACGTTAAACCCTTTAACCCTTTGAAGTCTATGATACTTCTCTTGAAAGAGATCCTGGATTACGTATTTATATATGAAAGCAGCCGATTAATCAACGTAATGAAATTAGACGTACTTATATAAAAATGGAACATTTTCAACCTATATTGACTGAGTATCCGTGGTCTCACAATGGAAATCAACGTTGTGGATTTCAACAATTTGTAAAATAATTTGGGATCAAGTATATAACATATTTTTAATTCAGTCCAGTGTGACTTGAATTCCTGGTTCCGCCCTTGTTTGCCACAATGGCGAGGGCGAAGGCAGTGATAATGATAATATTATTGTTACAATCTGAAATTTTTATAACCTATACCATTATATTATTAAGGCACACATAATTATAATATCAACAATTATAACAATAATAATAATAACACATTTAATTATAATAATAACAATAACTAGGATGACAATACCATTGATAATAAAAATCAATATGTTGGGGGTAACCTCACCATATTTGAAAAATGGTCACCATATCACTTCTACATTTCCTTCATTATAAGATCCAAACATAGGAAAACATAGGAACAACAAAAGTTATATTTTTCAACTCACTTCAACAACCATCTAACTATCAAATTTTACGGTTTTTTACTTCTAACATCCATTTCTTCAAAGTATCCAAACGAAGGAACTAATAAAATATGCATATGCATGATACGCATACGCAATGCGTACGCATAGTCTCTACTTCTAATTTTTTTTACTTTATTTCACTTTGCCGAACCAAACAACCCATTGGACAAAGTGTTAAGACAGAAGTAGACCATGTACTACTATAGATTCTCTTGCACATTCAAAAATATTTGCTACATACTCCACACAAAGTTTTTCCTTACTTTGACCGAGTTTGGATCGGTCCGGGCCCAACCCGTTACCAAAAGCAGGACGGAACGGACCGACCCGGTAGAATTGGCATCCGACCCAGCTCGGACCCATGACTCTGTCCGCGGTGGACCGGGCCGAACCGATTCAAGGTCCGGCCGGCCCGATTATATATATATATAAGTTAATAAATTCTAGTTAAAATTTATAGAATTTTTTTGTTACTAAGTTATTTTTGTATAATTTAAAATTTATAAGTTATTATTTGTTAGAAAACTTTTTTGTATAATTTATATAAACATTAAGAAAATTTATTTAATTTTTTTATATCAATATTTATATAACTTTAAGTATAAATATAAACCTAAATATTTATAAGTTAAATTTTTTTTGAATAACTTATAAAAATGTATAATTTTTTAATATATATATATATATATATATATATATATATATATATGAACCAGGTCTGAACCGGACCAGTCTGAGCCAGGTCGACCGAATTGTACCCAGCACGAACAAAGACGAAACTGGACAGGGCCGGACCGGACTTGCGAGTCGGATCCTCTGACCCAGCCCGAAACCGTGGAGGGAGTGGACCGGTTCGTTGATCGGGTCCGGACCGGTCTAGACCGGCTCGAATTTGACCGGACCGGAAACAAATTCCGAACCGCTCGTCCTTTTACTCACGTTGAGGCTATCTACTACTGAGATAGAATATTTGATTGATTGATTTTGAAAGCACAGTCTCAACCGAACTCAACTGACTCTTGTGGTCAGTAAAAAAAGATATAACCTTTCGGACTGGACAGAGATCTTAAAATCAAACCGCTGAAAAAATACAAAGACAGTAGACCCAAATAATATGCAACTCAACTTATGTAAAGTCCCATATGTATCGTCGGACATCTAAAAAAAAAAATTCTAAAAATAGACCTGAGAACAAAAGAGTTGCAACTTGGAATGACACTGTTTTCAAAAATTTGGCCCCTCTTCCTGAACCATCCCAAGCCGTTCCTTATTTCCACCACTTCCATTCTTACTACAGTAACTCAGCACTTCCGGGCCCACCGGCATCATCTTCTTTGCCTTCTCCGCCGGCGCCGACTTGCATCTCGTCAACGTTGTCACCTGGCCAACAACAACAGCAGCAGAAGCAGAAGAGGAGCTGCTGATGGTTACATCTCCTGTCGACTTCCGATTGGATGATGATGATGCTGCTGCATTCCTCTCCTTGTACTCGTTGCTGCTAACTGCTGCTGCGGTATCTTTAACTTCGTCGCCGTTGCCACCATTCTCTGTCGACGCCGCAAACCGACTCAGAGCGAGAGCCGACGACCGGTTGTGCGGTGCCGATCTGCATCTCATCAGCAGCAGCGCGTTCTTCGGTGGAGCTTCCACCGGCGCAGCTGCTGACACAAAGCCTGTCGTCTCCTCCTCTTCTTCTGAGTCTCCATTTCCATCCTCATTTTCTTCTTCTTCCTCCTCCACTGATCGTATTTCTCTCACGAATGCCATAACCGGTGCCGCCAGCCCCACCGGATCGTTCGCTTCCTTCTTCTTCTCGTTTCTTCCCCAACATCTCCATAGAGATGACGGATAACAGAAGAGAGTACACGCAGGACACCTATCGAAGCAACGGCACAGCTTCGGTGGATGCGGACTTGGCAGCGGCGTTGGCGGCATAATATCATTATTGTGACAATTCTTTTTCTTCTTGCGAATGCGGACTTGGCCGATGCAGGTGACTTTGGGGGAGGTCGGATCTCCGCCTTCCGGCAGGGCTGGCTCCGTGGCGGAGCGGTGGGCGACGCTCCTGCTCCTGGAGACGATCATTGGGCTCGATCGGGGCTGAGCGCTCCGCCTCCCGCTCTTTCTCCTGAACAGGTGTCCCAGGCCGGGGTCTGGGAGCTTCTCGCCTCTTCCTGGGCTCGACGACACCATGACTTTCACCGCCATCGGCTTCATCGCTTGAGGATGGGAAGAAATGGGGTGATGATCAGCAATAAAAAAAAATGGAATCTCTGTTTTCTTTACTATTTTAGGAGTAAAAAAAAGG
Organism: Iris macrosiphon; assembly: GCA_036927795.1. NCBI lineage: Eukaryota > Viridiplantae > Streptophyta > Magnoliopsida > Asparagales > Iridaceae > Iris > Iris macrosiphon. The sequence goes on along the minus strand of JAYESA010000009.1, from coordinate 131,223,497 downwards.
CTTTGATAAAGGCACTAAAAAATGACTCAGACACTATCCAAATTTTTACCATTGATAATTACAAGTTTATTACTTTCAAAAAATTATTGGACTGTCCACTTTATTTTGACAGTTCTACCAATTGCAAGGACTATCAAAATTTTGACAGTTCAAACAATTGGTATGACTGTCAAAATTTTGACAGTTCTAACAATTGGTATGACTGTTAAAATTTTGACAGTCGTAAAAAAATATGTTAATTTTTTAGGACTGTCAAAACCTTAGCAGTCCTTCTAATTGATAGGACTGTCAAAATTTTGACAGTCCGAAAGGGAGGACTACACGAGGTGAGTGGCGGGAGCGAGAGGGGGAAGAGGAGGAGGAGGAGGTGGCGGCGGGAGGCGGGGGAGGAGGCGGAGGCGCGTGCGGTGGAGGACGGGATCGCTGCTGCTCGTGGGGGCGGCGGTGGAGGACGGGGCCGTTGCTGAGCGACGATGAGCGGTAAGGACGGCGGCGAGCGGTAGAGGACGGAGCCGCTGCTGCGCGCGGGAACGACGGCGAGCGGTGGGGGCGGCGGCAAGCGGTGGAGGAGCGGGAGGGGGAGCAGAAGGAGGGAGGTGAAGAGGGTGGACAGTCATACTAAATTTTGTACTAGCCTGAGTAAATTTTCTTTCTAACTGGACTAACATCAATACTGGACTAGCCTCGAGTCATTTTTGTAATGTCTTTATAAAAAAACCTAAAAAAAATGGCTTCTTGTTCATATAGGTCATTTAAAATCATCTTTTATTTTACATATGTTTCTTAAACTTTTAAATTTTGTTATAAATTTACGAATGATGAGAAATTTGAGTCATGAGTAAGCAATTTGGACGTTGGCTCACACTCCAACGGCCGTTTTACGATGGATTATAAATTGATCGATTCGTCTAATCCAATCAATAAATATATCCGATAAATCTAACCCAACATAAAAAAAATTAAATTAATTCAATTGAAATTGAAAATAAATAACTTTACACTATAATTTGCATGAATCTTTTATCTTTCTTTTCATATGGTTATTTATTAAGTAAAACACTTCAGTCATGTGTCTTGAGCACTTTTTCGTTTCTTACTTCCGACTTTTCATGGCAATATAAGAACGTATTCGTTCATATCTGATTCAAAGCAACTGTTTGCTTCATCTTCTTGTCTGCTCGCCTTAAAGCGCTAAGGCTTCTACTATGTTTTATTCTCTTCGTGCTCTTCTTCCTTGTGCTTCACACTATTCATAGTTCTACCTCACTTCGCGCGCCTTCTACTCCGACTAGAAAGCAAATGAGGAATCAAAATCATGTTGTCGTTACAGCTATATGCTATTTGGTTTAACGATTTAAAATGTGAAAATGGAGTTTTTGTAGATTTGTATCCTTCCAACTATACTTCCGCTGTTTCGATAACAAGATGTCCCGACGGAATTTGTGCTTTGCACTTTCTGTCAAAAAACTTAATTCTGGATATTTCAACATTAGAGTTTTTTTTACCAGGATGTGGGACGTGAAAGTGGATGCTTGGGAAGAGAGGGAGGAGATGGAGGCTGTAGTGATGGAGCCCTCGAGCGAAAATGGAGACTGTAATGACAGTTGCTTGAATCTCTAGAAGGAGGAGGTGGCGGTTGATGGTGGCGGAGACCTCGAGCAGAGAGAGAGAGAGAGAGAGAGAGAGAGAGCGCTTAATCTAGAGAAAGAAGAGGGGGCTAGGGAGAGATGGTGATGGCGGCGTTGGTTTGAGAGTTAGATGTCGTAGTTGGAGAAATGATGTGCTAGAGGTGGAGAGAGTGGAGCTACGAAGAGTTTCTTCTTCTCTGTTGAAAATTGACTGAGAAGAGAGTCGCTTATTCTTTTTCTTTGTTGAGTGTTGAAAATTGAATAAGAAAGCGGCTTTTTTATTTGGAGAATGTGAGAAGGAGTTATTTTTGAGACTGATTTGAGAAACATGGAGAAAAGATAGAGAAATGAGAAAGGGGAAGGAGGAAGTGACGACATTTCACATTATTTATTTAGGAACATGATAAATTATTTGTATAGTTTATAAATGGATTAATGAGAAATTTGAGAAAGAGGATGTTGGATCTTTTTTCTATTTTATTTTTTAGTTTAGATACATGAATGAGAGAGAGAGTTATGTTTGTATCTGTTATTTAGTTTAGGAACGTAAGGAGATAGTTATTTAGTTTAGGTTTGGAACATGGGGAAGGAGTAATATTCTTTTTTGTTTAAGAAAAAAAAAAGGAAAATGGAAACTAAATTATTTTTTGTTTATTTTTTATAATGTAGCTTCAATTATTTAGTTTAGCACCGAAAATTGCTTAGATAGAGATAGAAAGATAGAGTAAATAGTAAATAATAATAATTTTTATTAATTAAAACTAATTATATTTTTAGAAAATGAATTTGTCGTTTCTAAGTTTCACTTTTTTAAAACATCCAAACAACGGATCGATAAATTTTTTACTTCTAACCTCCACTTCTTCAATCCACCAAAAAAAAGGAAGTATAAAAACATGCGTACGCGCACGTATACAATGCATAAAAAAATGTTTATTTTACGATTTTTTATTTCTACTCACTTCGTCAAAGCAAACATGTCCTAGTGTAAGTTGCTCGTAGTCCCTTATTTAGAGGTTTTTTTTGGTTATCTTTTCCCTTTTCTATTCATATGGTTCTTTATTAATGAAAAAAAAATTGTTAATGAAGATTATTGACATATTAGATATTTTATAAGTATTTCAAAGTATGAGAAAAAATAGGGTTGGGTAAGCAACTTTTGAGAAATTAATTTCTTCAAGAAAATGAGATGAATTTTTATTTAAGGGACAAAAAAATGTTAATAGTAGGATAAAACCTACGTGGTTATTTCTTAGGCTGCACCCAAATTGAAAGATATCAAAATTGGATGTTAAATCAAATTCTACATTAGAAAAAAATTGAAGGAAACGAAATATAGGTAGTTAATCTTCTGATTAATAGATAAATTAATTGTGGGTCATAATTGATTACCAATTTTTGCAATGTAAGAGTAAGATAATTATAAATTTGTTGCTTGATTGTCTCGTCCTTGAATCGATAACCATCTTTCGGCTAACCTAGTATTCTTCGTAGCTCGATGTCCCTCTTTTTGTGCCTTTAAATTCGGAAGTGCCGATGTTTAAAGTATTACATGGTTAAAATCTAAATTGCTAATGGTATTTTATATTTCTATTTTTTTCGACAATAAAAATGGATCAAATGGTCGAATGGTTCAACTTAGTCAAATGAGACACAAATATAAATGAGGAAAAAGAAGGACAAAATTATAAATGTTGGGTGACAAGAAAATCTTCTCAAATTAGAGAATATTTCTATTTTCCTTTTCTGAGTTAACCAGGGACAGAAACGTTTGGTTGTAAAGCGATAAGAATTTGCGGGACTTATGTAGAAATAAATTAGATTCACAGATATAGAATGCTAAAAAGGCATTTACTATCATTACTGCTGTACTCTGGATTTGTGACATGGCTGGGGACAGCTGCACACGATGCGATCCAGAATCATTAGTTGAGGAGGACTATTCTATTGCAGATGCAGTTGATGGGATTTTAACTTGTGCTGGTGTCTCATTTTCACCCAAGATCTGTTTGGACACTGGCTCATAGGGACCCGTGCCTACTTGACCGAACAAGGGGTGGACTATTCTGTCTAACAACTCTGCACCAAAATCCGTGCGGAAGAACCATACTCAACCTATGTTGTATTATTTATGGTTTTTTTTAAGGGGTACTACAAAAGTCATTCAAAATTGTCCAATTTTTTTATTTATTTAAAATTTGTCACTAAAAAAAGTTTACTCGGAACAGTTCAATTTTTTTCATTAGGACTGTCTGAATTTTTGACAGTCCTACCAATATATTAGACTGTCAAAAAATTTGACAGTTATAAAGAAAATATGTTATCTTTAGGATTGTCAAAAAATTTGACAGTCCTTCCAATAGGTAGGACTATAAAAAAAAATTGACAGTCCAAATGTTGTTCTCTTTAGGACTGTCAAATTTTTTGACAGTCCTTTCAATAGGTAAGACTGTCAAAATATTTGACAGTATATCTATTTTAAGGCTGCCAATTTTTTTGGCAGTCCTTTCAAATAGGCTGTTCGTCGACCGGAGATGCCGACGACGAGTTCGCTAGTATCACCAACCGATGTACCCTCGTCGCGCTCATCCTCGTGGAGCCATAGCGTCCGCATCCTCACCTGCCCCGCTCTCCATCACTGCCAAGGATCGCCGGCGCTGAAGATCCAATTCGACCGCCTGCCTCACCGTCCCGCATACAGACAGACCCGACGTCGACCTTGCTTGTAAAACCCCCCTTCCTAGAAAATCGTATAAACCTTTTATTTATTAATTATTAATTAAATTGTAGTAATTAGGTCTAAATAGGAGAAATAGATTTTTAATAATTTTTTATGTTAGGTGTTCGGGCACTTAGAGGACTTGTGGGACTATCAGGAATTTTTCGGATATTCCATGTAGGAGACTCCTTGAGCTGTTGCTAGCCTAATGATGTGCAATACCCTAATTTATAAATTTTCTTATGTGTGAATATATATATATGTATATATACAAATATATATATGTATATATATATATTTAAAGAAAGAAAATAAAAGAAAAGAAAAGAAAAAAAAGTAATCAAAAGTAATAATATAATAATAATAATAATAATAATAACACATCTAAGTTACATCCCTTAGCATTCACAGACCAAGCAAATTAGTTTGCTCCCAGCCTTCAGCGAATAGTTAAGCCCACTTCACCCATTCAGCCTTTCACGCGGACCGCGATCCACCCCCTCTCTCTCTCTCTCTCTCTCTCCCTTAATATATAATATATATATATATATAGTTAGCTTCCCAAAACCCTAACCTAAATTCTCAGATTTCATCTTCCCATCTATAGCCGTCACCGCAGCCAGAGAAGCCTCCCCAAGCCATCCAACCATCCCGTCGACGCCGACATCGCGAACTGCAGTCTCCCACTCGAGGCACCTTCGCTCCGGCGTATTTTTCCGTTGACTCGCTCATCCAAACGCTGTTCCGTTTTCATAGGTATGATCTTCCCTCAACCCTCTCCAGTATTTGTTTTATAGTCAACCTCGGAAAACGTGTGCCCCTAGGTGAAAAACAGCGTCCAAAGTTGGACGAGCAGACAGAATTCTGCAATCGCAGAATTCCAGATTTACCACCCATATTGCCGAGTTCGTATCTCCCACCACAGAGATCCGAATTCGGTGATTCTTTTTGATACCTGTAGATTACATGACCTAGTTTATTTTCTGTATTATAACTTTGTGCTATTAGTCGCTGTGGACATAAATATATTCGTCACAAAACTGCGCGCACCCACTTTTTCCGGTTTTCCAAAAGTTGGAGATCGGAGCGCGCCCCGCCAAACGGGACCGCCCCGCCGTGTGCCAAGTGTACCGAATGGTGCACGCAGCATAACGGGACATGTGAAAATTCGTGGGGACTGATTCGGACGCGTGTGCGCGCCGGAATCAGGCCGTATCCGCGGACACATTTCGTGTCGCCACTTTTGTGGAACTCGCGAGTATTTTGTGCACGATTGTCAGATTTCGACGAAACTTGCGCCACTGGACTCGTGGTAATGCGCTGGTCCTGTGACCCAATTTTTACGCATTTCTGAGACGGTTGACCAGATCGCCAATTGGCGGGCCCCATAGTTGACTTTTTGGACCAAATTATGTTCGGCTCATCGGAATCCAAATTTGGACATACCGTTGGGTTCGTATTGACATTTAGAGTTGTTTGACCCATAGTTTGTCCCATTTAGAGACTGTTACCCTCGGCACGCTTTTCGGTGCAAAGTGGGCCACACGTGGACCCCACTTTTGCCCAAAATTATCGTTTTGCCCCTGTGTCCAAATTGGACGAAAGGGATGTGCTTTTTAGCTATTTTGCTCATTCCGGAAACGTTGGTGATGTTTATTTCAGCATCCGGAGACGTTTGTTCGGAGTCCTTAGTTCCAGGTTCAGTGTCCTTGACATTTGGGCGCGTACACTTTACAGATTTCTTGCCAGGCAAGTATACCTTGCCATTGTACTGTTTTTACATTCCATATGAGGCATGCATGTTTATTTTCTGCTTATTTAGTTCATTTATTTTAACTGCTATATAAACTGCGCGTCCAAGGAAACTTGGGTGCAACGACGGTGTCGTCGTACTATATTTTTATTTATGTACATACATTGGACCTACTTTATGAGACTACCCTATATTCATGAGGCATTTATGTTTCATTGGCCATGACACTATTCTTACACGAGTGTGAGTCACATGTAGGACACGGACTTGCGTACTCGGCTGGCCACCGGTACGTAGAGGTCGTGCGACGGATAGGGATAACTGCCAATAGAAACTTTGCATGCTAGTAGACCTGGCGGTTATTAGAGGTTTATCGTGTCATGGACATGACATGCTTAGATCATTGGGCGGGGAGGACAACTTGTAGGCGTATGGGACACCCGACTTCCTTTACACTGATGCCACACTCGACGGGGTGATATGGACGATATATACTACACTGATGCCACACTCTTCGGGGTGATATGGACGTTATATTATACAGATGCCATGCTCTTCGGAGATGGACGTTATTACTGAGCACCCTCCTATGGGGGCATGTGTGGCATATATTAGCCAGTTGTCACGACTGGTGAATTACGTCAGCATATGTCTAGCCTACACTTTCCCATATACTCAAGTTGTCCTCAAAGTGCATTTCACTTAGATGGTTAGGTCACCCTTGAGTTTTCACAGTATTTACTTTATGGCATGTGTTTAAGTATTCTTGTTATGTCCCTCTGAGGACCTGGTTCTCTGCCAGGTGTATCTGTTCATGAGTATTGCAGGAGCGCGGATCCGGACTGGTTGCGTACGTTCCGAGGAGTTCTCTTCGAGCCTCGTGATTGTTAGAGGTTGTATTTATATTGTATGTATCTTGTTTATTCCTCATTCTAGTCCGGTAGTGGATTTGTTTCCATCCGACTACCCCCTTTAGGTGCTTTACATTGAGATCTAGTGCTGGTTATTGATTATGTCCTTATATATGATTCTGTAGATGAGATTAGATTATACCATATGATTTGTGATGGATTTATACCACTGTGGATATTGTTATTCATATTACAGCGTACGTGTGTTATGGTTTCCATATATTGGAGTGCCATATTCATACGGCTGGCATGATTACGTATCCTGGTCCTACGTATATTGGGACTGGGGCGTGACATATTTTTGTGGTGGCCCATGCAGGTCAGAGCATATTGTCTCGGTTACGTTACTGTACCGAGCAAGCCTGCACATAGGATTAGAGTATAGGATCTCATCCACATCTGACTATGACTCCTTCTCCCAATTCATCCTGTTTGAATAATTGCATCATGCTTGATTCATGTGCTTCCCTATTAGTTCCTTGAGTGTAGCCTTCTCCTAGAATATAGAAGTCCCTGTTGTTAGATAATAAGTAGAGTAACCTCCCTTTTTAGAATACAGCTAGAGTGTTGACACATCACTAAGTTTAGAAGATCTAATGAAACCCTAGCACCCTTACCTATAGATTGATGTACCATTACCCCTCGATATGTTATAAATGACTTAAGAGTAGTATAGGCATTACTAGAGCTAGTTAGAGATGTGACCCTAATGTCTGACCCTAGTATTGAGGAACCAATAGAAATCTGAGATCGAATGTAGGGACGGAACCTAATGTGCATAGTGAGATAATGTTAGGATATAGATCCTTGTCTTGATATTAGCAGACAGTACCTCAGGAAGCTCAGAGCAACGAGTATGACATTCTCCTTGATCATACCTCAAATACGAAGATTTGCTCACCACCTTCCCTTAGAAAACCATGATGTTATCTAGAGTCCCTCTATGGTAATTTCCTATCTTGTTCCCCTGTAACCTTAACGTTCGCCAATTTTTGCGATGATTTAAATTGTGTTTTTCCTCCTTCATCCTTCAACTCGTGCCACTTGACTCCTCTGGTTATAGGCCAAGTGATCTTATTCTATGGCAGGATATATAGTTTGCTAGGGTTATAGTTTGGTAATTTGAACTTGAATTTTGTGCGTGGTAGTTAGAATTTGATAGTTTGAGTTGTTCCCTTTAGATTGTGATATGATTATTCTTAGTTTTAATCGCACAATTCGTATCCGTAACTCGATACGAGTTGTATTTCCCTTTCCTCTTAAAGGTCATTAACTCTTCCATTCTTACTAATGACATATGTATTCTATGAGCTATATAATTAAGACTTAAGATTGCCATTACTTACATGATTCAATAGGAGACCCTAATAAGTATTAAGATCTGTTCCTCGAATAGCCCAATAAGAATTGTACTTTATTTACCAGAACTTTATTAATTTGTAGGATCCCTTAAGATTATCACAGTATTAGTTTATTATTTTTAAGTTGGGTAGTATGCCTCACAACATAGTATCATATAGCTCTTGTGATCCATTGTTGAAGTGTAACTGAATGGCATTAAATGTATGCTAACATAAGATGATAGTGTTTATTCAGACTATAGAACTTAGAGGCTCATACCCCTACTTTGTCGACTATCGACTTAGACAAGGAATTAATATGATAACTGTAGAGATTGTAGAGTCTTTTGTTATTGTTGCTTATGTTGTTTTGGTTTTGCAACTTGAATTATTTGTAACTTCTCTCATCATAATCCAGCGTTATATTTTCTGTGCTATCCTGAATTATGCTGCTATTATAGCCTAGTTTTTGCAAGCTTATTCCTTATCGAGCTTGTTCATGACATATGTATTATTGTGGAGGCCCACAATAATATATTTCAGAATCAGTGTATGAAGGTCTAGCTAACCTTAGTGCGCTCGATTCGCCCTTCGTAACGTTACTTTACGTGGATTGAGATATGTAGTGATTAGTAGACGAATATACTTGCCCTAGGCATGTCTGACATATCGTATCAGTTACATAACTGTACTAATACGAGCAGGCAAACAAAGGATTACCAAAATAGGATTTCAATCCACAACTGCTTTGACAATTCCCAATTGAATTCTTTAAAACGCCTTGATCCCAATACTTCTATTCTATTATGCTACCCTTGAACTCTTTATTATTGATCTTCGTCTTCCCCTATTTTGGAAAGACGAAACCTCGTGCTGGATATAAAGTTTGATACACAGAGAGTACTAGATATACCCCATAGGCCGATCACATACTTGAGAATTATTCTTTCGCAATTAAGGACATATCATATGTGATATGATCGGTGTTGAAGTTTCGAGGATTGAACGACATGAGTAAATAAATTAAGGGATATTTTCTTAAGGTATATAGCCTTAGGTGATAGGTAGATAAATTCTAAGTTGGGTAGTAGTGCATTGTCAACACGGGAGGAATTTCTTTTAGATTATGATCTGGTAAGACTAGATTGGGAGAGGTTCAAGCCATTGTAATTTTGAGAAATTTAGAAGGATGACTAAGATGATGAGGATCAATGAATTGATATTAAGGACCCAATATTTATACCTTAAGTGCATGAGTTAAATTTTTGAACAATGAAGGTAGAATCACCAATTTGAATTTAAAGGGATAAATATAGGATTTCAGACTTGAATATTGGTGGACTGCATTTAAATTATTTTTTTCAATTTGGTGATTGAATTAAGAATTAAAATTTTGGTTGGACGACCTATTTGAAATAATGAGGATGTGAATGGAATTTAAAGAGTTGAGGCATACGAAATTTTATAAGTGAAAATGGGAATATTAGACTCAAACCACTTCTAAAGGAGATTATGATAGTTAGAGATCGTGAGGTAAAAGTTATATGCGTAGTTAAACCTTGAAGATATTATATGGATTAATTTAAATTTGGATATGGATAATTTGAAAAGTGAGAAGAGATAACCATAGGTTAAATTTTGATTGGAGCAGTGGTCATCTTAACCTAGAAGTGATTGCAATGGATATGATTAGGATTTTAGTTATCGCAAGAAGATTGCGACTGACTTGCCTTATTGTACCTAAAGGATTAACCGATTCCGCCTTATTTCCATTTTGAGGACGACATTGTCTTAAGTTGGCTGAATTGTGAAACCCCCTCACCTAAGAATTTGACCTACTCGGCTTAGATAGTGAGACTGAGGCTAGCACGAATCCACTTAGAAATAGAACACGGTATTTTATTTAGTTTTACAACATGATATCACTTGACACGCCTTACCGTGCTCCGATAATTGGAGCACTACACTAGCCACTGCCTTCCTACAAATTCTACACCCTTGTCCTAGACATGTCTATCATCCAATTCTCATCTTTGTACAATTTTCTAATTGTTGGACGCTTTTATGCAAAAGAGCATTTATGTGTCCACACCATTGGACATGACAAAAAAAAAAAAAAAACCCTATTTTTCGCTCATATGAATTTTTTCATGATATTTTTTTTTCTCGGAATGTGCAACGTGCAACATCGCCCACCCCTTTAAACCTAGCTTTGCATTTTAAACAATGCAATTCTTATACCATCATTGCATTCTATCGTGGCTTAATTTTAATTTCGAGGACGAAATTTTTACAAGTTGGGTAGAATGTAAAACCCCCCTTCCTAGAAAATCGTATAAACCTTTTATTTATTAATTATTAATTAAATTGTAGTAATTATGTCTAAATAGGAGAAATAGATTTTTAATAATTTTTTATGTTAGGTGTTCGAGCACTTAGAGGACTTGTGGGACTATCAGGAATTTTTCGGATATTCCATGTAGGAGATCCCTTGAGCTGTTGCTAGCCTAATGATGTGCAATACCCTAATTTATAAATTTTCTTATATGTGAATATATATATATGTATATATACAAATATATATATGTATATATATATATTTAAAGAAAGAAAATAAAAGAAAAGAAAAGAAAAGAAAGTAATCAAAAGTAATAATATAATAATAATAATAATAATAATAATAATAACACATCTAAGTTACATCCCTTAGCATTCACCGACCAAGCAAATTAGTTTGCTCCCAGCCTTCAGCGAATAGTTAAGCCCACTTCACCCATTCAGCCTTTCACGCGGACCGCGATCCACCATCTCTCTCTCTTCCTTAATATATAATATATATATATATATAGTTAGGTTTCCAAAACCCTAACCTAAATTCTCAGACTTCATCTTCCCATCTATAGCCGTCACCGCAGCCAGAGAAGCCTCCCCAAGCCATCCAACCATCCCGTCGACGCCGACATCGCGAACTGCAGTCTCCCACTCGAGGCACCTTCGCTCCGGCGTGTTTTTCCGTTGACTCGCTCATCCAAACGCTGTTCCGTTTTCATAGGTATGATCTTCCCTCAACCCTCTCCAGTATTTGTTTTATAGTCAACCTCGGAAAACGTGTGCCCCTAGGTGAAAAACAGCGTCCAAAGTTGGACGAGCAGACAGAATTCTGCAATCGCAGAATTCCAGATTTACCACCCATATTGCCGAGTGCGTATCTCCCACCACAGAGATCCGAATTCGGTGATTCTTTTTGATACCTGTAGATTACATGACCTAGTTTATTTTCTGTATTATAACTTTGTGCTATTAGTCGCTGTGGACAGAAATATATTCGTCACAAAACTGCGCGCACCCACTTTTTCCGGTTTGCCAAAAGTTGGAGATCGGAGCGCGCCCCGCCAAACGGGACCGCCCCGCCGTGTGCCAAGTGTACCGAATGGTGCACGCAGCATAACGGGACACGTGAAAATTCGTGGGGACTGATTCGGACGCGTGTGCGCGCCGGAATCAGGCCGTATCCGCGGACACATTTCGTGTCGCCACTTTTGTGGAACTCGCGAGTATTTTGTGCACGATTGTCAGATTTCGACGAAACTTGCGCCACTGGACTCGTGGTAACGCGCTGGTCCTGTGACCCAATTTTCACGCATTTCTGAGACGGTTGACCAGATCGCCAATTGGCGGGCCCCACAGTTGACTTTTTGGACCAAATTATGTTCGGCTCATCGGAATCCAAATTTGGACATACCGTTGGGTTCGTATTGACATTTAGAGTTGTTTGACCCATAGTTTGTCCCATTTAGAGACTGTTACCCTCGGCACGCTTTTCGGTGCAAAGTGGGCCACACGTGGACCCCACTTTTGCCCAAAATTATCGTTTTGCCCCTGTGTTCAAATTGGACGAAAGGGATGTGCTTTTTAGCTATTTTGCTCATTCCGGAAACGTTGGTGATGTTTATTTCAGCATCCGGAGACGTTTGTTCGGAGTCCTTAGTTCCAGGTTCAGTGTCCTTGACATTTGGGCGCGTACACTTTACAGATTTCTTGCCAGGCAAGTATACCTTGCCATTGTACTGTTTTTATATTCCATATGAGGCATGCATGTTTATTTTCTGCTTATTTAGTTCATTTATTTTAACTGCTATATAAACTGCGCGTCCAAGGAAACTTGGGTGCAACGACGGTGTCGTCGTACTATATTTTTATTTATGTACATGCATTGGACCTACTTTATGAGACTACCCCATATTCATGAGGCATTTATGTTTCATTGGCCATGACACTATTCTTACACGAGTGTGAGTCACATGTAGGACACGGACTTGCGTACTCGGCTGGCCACCGGTACGTAGAGGTCGTGCGACGGATAGGGATAACTGCCAATAGAAACTTTGCATGCTAGTAGACCTGGCGGTTATTAGAGGTTTATCGTGTCATGGACATGACATGCTTAGATCATTGGGCGGGGAGGACAACTTGTAGGCGTATGGGACACCCGACTTCCTTTACACTGATGCCACACTCGACGGGGTGATATGGACGATATATACTACACTGATGCCACACTCTTCGGGGTGATATGGACGTTATATTATACAGATGCCATGCTCTTCGGAGATGGACGTTATTACTGAGCACCCTCCTATGGGGGCATGTGTGGCATATATTAGCCAGTTGTCACGACTGGTGAATTACGTCAGCATATGTCTAGCCTACACTTTCCCATATACTCAAGTTGTCCTCAAAGTGCATTTCACTTAGATGGTTAGGTCACCCTTGAGTTTTCACAGTATTTACTTTATGGCATGTGTTTAAGTATTCTTGTTATGTCCCTCTGAGGACCTGGTTCTCTGCCAGGTGTATCTGTTCATGAGTATTGCAGGAGCGCGGATCCGGACTGGTTGCGTACGTTCCGAGGAGTTCTCTTCGAGCCTCGTGATTGTTAGAGGTTGTATTTATATTGTATGTATCTTGTTTATTCCTCATTCTAGTCCGGTAGTGGATTTGTTTCCATCCGACTACCCCCTTTAGGTGCTTTACATTGAGATCTAGTGCTGGTTATTGATTATGTCCTTATATATGATTATGTAGATGAGATTAGATTATACCATATGATTTGTGATGGATTTATACCACTGTGGATATTGTTATTCATATTACAGCGTACGTGTGTTATGGTTTCCATATATTGGAGTGCCATATTCATACGGCTGGCATGATTACGTATCCTGGTCCTACGTATATTGGGACTGGGGCGTGACATTGCTCGCGCTAGAACTTGACTCCGTCGCTCGTCGTCGCCCGCACCTTCCTCAGGTCTCCGACGAGCTAGGGTTTCCTCGCAGCCATAGGGTCTCGAGCATCTCGACCGGAGCAGAGGGAGGCGGAGAGAGGGCCGGAGAGGAGGAGGAGGCCAGAGGAGGGAGAGGAGGTTTGGGGGGTGGAAAACCCTAAAAGGGGGATTTGGGGGGGGGGGGGGGGGCAGCCCCTAGAAAGAAGTGGGCTGCCATGAGTAATAGTTCCTTCAAACTATGCTAGCCCCATCAAGTGATAGTTCCGAGTAAGAAGTTTAGTGCCCTTAAAAAAAACTCTATTTTATCTATTCTTACATTTGAAATTGATATAACAAATACTATTTTATTATTTTATAATTGTAGCAACAGATATGACGGTAAAAATATAGTCATAATTTTAGTTAGAGTATTTATCAGGACACTACAAAACTTACTCGAGCTAGTTCAGTATCAAGGCTAGTCCAGAAAGTTTTCTCAAGACAGCCAAAAGCTTACTAGGGACTGTCCAACCCCCCCCCCCCCCCCCTAATCTCCCCAAACCCAAACATTCTAACTTTTACTCTTTTTCGCTTCAAAATCCTTTTTCTCCTTCCTTCACTTCATAACTCTAAACTTCTTCATTCTCCACCTCCTCCATCTTCTCCAATTTCATGCATCAAACAATCCTTAGGATGATACCCAAAGCTTCTTCACAATAAAGGTACAAATCATCTTCTCAATCTTCTTCCTCCATCACTAATATTTATGTTTGTATTTTTTATTTTATTTTCATAAATCTTCTTTTCAATCCTTGTTAATGTACAAATATCATAGTGTAGTAACATAAAATAACTTTGGGATGAATTATGGACGAATTTTTGAAGTTTCGAACAAATTTTAGAATTTCGAAGTAGGAAAATCTTCCAGAGTCGTGTCTGGGAAGAATCAGGATTGAAGAAAATTTCTACAGTCTTGTACATTGTCGAGATTATAGAAATCTTTTATAGTTCTAAATACTTCAAGGACTGTAGAAATTTTCTACAATCCTGACAACATGTAGGGTTTATGAAGTAAATGGTATATATGGTACTTTGATGTTGGTTTAGGACGTAATTTTTACTCTCTCATGCCTCACTCAATGGTATATATAGTACAGATTGAGGGAAGAAATGTAAGGGACAACCGTATCTTTCGCCATCAAATAAATATTACCGACACCAATAACTAGAACATAAAATCTGTGGTCGTCACTGCAGAAAAAATTATTATTCTCGCAAAGTGTGCAAAAGTGAGAGTTTGCCCATATTTCTATCATGCCTTGTTTATCACGGATCCCCAATAAAAAAAGTCACGACAAAATTGTCATGACCCGCACCTGGATGATCGGGGCACGAGTACGTGGGTACATCCAGCCTATGTCGCAGCATCGACGGTAGTACGCTGTCAAAACCTCAAGATCAATACGAAGTCTAACTAAATAACAATAAATACTCAATCACAAGAAACTAGAGAAGATACGAATAAAGAAAGATAAATCCAAATATAATATCTTAAAAGTTATCTGAGTCACAAACTAACATCCAATATACATTCAAGCCAATAAAGTTCCAGAGACAAATCCAGTAAACTATCTAATAGAATGAAACTAATAAAAAATACTGAAACTAGGAAGTACTAAAGCTAACTCTCCCAGAGAAGTCCAATGGTGCAAAAATAGTCTCAACTATATTCTCGACTGAAGGTCCAGTGTGTCAAAGCTTCCCTAATATTTGTCAACATAACCAGACAAGAGCGGAGCACGTACTATTACAACCATGAAAATACAAAATACATGTATAAATCTATCATGATGAAAACTGTACAGATAAGGTACTCATGTAAAGTAAACAATAAAGGCAAGTAGAAGTAGGAAACTATCAATATGTAACTAGCAACATGTAAGTAGTAATAAGGTGAACTGGCAATATGGGAACATATAATAAGATGAACTAGAAATATATAAGCAGATGAACTAGAACATGAATCACATATCTGACAAATTGATAATACCGTATGACCTAAAATACAGGTTTTGACATGCGGGGATGTCACGACCCGCACCCGGTGAAAGGGTACAAGTCGGGAACAACGCCCAGCCTACGCCGCAGAATCGGCGGTAGAACGCTGTCTGGGTAATCTATCTAGCAATATAATGAACCACCAACAATAACAATATACTCAATCACAGATCTAAGATGGAACGAGCACGAATAAGATAAAGAATAGAATAGTCACATACAACTCATGAGTCTAAAATAATAACATCAATAAGTCTGACAGAAAAATACTAACAAAGTAAGTTGGAGACAAATGCTGTACAAGAATACTAAGAAGCTACTAATCCCGGGTCATCTGTCTCAGTTGGGATAAGTCCCTCCTGAGCCAGGGTCTCTGACTCTAAACTCACAACATCTTGAGGTACATAATATGTAGGGTACCAGTCCTTAGTGTCATCTGGGAAAAATATATTCAGTCAGGAAATGAGCAAAGTACATCTCTAACAGCAGTTCAAATCAATGATAAAAACTATGTAACAGTAAATAGATGTGAATATACAAGATGCAACAATAGATACAAGAGATATAAAATAAGAAAATACTGGAATAAACACAATAATGAACAATATGTCAATGAACAAGAATACTAATGTCTAAGTGTGTGAGTACTATATTAAGATGTGATCGGCTTGGAAACTTGCACAAGAGTATAATGGCTTGGTTGAGGATTGAAAAAAATTTCTACAGTCCTGTACATTGTCGAGACTATAAAAATTATTTATAGTTCTAAATACTTCAAGGACTGTAGAAATTTTCTACAATCCTGACAACATGTAGGGTTTATGAAGTAAATGGTATATATGGTACTTTGATGTTGGTTTAGGCATAATTTTTACTCTCTCTCATGCCTCACTTGCAATGGTATATATAGTACAGATTGAGGGAAGAAATGTAATGGACAACCGTATCTTTCGCCATCAAATAAATATTACCGACACCAATAACTAGAACATAAAATCTGTGGTCGTCACTGCAGAAAAAATTATTATTGTCACAAAGTGTGCAAAAGTGAGAGTCTGCCCATATTTCTATCATGCCTTGTTTATCATGGATCCCCAATAAAAAAAGGTACGACAAAAATGTCATGACCCGCACCCGGATGATCGGGGCACGAGTACGTGGGTACATCCAGCCTATGTCGCAGGATCGACGGTAGAACGCTGTCTAAACCTCAAGATCAATACGAAGTCTAACTAAATAATAATAAATACTCAATCACAAGAAACTAGAGAAGATACGAATAAAGAAAGATAAATCCAAATATAATATCTCAAGAGTTATCTGAGTCACAAACTAACATCCAATATACATTCAAGCGAATAAAGTTCCAAAGACAAATCCAGTAAACTATCTAATAGAATGAAACTAATGAAAAATACTGAAACTAGGAAGTACTAAAGCTAACTCTCCCAGAGAAGTCCAATGGTGCAAAAGCAGTCTCAACTATATCCTCGCCTGAAGGTCCAGTGTGGCAAAGCTTCCCTAATATTTGTCAACATAACCAGACAAGAGCGGAGCACGTACTATTACAACCATGAAAATACAAAATACATGTATAAATCTATCATGATGAAAACTGTACAGATAAGGTGCTCATGTAAAGTAAACAATAAAGGTAAGTAGAAGTAGGAAACTATCAATATGTAACTAGCAACATGTAAGTAGTAATAAGGTGAACTGGCAATATGGGAACATATAATAAGATGAACTAGAAATATATAAGCAGATGAACTAGAACATGAATCACATATCTGACAAACTGATAATACAGTATGACCTAAAATACAGGTTTTGACATGCGGGGATGTCACGACCCGCACCCGGTGTAAGGGTATAAGTCGGGAACAACGCTCAGCCTGTAAACCCCCTGATTTTTCAAGATTTTCAAAACTGGATTTTTCAGAATTTTCTGGGATTTTTGGGGAATTTTTACTAATTAAAAATAAGGTATTTTTGGCATTAAATAAAATTAAATAATTTTAAAATATATTAAAATATTATGAAAATAATATTTTTGGGTGTAAAATAAAATACTGAACTTAGGGTAATTTTTCTGGAATTTATTGGGCCCCGGACCTATTTTGCATCACCTAAAAACAATTATTTATTTATTATTTATTTATTTATTTAATTATTTAAAACTAAACCTAAACCCTAGGCCCAGCCCAAACCGTAGCCCGGCCCGTTGGGCTATCGGGTCGGGTCGGTCAGACCCGAACCCGCCCGCGAATCCGACCCGCTATCCGCTTCTCTCCCCACGACCAGCTCCCGCAGCCCGCTTCCTGCGCCGCCCCGCCCGGCCGCCCGCCCGCTCCGCTCGGCCCACGTCCCCGTACCGGCCACCGCGTCCCCCGCCTCACCCGGCCACCCCGCTCCCCTATTTAAACCCCTCGACGACCCCGACTCCGGCCACCTTCCTCCCAGCGCTCCCCCTCCGGCGCCTCGACCCTCCACCGCGCTGCCCTCCGACGACGTCGCCCCCACCACGCCGCGACGCCGCTCCCCTCTCCTCCTCCTTTCTCCTCCCCCTCAGCTGCAGCGGCCAACCCCCGACCCCGATCCAGCCAAGCAGCCCCTGCCGGCCCGTCCCCCGCCCGCTCCGGCGCGCCGCCGCTGCCGGCCTGCGCCGCCACCCTCGCCAGCGCCGCCCCGCTGCCCTGGCCCCCTCCGGCCCCCCTCCGGCCGCCTGAGCTCCACAGAACCCTAACCCTAGGTTTTGGGTCGTGTCGGACACGTGTATTTCGGGTTTTTCGAATCCTGTTCAGGTACGCGTATCTCCCTGCTCGTTTACTCGTTTTCGATTCCGTCATTTGCGTTGCGTAGCCTGCATGACCCCCTCGGTGCCCGTGCAACCCGCTCTGGACATCGCGTCCTGTGGCGATCGTGAACCACGATCCAAAAACAGGAAAAACAACGCCCTGATTCACCCCGGAACTGGGTACGTCCCGCCAACCGGGACGACTTGGTCGCACGCGGTCTTCACAGATACGTGCGCGCCGTCGATACGGACGTGCGGATTCGCAGAAGTCGATTCGGGTGTGCGTGCACACCGGAATCAACGCGTATCCGCGGACACCGTCCCGTATCCGCACTTTCTGGAACGCGTCCTAACTTTGTGTATATACGTCAGATCGAAACGAAACTTACGTTATCGGACTCGCAGCAATACGCTGGTCCTGTGACCCAAGTTTGGTTCGATTCTGAGAACGTTGACAAAATCGCGTGTCGTGGGCCCCACAGGCTCCATTTAACGGACGATTTTGTAACCGGCTCATCGGAATCCAATTCTGAAAGTTCCGTTGAGTTCGTATCAGTGTTCCTGACTTATTGACACTAAGTTGGACGAATTTGGAGACCTTTGACCCTGACACATTTTTCGATGCAAAGCGGGCCCACATGCGGACCCCGTTTTGACCCAAAATGGTCATTTTTGCCCCTATGTCCAAATTGGACTCAAGGGCAGGCATTTCTAGCAGATTGATATTTTCTGGATCTGATGGTAATGTTTGTTTCAACATCCGGAGACATTCCTGGAGATTTCACGAATACCAGAGCTACAGTTGGAGCCAGAACCTCAGGCAAGTGTACCTTGCCAAACCCTGCAGCTTGCTACTTATTTCCTTGACTTATTTATACATCGGTGGGCAATTATACCTTGCCAACTCGCAGAAATTTCTGTTATAGTACTTTGCCTGAGTTCTTTGTATAAATATATATAAACCTGTTATAAATGCTCAACCCAGGACCGAGTGACTTTACTTAGCGTCCGATTAATAGTCGGGTGCCAACCCCGTACGTGGAGTTGTGTAACGTCACATAGACATGGATACCGAGATCCGATACTTCTCGTACTTGTCTTATCAAGTACATCATAACCCAGGACACCTGACACTATTTCATGAGACAGAGTCTTCCTGAGACATTCATGGTGATTCTGTATAGGATACAGGTTTCATGACATATTCTTTACATATATGCTTAGAGCTTATTATGACTTGCTACATTAGATATGATCTTGCGTGACATGGACATGGGACGACATGGACATGAGACGTATGATTACATTGGATGGGGAGAGACACACAGGCTACAGGTTGATTATATTATGCCGGCGTCGTAGTCTCCCATTGTGAGCTAGACAACCACATTATATCACTGCTACCGGCTCCCCGACACAGAGCTTGTAGTAGTTTCAGCCTGAGTTCTAGTGATGCTCTCAACTTGCATTTCACATAGATGGTTATATAGTTTACCCTATTGTTTCATTTATTACTGCACTGCATTTATTTTGGCATGAGCTTTCTCGTACCTTGCTTTGTCCCTTGAGGACCTGGATCCGGATTATGTCCCCAGGATTAGCAGACGAGGTTTATCCAGAGGTATACGGAACATGAGCACTTCACGGAACAGTACCAGTACCTGAGGACGAGATCGTGGCAGAAGACTTCTCCTGAGTACCGGCTTCATATACTCAGTATTTCTATTTCCAGTTGATTTATTTCCTGTCTAGTTGCATTGATGTACCAGGCATATTCTCGGATTGTTTCCCGAAACACTTTATTGAGATTTTCTTGTTTATATTCATTTGCATTATTTCTGGCATTTAATCTGTGATTATCTGTTGTGGATGAGATTAGAATAACCTGGGACTTGTAACAATTGTTCAATTTATTGTTAGACTACAGCTTAAGCATGCCCTGATGGATCAATTAAATTGGGTTGTCCATCGGTGCGTGCTGCTGGCCATTGCCACGTATCCAGTTCTCTCGATATTTTGGGACTGGGGCGTGACATGGTTTTTGTGGTGGCCCATGCAGGTCAACGACTAAATTGTTCGGTTTCAACTTAGGGACCGAACAGGCCTGCAATAAGATAGGATAAGTTTTAGGATCTCATCCACTTGCTTGAAACGTTCTTGATATCCATATCGGATTCAGATTAATTTCTTGACTTGCATCCTGCCTTGATTCCTGTGCGCCTCTTATTGTTTATTTTGGTTGCAGGGCTATGGATTCACGAGCGAACGACGAGACTCCCATAAAATCACCACGAGATGCTGTGGTAACCAACGAAGATGAAGTAACACTAGTGGATGGAGGACAATCAGCTCAACAACACAGTCAAGCGAATCAGCATGCCTCGGGAATCCAGCAAAATAACATTCCAACATCGACGCAATTTCCTCCACCAATGCCCGTAATTCCACCAGGGCAGGCCATGGACGGGCAGCAGATATTTCAAATGATCTATGCAATAATGCAAGCTCAACAAGAGGCTTTGAGTCGCAGCCTAGTAACCGCACTTGTCACGTCCCAGTCCCAAAATACCGAGGGACTAGACACGTGACAATGGCCAGCAGCACGCACCGATGGACAAACCCAATTTAATGGATCCATCAGGGCATACTTAAGCTGTAAAATCAAGTCTACGAAAATATGGTAAAACTAATCTCATCCACACAAGATATAAAAATATGATCCACAAAATAAATAAGGAATGTAAATCATCAGCTAGCCTCAACAAAGTGCTTCGGGGAACAACCCGATAAATATCTGATACATTGGTTCAATAGACCAAAATATAAATGACTGAAATAAAGTAAATACTGAGCACGAAACATGAATGCTCAGGAAAAGTCTTCAGCAAACACATCATCCTCGGATGACGGTACAGCTCCTGGATCAGCTCCTGCTGCGGTCCCGTATACCTCGGGATAGATCTCGTCTGCAAATCCTGGGGACATAATCCATATCCAGGTCCTCAGGGGACATAGCAAGGTACAAGAAAGCTCATGCCAAAATAAATGCAGTGCAGCAGATAATAATATAAATAGGGTAAGTATGTCAACATCTGTGTGAAATGCAAGAGAGAATATCTATAGTACTCAGGTTGAAACAACTACAAGCTCTGTGTAGGGGAGCCGGTAGCAGTGATATCATGAGGTGGTCTAGCTCAGCAGGAGACTGAGTAGCCGGCATAACATAATCAACCTGTAGCCTGTGGGTCTCTCCAGCAATAGATGGAACAATAAGGGAATACTAAATAACCAGCTAAGTGATATGCAAGATGAGAGCAGCACTAGAACTCAGGCTGAAGCCATTACAAGCTCTGTGTCGGGGAGCCGGTAGTAGCAGTAATAATGAGTAATGGGCCAAGCTCGGGCTTCAGAGTCTTGTGCCTCATAATAATAGGGGTGTATATATATGATCAGCCTGTAGTTTGTGTGTCTCTCCCCACCCAATGTAACCACGGATATCATGACCATAACGTCTCATGTCCATGTCAGCGGGATCATAACTAATGCAATAAGTCATAAAGTATCTAGGAGTATAATATCTCTGTCCAGTCCTGTATCCTATACAGAATCACCACGAATATCTCGAGAAGATCCTGTCTCATGATCAGTGTCAAGTGTCCTGGGTCAAGGTGTACTTGGTAAGACAAGTACGAGAAGATAAAATGTCACGAATGTCCATCTCTAGATGACAGTACCCAACACCGCGTACAGTGTTGGCACCCGACTAATAATCGGACGCTAAGTACGTCACACAGTCCTAGGTTAAGTATGCACAGCAATATAATGAAGCAAGAAAAATATGTAACAATACTGCAGAGTTTGGCAAGGTACACTTGCCTGGGGTTCTGCTGCTGGTATGAATCATAGTCCAAGTCACAGTCCAAATAGCCTATGTATTACAATTTACCATGTCAAAAGATAATTTATTTTAATTTATTTAATTCTGGAATAATTACTCTAAAATCCTATTTTAATCTTATTATTCTGATTTTTATGTTAATTCCTAAATTTTGTCCAAAGAAACTGAATTTTATCAACTAGAGACTCATGACACGCAAATCGAGACGATCTGTTGACCAAAAAGTCAACCGACACAAACTCGACTTTCATGCATGATTTCCTATAGATTTCAGTATCAAAAACATACTGGAATTTATGGCTCGTCCGAATTCAAATTCGTTTGGGAATTATGGCACATACAAATTTTGTATTGTGCACCGATGGTTAAATTCTAACCTAGAAGTTCTACAGAATTAAAAGTATGTAAATACTTCGAATTAAATTCTGGAAAAATTATATGTCAATGATCTCGACATTAGCTTTCCGAAACTTTAAACGTTCGTGATTCTGATTCCGGGTTCTCCCGAAATTGCGAAAACATCGAAACACGTCTATTTTCGGACATGCTGTGCTCTACGAATTTTCCAAAATTTAATACTAATAATTTCGAAAAACAATTTATATAATCAGAAAGCTAATCTCAATATCTTTCTAATGCAAGAAACTAGGCCTCGTTTGGAGTCCGGAGCTATGCGCAATGGCTTCTGGAAGATGAAGAAACCCTAGATGACAATTCTCCCAAATCTCTCTCTCTAAAATAATGAGATAATTAGGGTTATTATATTATATATATATATAGATGTACCTGCAGCTGAATGTATATCTATAGGCTGACATGTGTCAGAATCTGATTGGATGATTTTATTTATATTATTTATTTTTGATTTGCCTTTATCAAAATATTATTTAAGTCATTTTAAATCTAAATAACTTAAAATAAACATTAAAAATAATCATAAAAATCTGAAAAAATTACAGAAAATATATTTTGAACCTAAAAACCCTAGAAAAATATTTGGGATAATTTTATATTCATAGATTTTCTACTATAATTAAGAGAAGCTCTAAAAATTAGTTTTGCCATAAAACTAAAAATAAATACTAACATTATTCCAAAAATTCTGAAATAATTCCAGAAAATATATAATAATATTATAAACCTTAAAAAATAACGTGGGTCCATTCTATATTCCTGGGCTTGCACCATAAATTCTACAAGTCCTAAAAATTAGTTATTAGCCTAAATAACTCCCAATAAATACTAAAAATATTTAGAAAATTCTCAAATACTTCTAGAAAATATATTTTATTATTTAGAACCTAAAATAAAAGTTTAGGATATTTTAAATTATATTTGAATCTAAAATAAATTCTTGAAAATCCTAGAAAATTACAGAAAATTATGAAAAATCCAAATTAAAAATTTTTGAAAAATTAGGGGGTTACAATCTACCCAACTTATAAAAATTTCGTCCTCGAAATTAAAATTAAGCCTTGGTAGAAGTCAAGAATGGTCTAAGATTTGCATTGGTTAAAATGCAAGGCTAGGTTTAACGGAGTGGACGATGTTACACGTTGCACATTCCAAAAATCATGGGAGAAATTCACATGAGTGAAAATAGGTTTCTTCGTGTGTCATGTCCAATAGTGTGGACACCTAAATGCTCTTTTGCATAAAAGTGCCCAACAATTGAAACGTTGCACAAAGATGGAAATTGGAGGATGGGCATGTCTAGGACAAGGTGTGGAATTTGTAGGAAGGCAGTGACTAGGGAAGTGCTCCAATTATCGAAGCAATGGTAAGGCGCGCCGAGGGATACCATGTTGTAAAACTAAATGAAAAATATCGTGTTCTATTCCTAAGTGGATTCGAGCTAGCCTCAGTCTCACTATCTAAGCCAAGTAGGTCTACTTCTTAGGTGAGGGGGTTTCACAATCCAGCCAACTTAAGACAATATCGTCCTCAAAATTAAAATAAGGCATAATTTGTTAATCCTTCGTGTACATAAGGCAAGTCAATCGCAATCTCCTTGCGATAATTAAAATCGTAATCATATCCATTGCAATCACTTCTAGGTTAAGATGACCACTGATCCAATCAAATTCAACCTATGGTTATCTCTTCTCGCTTTTTCAAATTATCCATATCCAAATTTAAATTAAATCCATATATCATCTTCAAGATTTAAATATGCATATCAATTTTACCTCACGATCTCCAATTATCATAATCTCCTCTAGAAGTAATTCGAGTCCATTATTATTCGTATTTTCACTTATAAATTTTTGTATGCTTCAACTTCTTAAATTCTATTCATATCCTTAATATTTCAAATAGGTAGTCCAACCATCAAGTTTTTATTTTAACTCAAATCATCAAATTGAAAAAAATAATTTAAATGCAGTCCACCATTGTTCAAGTCTGAAATTTCATCTTTTTATCCTCTAAATTTTAAGTTGATGATTTTACCTTCATTGTTTGAATCATCTACTTAAGGTATAAATATCGGGTCCTCAATATCAATTCATTAATCCTCATCATCTTAGTCATTCTTCTAAAATTCTTAAAATTAAAATGGCTTGAACCTCTCCCAATTTAATCTTACTCGATCACAATCTAAAAGAAATTCCTCTCGAGTTGACAATGCACTACTACCCAACTTAGAATTTACCCATCTATCACATAAGGCTATATACCTTAAGAGAATATTCCTTAATATGTTTACTCATGTCATTCAATCCTCGAACTTCAATGCCGATCATATCACATATGATATGTCCTTAATTACGAAGAATGATCCTCAAGTATGTGATCGGCCTATGGGGTATATCTAGTATTCTCTGTGTATCAATTTATACCAAGCACGAGGTTTCGTCTTTCCGAAATAAGGGAAGACGGAGACCAATAATAAAGAGTTCAAGGGCAGCGTAATAGAATAGAAGTATTGGGATCAAGGCGTTTAAAGAATTCAATTGAGAATTGTCAAAACAGTTATGGATTGAAATCCTATTTTGGTAATCCTTTGTTCGCCTGCTCCTATTAGTACAGTTATGTAACCGATACGATATGTCAGACATATCTAGGGCAAGTATACTCGTCTACTAATCACTACATATCTCAATCCACGTAAGGTATTATTGCGAGGGCGAATCAAGCGCACTATGGTTGATCAGACC
Organism: Iris macrosiphon; assembly: GCA_036927795.1. Taxonomy (NCBI): domain Eukaryota; kingdom Viridiplantae; phylum Streptophyta; class Magnoliopsida; order Asparagales; family Iridaceae; genus Iris; species Iris macrosiphon. Next base: position 131,197,969 of record JAYESA010000009.1, on the reverse strand, counting down.
GTAATACACTGATTCTAAAATGTATTATTGTGGGCCTCCCCAATAATACATATGTTATGAACAAGCTCGATAAAGAATAAGCTTGCAAAACTAGGCTATAAAATAGCACAATAAGTCAAGGTAGTATATGAAATATAAGCACGCTAGATGATGATGAAAGGAGGTACAAATTATTCAAGTTCACAAAATGAACAAAAATGAGCAACAATAATATAAGACTCTACAATCTCTACAGTTATCATACAACCTCCTTGTCTAAGTTGCTAGTCGACCCAATAGGGCATGAACCTCTAAATTACATTGTCTGAATAAACACTGTCATCTTATGCTAGCATACAATTATTGCCATTCAGTTACACCGCCTTGATGGGTCAAGTGGACTATGTGGTACTAGTCTCAAGGGAAAGGAAATATAACTTGTATCGAGGTAGGGGTACAAATTACGTGATTTAACACTAAGGGATAATCATCGGGTCACAATCTACAAGATTAACTCAAACTTATCGAACTCTAACTACCAAACACAAAATTTTTAAATTCAAGACTACAACTATAATCCTAGCAAACTATGGGTCCTTAACAAGGAATAAAATTACTTGGCCTACTATTAGAAGTGTCAGGTGGCACGAATTGAAAGACGGAGAAAAGAAGAACATATTTTAGTCGTTGCGCATTAGCGAACGTTAAGGTCGTAGACGAACAACGTATGAAATTAAAATATGAGGCTCTAGATAATATCATAGTTTCCTAAGGTGAAGGTGGTGAGCAATTCTCCGTGTTTGAGGTATGATCTCATGGGGAATGTCATACTCGTTGCTCTGGGCTTCCTGAGGTACCGTCTGCTAATATCACGACAAGAACCTATATCCTAACACTATCTCACTATGTACACTAGGTTCTGTTCTAACATTCGATCTCAGATTTCTATTGGTTCCTCAATATTGGGGTCAACCACTAGGGTCAAACATTAGGGTCCAATCTCTAACTAGCTCTTAGTAGTGCCTATACTACTCTTAGGCCATTCATGACTATAACAAGAAATAATGGTAAATTATTCTATAGGTAAGGGACGCTAGGGTTCATTAAGCGTTCTATTTAGGGGTGTTTCAATATCCTAGCTATACTTTTAGTAGGAAGGTTACCCTACTTATCATTCTATCAACATGGACTTCTATATTCTAAGAGTAAGCTACACTCAAGGAACTAATGAGAAGGCACATGAATCAAGCAGGATGCAATTTTTTAACGGAATGGATTGGAAGGAGGATAAGTCATAGTCAGTTGTGGATGAGATCCTATACTCTAATCCTAGGTGCAGGCTTGCTCGGTCCCTAAGTTGAAACCGAACGATTTAGTCGTAGACCTGCATGGGCCACCACCAAAACCATGTCACGCCCAAGTTCCAAAATACCGAGGGACTAGACAAGTGACAATGGCCAGCAGCACGCACCGATGGACAAACCCAATTTAATAGATCCATCAGGGCATACTTAAGCTGTAAAATCAAGTCTACGACAATATGGCACAACTAATCTCATCCACACAAGATATAAAAATATGATCCACAGAATAAATAAGGAATGTAAATCATCAACTAGCCTCAACAAAGTGCTTCGGGGAACAATCCGATAAATATCTGATACATTGGTTCAACAGACCAAAATATAAATGACTGAAATAAAGTAAATACTAAGCACGAAACATGGATGCTCAGGAAAAGTCTTCAGCTAATACATCGTCCTCGGATGACGGTACATCTCCTGGATCAGCTCCTGCTGCGGTCCCGTATACCTCAGGATAGATCTCGTCTGCAAATTCTGGGGACATAATCCATATCCAGGTCCTCAGGGGACATAGCAAGGTACAAGAAAGCTCATGCCAAAATAAATACAGTGCAGCAGATAATAATATAAATAGGGTAAGTATGTAAACATCTGTGTGAAATGTAAGAGAGAATATCAATAGTACTCAGGTTGAAACAACTACAAGCTCTGTGTAGGGGAGCCGGTAGCAGTGATATCATGAGGTGGTCTAGCTCAGCGGGAGACTGAGTAGCCGGCATAACATAATCAACCTGTAGCCTGTGGATCTCTCCAGCAATAGATAGAATAATAAGGGAATACTAAATAACCAGCTAAGTAATATGCAAGATGAGAGCAGCACTAGAACTCAGGCTGAAGCCACTACAAGCTCTGTGTCGGGGAGCCGGTAGTAGCAGTAATAATGAGTAATGGGCCAAGCTCGGGCTTCAGAGTCTTGTGCCTCACAATAATAGGGGTGTATATATATGATCAGCCTGTAGTTTGTGTGTCTCTCCCCACCCAATGTAACCATGCATATCATGACCATAACGTCTCATGTCCATGTCAGCGGGATCATAACTAATGCAATAAGTCATAAAGTATCTAGGAGTATAATATCTCTGTCCAGTCATGTATCCTATACAGAATCACCACGAATATCTCGGGAAGATCCTGTCTCATGATCAGTGTCAAGTGTCCTGGGTCAAGGTGTACTTGGTAAGACAAGTACGAGAAGATAAAATGTCACGAATGTCCATCTCTAGATGACAGTACCCAACACCGCGTACAGTGTTGGCACCCGACTAATAATCGGACGCTAAGTACGTCACACAGTCCTAGGTTAAGTATGCACATCAATATAATAAAGCAAGGAAAATATGTAACAATACTGTAGAGTTTGGCAAGGTACACTTGCCTGGGGTCCTGCTGCTGGTATGAATCAGAGTCCAAGTCACAGTCCAAATAGCCTATGTATTACAATTTACCATGTCAAAAGATAATTTATTTTAATTTATTTAATTCTGAAATAATTACTCTAAAATCCTATTTTAATCTTAATATTCTGATTTTTATGTTAATTCCTAAATTTTGTCCAAAGAAACTGAATTTTATCAACTAGAGACTCATGGCACGCAAATCGAGATGATCTGTTGACCAAAAAGTCAACCGACACAAACTCGACTTTCATGCATGATTTCCTGTAGATTTCAGTATAAAAAACATACTGAAATTTACGGCTCGTCCGAATTCAAATTCGTTTGGGAATTATGGCACATACAAATTTTGTATTGTGCACCGATGGTTAAATTCTAACCTAGAAGTTCTACAGAATTAACAGTATGTAAATACTTCGAATTAAATTCTGGGAAAATTATATATCAATGATCTCGACATTAGCTTTCCGAAACTTTAAACGGTTCGTGATTCTGATTCCGGGTTCTCCCGAAATTGCAAAAACATCGAAACACGTCTATTTTCGGACATGCTGTGCTCTACGAATTTTCCAGAATTTAATACTAATAATTTCGAAAAATAATTTATATAATCAGAAAGCTAACCTCAATATCTTTCTAATGCAAGAAACTAGGCCTCGTTTGGAGTCCGGAGCTATGCGCAATGGCTTCTAAAAGATGAAGAAACCCTAGATGACAATTCTCCCAAATCTCTCTCTCTCTAAAATAATGAGATAATTAGGGTTATTATATTATATATATATATAGATGTACCTGCGGCTGAATGTATATCTATAGGCTGACATGTGTCAGAATCTGATTGGATGGTTTTATTTATATTATTTATTTTTGATTTGCCTTTATCAAAACATTATTTAAGTCATTTTAAATCTAAATAACTCAAAATAAACATTAAAAATAATCATAAAAATCTGGAAAAATTATAGAAAAAATATTTTGAACCTAAAAATCCTAGAAAAATATTTGGGATAATTTTATATTCATAGATTTCTTACTATAATTAGGAGAAGCTCTAAAAATTAGTTTTGCCATAAAACTAAAAATAAATACTAACATTATTCCAAAATTTTTGAAATAATTCCAGAAAATATATAATAATATTATAAATCTTAAAAAATAACGTGGGTCCATTCTATATTCCTGGGCTTGCACCATAAATTCTACAAGTCCTAAAAATTAGTTATTAGCCTAAATAACTCCCAATAAATACTAAAAATATTTAGAAAATTCCCAAAAACTTCTAGAAAATATATTTTATTATTTAGAACCTAAAATAAAAGTTTGGGATATTTTTAATTATATTTGAATCTAAAATAAATTCTTGAAAATCCTAAAAAATTACAGAAAATTATAAAAAATCCAAATTAAAAATTTCTGAAAAATCAGGGGGTTACAGCACTAGAGCAGGTAGGTCTACCAGCACGACGGCCAACGACGGGCTCTATCATCGATTTTTGTCAGCTGAAGTCCCTTACATTCTCAGGCAAGGAGGAGCCCACTGAAGTTCATGAGTGGCTCACCAACACTCAACATCAATTAGAAGCAGTCGAGCTTCCAAGAGAACGTTAGATGACTGCCGTCAGAATGCAGTTGACGGACAATGCACATCACTGGTGGCTATCTGAGGAGACACGGCTCGGACCAGACCGAGTCACTTGGAAAGAGTTCTCTAGACTCTTCCAGGAGATGTACATTCCAGCTATCGCTCGATCAGAACTTCGGGACAAGTTTAATCACCTTACTTAGGATGCTAAGACGGTAGAAGAGTACAACGCTGAGTTCATTCGTTTAAGTCGCTTCGCCCCAACATTGATCCCGACGGAAGAAGAGAAGGCCGAGAAGTTCTTCGACGGACTAAACATTGAGCTACAGAAACTAATTGGATCCGTTGCACCTACATCTTACCCGGACGTCCTTGCTGCAGCACGACGCATGGAGCGCGTCATCAGGAGAGAGACCAGTCTGAAGCGGCCATCCACATCAGCACCAGCCGGAACACCACAAGAAGAAGTTGCAAAAAGACCTCACATACACCAGCCACCAGAAGCTCCACAGGCAATACCTGTCTGTCTATATTGTCACAGGCGAGGTCATATAGAGAACAAGTGCAGACGAAAAATGAGATTATGTTTAGCTTGCGGATCCAGTCAACATTTAGTGAAGCAATGCCCTGAGCGTCGAGACGGAGCACCAATGGTTAACCAGCAAGCGTTACCAATACCGAGGCCAGCTTATACAGCATTGGGAGCACCGCAAACGGAAGTTCAAGAAGTCCTACCACCAACTCCAGGAGGGTATCAGCCGAGGCCACCCTTGATACCCCAGGCACTACTCTTCCAGCAGGCTCAGCAGCAGAAGAATCGACTGCAAGGACGCGAGCAAGCCCTGACGATGACCGTGGAGAACACGCAGACTCGTGGAGTAGCTAATGCGCGTAAGTGATTCGTAGTTATCCGTTTCTAGTATTATTTTAGCCCGTGCCCATTGGTTCGTGACCTCAGCCCCAACCTAGTAATTTGAAAAACTTGTTAATAATAACCTGGTTTTTCTAAAAATTGTAGTTCTCTTGCCTTAACTAGATTTTTACTCTGGAAAGTGCATAACTTTCATTCTTAGGAAAACGATATTTTCCTAAGTGTCTTGTGATGTGCTTCGAACAATTGCTTGCGACCGTGTCATCTCTGTTGACCGGTTATTCTTTGATTGCGAGGACGCAATCCTCTTAAGGAGGGTAGATTGTAAATCCCCTGATTTTTTAAGATTTTCAAAACTGGATTTTTTAGAATTTTCTGGGATTTTTGAAAATTTTTACTAATTAAAAACAAGGTATTTTTTGGCATTACATAAAATTAAATAATTTTAAAATATATTAAAATATTATAAAAATAATATTTTTGGGTGTAAAATAAAATACTGAACTTAGGGTAATTTTTCTGGAATTTATTGGGCCCCGGACCTATTTTGCATCACCTAAAAACTATTATTTATTTATTTATTTATTTATTTATTTAATTATTTAAAACTAAACCTAAACCCTAGGCCCAGCCAAAACCCTAGCCCGGCACGTTGGGCTATCGGGTCGGGTCGGGTCGGTCAGACCCGAACCCGCCCGCGAATCCGACCCGTTACCCGCTTCTCTCCCCACGACCAGCTCCCGCAGCACGCTTCCCGCGCCGCCCCGCCTGGCCGCCCGCCCGCTCCGCTCGGCCCACGTCCCCGCACCGGCCGCCGCGTCCCCCGCCTCACCCGGCCACCCTGCTCCCCTATTTAAACCCCTCGACGACCCCGACTCCGTCCACCTTCCTCCCAGCGCTCCCCCTCCGGCGCCTCGACCCTCCACCGCGCTGCCCTCCGATGACGTCGCCCCGCCACGCCGCGACGTCGCTCCCCTCTCCTCCTCCTTCCTCCTCCCCCTCAGCCGCAACGGCCAACCCCCGACCCCGATCCAGCCCAACAGCCCCTGCCGGCCCGTCCCCCGCCCGCTCCGGCGCGCAGCCGCTGCCGGCCTGCGCCGCCACCCTCGCCAGCGCCGCCCCGCTGCCCTGGACCCCTCCAGCCCGCCTCCGGCAGCCTGAGCTCCACAGAACCCTAACCTTAGGTTTTGGGTCGTGTCGGACACGTGTATTTTGGGTTTTTCGAACCCTGTTCAGGTACGCGTATCTCCCTGCTCGTTTACCCATTTTCGATTCCGTCAGTTGCGTTGGGTAGCCTGTATGACCCCCTCGGTGCCCGTGCAACCCGCTCGGGACATCGCGTCCTGTGGCGATCGTGAACCACGATCCAAAAACAGGAAAAACAATGCCCTGATTCACCCCAGAACTGGGTACGTCCCGCCAAACGGGATGACTTGGTCACACGCGGTCTTCACAGATACGTGCGCACCGTCGATACGGACGTGCGGGATTTCGCAGAAGTCGGTTCGGGTGTGCGTGCACACCAGAATCAATGCGTATCTGCGGACACCGTCCCGTATCCACCCTTTCTGGAACGCGTTGTCACGCCCCAGTCCCAAAATGTCAGGAACTAGGCCACGTGTCACTGGCCAGCTGACACGTCACTAAGGGCTTAATCCACTTTGATGGACCCAAAGGGACGTGCTACGCTGTCCTAAAATACTACAAGTATAGAACAGGTTAAACTATCTCATCCACAACAAAATGTCAGAAAAGCAAGTGCTGAAATATATATATAACTGAGTCTGATACAGTACACAACTAGTGAGAATACAAGCCTACTACAAAAACTGATAATAGCGCAGAAAAATCAGATAGACTAAGCAGTGTCTATCTGATCAAAACATCTCCATCTCCAGGTGTCAGGCCTCTAGGATCAAGCATACCCTGAGGGTGTCTCCTCGAGCTCCTCCTCGGTAGCACATCTTGCCTCCTGATCAGGGCCGTACACAGTGGGGTAGAAAGCCTCATCTAGATCTGGCAGGGAATCAGGTCCTCAGTGGGACATAACAAGATACAGAAAATGACATGCCATATATGTAAATACTGAATAAAGAAAATAAATACAGGGTGCTAACCATTCTAAGTGAAATGCAAGTAAAGATCTCGTAGTACGCATGGGAATGTGTGGCTAGACATACGCTGACGTAATTCACCAATCGTGGTGATTGGCTAATATAAGTGTCGTATGCCCCCGGACTCACGGGTAGCTCTGCAATCGACCATCTCCGAGGAGCATGGTACGAAGGTATAAATCATATATGGAGGGGGTGTCCCATACGTCTACTAGTCATCTTTCCCATCCCAATGAAACTAAATATCAAGTCGTACATTTCCTGAGTTTTTCTAATCAGTGATGCGGGTCACACGTACTGGTAGCTAATCAAATACGCAGCTCACATCCATAAATGTAATGCAATCATGTTGCGTGTTCCCGTGATAGGGTCTAGGAGAATATCAGGATACTCTCACAGTGTTGGTGAGTCTGTAGGACTAAGTTATTTACACTAATTGTCAACGTATCAGTTGACTGTACCAGAGGCAGTCTCAGGTACTCATAGTATCAGAAACAAGAAACATACAACATTATTTGAGAATTAAAACATTTAAACTTGGCAAGGTATACTTGCCTACTCCCTGATAGTGTTGATAACCTGATCTCACAGTCAGGTTTGAGGTTGCTGGTGACAGGGGGTCACTGGCTGTGCTGTAGTTGGTTTTTGTTAAAAGAATAGGCAGGGTTCGTGAATATCATGGCTGTGATATAAAGTATATATATATATATATATATATATATATACTTATATACACATATATAATATAGATATATATATATATAATATGTATATATATAGATATAATATATATAGCAGTATATGTAATATATAAAGAACAGAAAAGTGCAGGTATAAATATATTGCAATTATAATAGTAGCAGGGTATATCCACTGCTATATATATAATAATATAATATAATATTCAGGGTTTATCCACTGATGTATATAATATAGGTAATTTGAAAAGACGGTGCAGAAATTAAATACATATATATATATATGTACTATAGTATATAGTATAGTATATATAGATAATAAAAGGAATTGACAGTGCAAGAATTTAATACGTATATAAATGCTGTATTATTTAGCGATATAATATAAGTAGTAGCAGGGTCTATATGTGACCACTGTAATTATACATATATAGATAGGCTGTAATATCCAGCACAGTATTATATATATCGTATATATAATATATAGATAATGACATTGCAGAAATGTAAATTTACATATATATAATAAGCTGTATTATCCAGCTGGATATTAATATATACATATATAGATAATATATATATATATATATATATATATATATATATATATATATATATATATATATATATATATATATATATATAATATAAGTGCAGGAAATAATTGCAGAAAAATAAATAAACTAAAATGCATAGCATATGTATATATATATATATATATACTGTGTATATTCATAGTGAATATTATAATTATTATACAGCATATATATATAATATATATATTTACACATATATAATATTTATACATAGTTATATATAGTTATATATATATACATAGTTATATATATATGTAAATATACATATATAATACATAGTATACATATATAAATACATATATATTAATAGTATACATACATATATATAATATATTATAGTAATATATATGTATACAGTATAATTATACTGTATTTATATAGTATAATAATATAATACATATATATATTTAAATATATATATATATATATCATATATATACATATATATATACATATACATATACATATACATATATACGTATATACATATATATGTATAGGGTTTAGGGTTTACCTACTGGCAGGTGGGCCCTAGGGGTTGCCGACGGCGAGTGGACGGCGGCGGAGCTGGCCGGAGACGGCCGGAGGAAGGAGAACAGCAACAGCAGCTGTTAGCAGCAGCAGCAGCAACAGTGGAGTGCGGGGGCTGCCGGCGGCGGAGGAGCGGCGGGGATGGCCGGGCAGGTGGTGGGTTCGGCAGAGGGGAGGACGGCGGTCAGTTTGGTGATGGCGGCGGAGCTCCACGACGGTGGTGGTGGCGGCTAGGGGCGACCGGAGGTGGAGTGGCGGTTATGGTTAGGGTTAGCCGAGGGTTGCTGCGGGGGCTAGGCCGGCCGGAGGCGGTGTCGTGGGGAGGTGAGGTGGTGGTGGTAGGTAAGGGAGGTCGGGGCGAAGCTTTTGGGGAGGGTGGCGGTGGTCGGTGATGGCCGGAGACGGCGCTGGGGCTGGATGGGAGTGGTGGTGGTGCTGTGGACAGTGAGGGCAGGGGGAGTTTGTGAGGGCTGTGGCCGGCGGAGCAGGGCGACGCTGGCGGTGGGGCTTGGCCGGAGGGGAGAGGGGAGGGTGGCGAAGGGTCGGGCAGAGTTTGGCCGGAGGTAGTGGTCAGAGGTGGCCGCTGTGATGGGTTGAAGAGTGGGGGGTCGGGTTTTATAGGAGTTTGAGGGAGTGGCATTTTCGTAATTAAGTGGAACTTAGGGGCATTTTGGTAATTTGATATTTTTATGATATTTTCCTGGATATTTCTGGATTTTTATGGTGGGTCCCACCCACCTATGGTCTAGCCAATAAGATTAGGCCACCTAGCATGCAATTTTGCATATAAACCCCTAACTTTTCAATAATTGCATAAATGCATGAATTTGGTATTTTGCGTAATTTTGTAATTTATCTGATTTTAAATACTGATTTTCCGAAATTCTAAATTGTATAGAAATGGGGGAAAATAGCTGGGGAAAATATTTTGGACAGTGTGGAGTGAGTCTGTCAGAGTCAGGGTCTGATATTGCAGGTGATACGGGTCACCGTATTTATTATTTAAAAAATACTGCGCACGGTGTTCACTAATTATTTTGAGGCTGTTAGGGTCATAATTTTTCTACGGTGTCAATATGATAATTATAATACAATTAGAGTAGAATATTATCGTATTTTTGTTTGGCAAAAATAGGTGCCTACTGGTCCTCAAATCACTAGGGTACAGGGATGGGTAAAGAGCAGAAATTTAAATAGGAAATAAATAAAACGAAGCACCAAACAAGATTTCTGGAAGTTGTATAAAGTACAGAAAAAGTAGTCTGACTAGTCTAGAGCAGGAATGTGAAATTTGTTTAGAGTTTAATTGCTACTGTGATGCCCTAATTAATTGTATAATAAACAAGTGCACAATCAATAGATTATATTATAAATAAAATTTTAAAAAGTTGCACAAATTCTAATTAGTCTAAACTAATCCTAAATTACTGAAATCTGGTCGAGGGAGTTTACAATCTACCCTCCTTAGAATATTTCGTCCTCGAAATAAAAACAACCATAGAATGAGAATGAAAAATTTATTAAGGACATGTGATGACTAAGAAAGATTGAATTTGAAATATTGGACATACCCTGGTTTGGAAATAGATGGGGATAACGCTGACGAATATCTTCTTCTCGTTCCCAAGTGGATTCACCTGGTGTATGATGTCTCTATGCAACACGAACGAGAGGGATAGTCTGGCCTCGCAACACTTTCTCGCTACGGTCCAGAATCTCTACAGGCTCCTCCTGATAAGATAAGCTCGGCCCGATGGTGATCTCTGAGTAGTCTAGCACATGACTCGGATCTGGAATGTACCTCCTCAGCTGAGATACGTGGAAGACATCATGTACTCCCTCCAAAGTTTGAGGTAGAGCTAGTCTGTAAGCAACTTCTCCGACGCGATCTAGCACATCGAAGGGTCCAATGTACCTTGGACTTAGCTTCCCTCTACCTCCAAATCTGATACTTCCTCTGGTAGGTGAGATCTTCAAGAACACATGCTCCCCTACTTGGAACTCGAGAGGTCGGCGATGAATGTTGGCCCAGTGCTTCTGCCTGTCTTGTGCAGCTCGTAGGTGTCCCTGGATCTTCTTTACCTTCTCCACCGTACGAATGATCAGTTCTGGACCCAAGATCTGTCGCTCGCCAACATCGCTCCAGCATACTGGGGAACGACATTTCCTTCCATACAAAGCTTCAAAGGGAGCCATTTGAATGATCGCTTGATAGCTGTTGTTGTAGGAAAATTCCACCAGATGTAAGTGATCTTCCCAGGATCCGCTGAAATCAAGCATACAGGCTCTTAGCATATCTTTTAGAGTCTGGATGGTGCGCTCTGACTAGCCATCTGTCTGCGGATGATACGAGGTGCTGAACTTGAGGCGGGTATCAAGACTCTCTTGCATACTTCGCCAAAAGTAGGATGTAAACCTCGTATCCCTGTCAGATATTATACTGACTGGTACTCCATGCAGACGCACTATCTCCTTCATGTACATATCTGCCAAGACTTCGGTAGATTGCCCGACTCTGAAAGGTAAGAAATGAGCAGCCTTAGTGAGTCTGTCTACAATCACCCAGACAGCATTACGACCACTAGGACTTCTTGGGAAGCCTGTAACAAAGTCCATCGTAATGTGTTCCCATTTTCATTCAGGTATTGGGAGGGGTTGAAGTAGACCGACAGATCTTTGATGCTCAGCCTTGACTTGCTGACACACCAGGCATTTAGTCACAAAGCGTGCTATCTCCCGCTTCATTCCATGCCACCAGTAATATTGCCGCAGATCTCTGTACATCTTTGTGCCTCCTGGATGTATAGAGTATGTTGAGCTATGAGCCTCTGACATCAGCTCATTACGAAGTTCTCCATTTGGAACATAAAGATGATTGCCACATCTTAGAGTTCCATCTTCGTGTATGCGACATCCAGTCTGGATTCCAGCCTCTGTTTTTTGACGAAGCCTCTGAAATCTTGCATCTGTTGGTAGAGCAGCTTTGATTCTTTCCACCAAGGTTGATTGTAGCTGGTAGTTTGATAACTGGCCGTCAAGTCCTGGCATAATGACCTCTATCCCCAACTTTTCTAGATCTCTCAGCAGATCTGGTTGGGTGATCATAAAGAATGCCGAGGGTCTTCTGCTTAGCGCATCTGCTACCACATTAGCTTTCCCCGGTTGGTATTGCAGATCAATCTCGAAATCCGTCATCACTTCGAGCCATCGTCTTTGCCTCAGATTTAAGTCCTTCTGAGTGTAGACATATTTCAAACTCTTGTGATCGGTGAAAATCTCCACTCGTTCGCCGTATAGATAGTGTCTCCATAGCTTCAGGGCGAAGATGACTGCGGCAAGCTCTAGGTCGTGAGTGGGGTAATTCTTCTCATGAGTCCTCAGTTGTCGTGAGGCATAAGCTACAACCTTCCCATGTTGCATTAAAACACAACCAAATCCTTTTTCGGATGCATCGTTATAGATGACGAAACCTCCGGATCCAGATGGTATAGTCAAGATGGGAGCTGTAGTCAGGCGTTTCTTCAACTCATCAAAGGCTGTCTGATATTCTTCAGTCCATAAGAATTCCTGCTCCTTGCGGGTAAGACGGGTAATTGGCTCCGCGATTCTTGCAAAGTTTTCTACGAACCTTCGGTAATATCCGGCAAGTCCTAGAAAGCTTCTCACCTCTGAGACATTGGTCGGAGTTGGCCACGTCTCCACAGATAAAATCTTTGCAGGGTCCACCGAGATGCCTTCTCCTGTGATCACGTGCCCAAGAAAAGCAACACGATCAAGGAAAAATTCACACTTGCTCATCTTGGCATAAAGGCTCTCCTGTCTCAGCGTCTCTAGCACCAGTCTTAAGTGCTCCTCATGCTCCTCGTGGTTCTTCGAATACACCAGAATGTCGTCGATGAAGACTACCAAGAACTGGTCCAGATATTGATGGAAGACTCGGTTCATCAGGTTCATAAATACAGCAGGTGCATTAGTCAATCCAAACGGCATCACCAGAAACTCGTAATGGCCATAACGAGTTCTGAATGCTGTCTTTGGAATGTCTTCTCTTCGTACCTTGACTTGATGATAGCCTGATCTCAAGTCTATCTTCGAGAATACCACGGCTCCTGTTAATTGATCGAACAGGTCGTCAATTCTCGGCAAGGGATACTTGTTTTTGATTGTTAGAGCGTTGAGGGCTCTGTAATCAATACACATGCGATATGTTCCGTCCTTCTTTGGTACAAACAGCACTGGTGCTCCCCAGGGTGATGCACTAGGACGAACAAATCCCTTGATCTGAAGTTCCTCCAATTGAAGCTTCAGCTCGTCAAGCTCCTTCTTCGCCAGTCGGTATACGTTGGAGGATACTGGTGCAGCTCCAGGAATTAGCTCAATAATGAACTTCACTTCTCTGTCAGGCGACAGGCCTGGCAATTCTTCTGGGAATACGTCCGCGAACTCTGCTACAACTGATGGAAATGCTGTCTCCATTGCCATGTAAGCTTTAGGAGTCTGGCCTACTCCTTGCTCAATGGTTCCTCGGACATATTCAAACTCCGGGTGATCTGGGGGTCTAAAGATAACACTACCCTTTCGGCAGTCTAGGACAGCATTATTCTGGCTTAGCCAGTCCATGCCTAAGACAACGTCAAAATTTGGCATTGGGAGTACCAAAAATTGTGCTCTTAGTCCTCTACTACAAACAACTACCGGACATGTTTCGATAATGTTGGTAACTGGAACAATACCTCCTCCAGTAAGTATTTTCCAACACTTGGGTAGCGGGAAAGTAGATAGCTTGTGCATGGCTACGAAACTACTGGATATGAAAGACAAAGTAGCCCCAGAATCGAATAATACAGTTGCAGGTAATGATGCAACTAAAATGGTACCTGTTATAGTTTCCCCTTCAGGCTCTTCTGCAACGGCAGCTAACGCAAAGGCTTGTCCCTGCCTTTGCCCTCCAGGTTGTTGTCTGGCCTTGAACTGGGCCTCCTGAGTAGGCAAGGGTGCTCCTCGCTGATATCCTCCTGATGTGGAGGGTAGCATCTTCTGGGCTTGTGCTCCTGGCTTCTGCCCTTGCTGAGGTGCTGCATCTCTGCGTTGTGGGCAGTCTTTGGCCATGTGTTGGCTAGCTCCACATAACAGGCATAATCCGTTCTTCTTCCTGCAGTCTCTCATAAAATGCCCCTTTTTGCCATAAAAGTGACAAATCGGGAGCTCCTTCTTCTGATAAGGCCCCGTCGTCTGCTGAGTCTGATATTGGGGACGACGTATAGGTCCTCCTGCTCCTTGCTGGTTCTTGGCCGGGAAGGTTGAATTTGAGCGCCTTGCTCTTCGGCTAATTGCTTCTTGTTCCCTGGCTTCGGTAAGAACCTCGTTGTAGGAGATTCTTGACTAGGTTGTTGTGTTCCTCTGGAGCTCGTAGTTAAGGCCATGGTGGAATCTTTTAGCCTTCTTCAGCTCGTTCGGGATCAGATCAATACCAAAACGACTTAGTCTGCTAAACTCTGCATCGGAAGTATCGACAGTCATGTTTCCCTGCTCCAGGTGCAGGAACTGGGAGTATAGGGCATTCTGGACTGTCGCTGGAAAGTACTTGGCGTTGAAGTGCTCCAAGAATTGTTGCCAAGTTTGGTCTTTACCGACGCTGCGCTCTATGGATTCCCACCAGTGATGGGCGTTGCCAAGAAGTTGGCCCCTCACAGCGGTCATCCATAGATCGGGGGTGAGTTGCGATCCTTCTAGCAGCATTTCGGTGTTGGAGATCCAGTCAGAGATCTCCTCAGGAGTTTCGCTGCCTTTAAAGGTCCTCGGGTTCATCTAGTGGAACCCTTTGACTGTGCCCACTGGTTGGACAGGTACTGGTGCCGGGGCAGTGGTTCTCTCCAAGGCCGTCATCAAAGTCTGTCGTAGAGCTTCAGTGTGTTGCCACTGAGACTGTCTCAGGGCTTCAGTCTGTTGCCACTGGGTCTGCAACATAGTTTGGAGGAACTGGAACATTTGAGACTGTCCCTCAGGTTGTGGCATCAGAGCAGGAAAGGTTGGAGGTGGTGGCAAAGGTGTCTCCGCCTGCGGTGTTGATGTTTGCCCTTCATGTTGAGCTGGTGTTCCTGTCTGGACAGGATCCTGGGGAAGGTATGGAGTCGTCGGGTAGACCAGCATCCTTCTCGGGGATTGGTCTCGTGGGGTAGTCGGGGTTCCTTGGACATTTGGTGAAGGGTTTGTTGCTTGGTCAGCCCCATCATTCGCAGGTTTCCCTGGTATGTCCATATTTCTGAAGAAAATAGAATAATTAGAAAACACAAAGGAGATGATGAATAATAATCAAGCAAGATGCAATAAAGAATTATTCAAAGATGGTGTCAGTGTGGATGAGACCTAATGTTTCTATCCTATTGCAGGCTTGCTGGGCATGTCATCATACCACTAGCAATGAAAATAGATACCTGCATGGGCCACCACTAAAACCGTGTCACGTCCCAGTCCCAAAATGTCAGGAACTAGGCCACGTGTCACTGGCCAGCTGACACGTCACTAAGGGCTTAATCCACTTTGATGGACCCAAAGGGACGTGCTACGCTGTCCTAAAATACTACAAGTATAGAACAGGTAAAACTATCTCATCCATAATAAAATGTCAGAAAAGCAAGTGCTGAAATATATATATAACTGAGTCTGATACAGTACACAACTAGTGAGAATACAAGCCTACTACAAAAACTGATAATAGCGCAGAAAAATCAGATAGACTAAGCAGTGTCTATCTGATCAAAACATCTCCATCTCCAGGTGTCAGGCCTCTAGGATCAAGCATACCCTGAGGGTGTCTCCTCGAGCTCCTCCTCGGTAGCACATCTTGCCTCCTGATCAGGGCCGTACACAGTGGGGTAGAAAGCCTCATCTAGATCTGGCAGGGAACCAGGTCCTCAGTGGGACATAACAAGATACAGAAAATGATATGCCATGTATGTAAATACTGAATAACGAAAATAAATACAGGGTGCTAACCATTCTAAGTGAAATGCAAGTAAAGATCTCGTAGTACGCATGGGAATGTGTGGCTAGACATACGCTGACGTAATTCACCAATCGTAGTGATTGGCTAATATAAGTGTCGTATGCCCCCGGACTCACGGGTAGCTCTGCAATCGACCATCTCCGAGGAGCATGGTACGAAGGTATAAATCATATATGGAGGGGGTGTCCCATACGTCTACTAGTCATCTTTCCCATCCCAATGAAACTAAATATCAAGTCGTACATTTCCTGAGTTTTTCTAATCCGTGATGCGGGTCACACGTACTGGTAGCTAATCAAATACGCAGCTCACATCCATAAATGTAATGCAATCATGTTGCGTGTTCCCGTGATAGGGTCTAGGAGAATATCAGGATACTCTCACAGTGTTGGTGAGTCTGTAGGACTAAGTTATTTACACTAATTGTCAACGTATCAGTTGACTGTAGCAGAGGCAGTCTCAGGTACTCATAGTATCAGAAACAAGAAACATACAACAATATTTGAGAATTAAAACATTTAAACTTGGCAAGGTATACTTGCCTACTCCCTGATAGTATTGATAACCTGATCTCACAGTCAGGTTTGAGGTTGCTGGTGACAGGGGGTCACTGGCTGTGCTGTAGTTGGTTTCTGTTAAAAGAATAGGCAGGGTTCGTGAATATCATGGCTGTGATATAAAGTATATATATATATATACTTATATACACATATATAATATAGATATATATATATAGTATGTATATATATAGATATAATATATATAGCAGTATATGTAATATATAAAGAACAGAAAAGTGCAGGTATAAATATATTGCAATTATAATAGTAGCAGGGTATATCCACTGCTATATATATAATAATATAATATAATATTCAGGGTTTATCCACTGATGTATATAATATAGGTAATTTGAAAAGACGGTGCAGAAATTAAATACATATATATATATATATGTACTATAGTATATAGTATAGTATATATAGATAATAAAAGGAATTGACAGTGCAAGAATTTAATACGTATATAAATGCTGTATTATTTAGCAATATAATATAAGTAGTAGCAGGGTCTATATGTGACCACTGTAATTATACATATATAGATAGGCTGTAATATCCAGCACAGTATTATATATATAGTATATATAATATATAGATAATGACATTGCAGAAATATAAATTTACATATATATAATAAGCTGTATTATCCAGCTGGATATTAATATATACATATATAGATAATATATATATATATATATATAGATATATATATATAGATATATATATATATATAATATAAGTGCAGGAAATAATTGCAGAAAAATAAATAAACTAAAATGCATAGCATATGTATATATATATATATACTGTGTATATTCATAGTGAATATTATAATTATTATACAGCATATATATATAATATATATATTTACACATATATAATATTTATACATAGTTATATATAGTTATATATATATACATAGTTATATATATATGTAAATATACATATATAATACATAGTATACATATATAAATACATATATATTAATAGTATACATACATATATATAATATATTATAGTAATATATATGTATACAGTATAATTATACTGTATTTATATAGTATAATAATATAATACATATATATATTTAAATATATATATATATCATATATATACATATATATATACATATACATATACATATACATATACATATACATATACATATACATATATACGTATATACATATATATGTATAGGGTTTAGGGTTTACCTACTAGCAGGTGGGCCCTAGGGGTTGCCGACGGCGAGTGGACGGCGGCGGAGCTGGCCGGAGACGGCCGGAGGAAGGAGAACAGCAACAGCAGCTGTTAGCAGCAGCAACAGCAACAGTGGAGTGCGGGGGCTGCCGGCGGCGGAGGAGCGGCGGGGGTGGCCAGGCAGGTGGTGGGTTCGGCAGAGGGGAGGACGGCGGTCAGTTTGGTGATGGCGGCGGAGCTCCACGACGGTGGTGGTGGCGGCTAGGGGCGACGGGAGGTGGAGTGGCGGTTATGGTTAGGGTTAGTCGAGGGTTGCTGCGGGGGCTAGGGCGGCCGGAGGCGGTGTCGTAGGGAGGTGAGGTGGTGGTGGTAGGTAGGGGAGGTCGGGGCGAAGCTTTTGGGGAGGGTGGCGGTGGTCGGCGATGGCCGGAGACGGCGCTGGGGCTGGATGGGAGTGGTGGTGGTGCTGTGGACAGTGAGGACAGGGGGAGTTTGTGAGGGCTGTGGCCGGCGGAGCAGGGCGACGCTGGCGGTGGCGCTTGGCCGGAGGGGAGATGGGAGGGTGGCGAAGGGTCGGGCAGAGTTTGGCCGGAGGTAGTGGTCGGAGGTGGCCGCTATGATGGGTTGAAGAGTGGGGGGTCGGGTTTTATAAGAGTTTGAGGGAGTGGCATTTTCGTAATTAAGTGGAACTTCAGGGGCATTTTGGTAATTTGATATTTTTATGATATTTTCCTGGATATTTTTGGATTTTTATGGTGGGTCCCACCCACCTATGGTCTAGCCAATAGGATTAGGCCACCTAGCATGCAATTTTGTATATAAACCCCTAACTTTTCAATAATTGCATAAATACATGAATTTGGTATTTTGCGTAATTTCACAATTTACCTGATTTTAAATACTGATTTTCCGAAATTCTAAATTGTATAGAAATGGGGGAAAATAGCTGGGGAAAATATTTTGGACAGTGTGGAGTGAGTCTGTCAGAGTCAGGGTCTGATATTGCAGGTGATACGGGTCACCGTATTTATTATTTAATAAATACTGCGCACGGTGTTCACTAATTATTTTGAGGCTGTTAGGGTCATAATTTTTCTACGGTGTCAATACGATAATTGTAATACAATTAGAGTAGAATATTATCGTATTTTTGTTTGGCAAAAACAGGTGCCTACTGGTCCTCAAATCACTAGGGTACAGGGATGGGTAAAGAGCAGAAATTTAAATAGGAAATAAATAAAATGAAGCACCAAACATGATTTCTGGAAGTTGTATAAAGTACAGAAAAAGTAGTCTGACTAGTCTAGAGCAGGAATGTGAAATTTGTTTAGAGTTTAATTGCTAGTGTGATGCCCTAATTAATTGTATAATAAACAAGTGCACAATCAATAGATTATATTATAAATAAAATTTTAAAAAGTTGCACAAATTCTAATTAGTCTAAACTAATCCTAAATTACTGAAATCTGGTCGAGGGAGTTTACACGCTTCCTAACTTTGTGTACACACGTCGGATCGAAACGAAACTTGCGCCATCGGACTCGTAGCAATACGCTGGTCCTGTGACCCAAGTTTGGTTCGATTCTGAGAACGTTGACAAAATCGCGTGTCGTGGGCCCCACAGGCTCTACTTGACGGGCGATTTTGTGACCGGCTCATCGGAATCCAATTCTGGAAGTTCCGTTGAGTTCGTATCAGCGTTCCTGACTTGTTGACACTAAGTTGGACGAATTTGGAGACCTTTGACCCTGACACATTTTTTGGTGCAAAGCGGACCCATATGCGGACCCCGTTTTGACCCAAAATGGTCATTTTTGCCTCTGTGTCCAAATTGGACTCAAGATCCAGCGTTTTTAGCTGATTGATATTTTCTGGATCTGATGGTAATATTTGTTTCAGCATCCGGAGACATTTCTGGAGATTTCACCCAACATTTGGATGAAGAGATAGCTTGAGTACTACAGGTAGCTTTCAAATTAGATTAGATGTACTTGACTTATTTGGGTTGTTAGTGTCTATTAGTTTCGTGTTTTCATCATTGACAATTCGATTAGTTAAGCTAGTATCTGGAATAGGGTAATTAGATTGAAGGTGAGAGTATCGACATATGTTATAGGCTTGAGTTGGATATCGTGAACTACCTATAATGGATTGCCAGTTATAAACAAGATGGTACCGAGGTAGTTTGGATGAAGGGTATACATGGAGTAAATTTGGAGAAACCGCAGGTTCAAGGTAAAAAGGTAGAGTGGCAACAAGATAAGATTCGCGATAAGTACTTGACCTCGAGTTTCTTTTAAAATTTAGAGAAGGACCTGAACCGGAGACAAAGACGTAGGCTCAAGGTGATGACAGACTTTGAGATGGAGCTACAGTACCATCCAGGAAAAGACAACGTAGTAGCTGATGCATTGAGCAGGGGGCCCATGGCATTCTTTTGACTATCCAGCAACACCTGTTAAGAGATCTAGAGTAGTTGAGTATAGAGGTTATTATATCCTGAGCAGATGGCCATTTGTCAAGTTAGCAGGTGTAATCGACATTGGTTGAGAAGATCAAGGCTACCTTGCCAATAGATGCTAGATTCCAGAGACTTCGACAGAGGACAGAGGCTAGGATGCAGACAAGATTGCACATACACGAGGATGGGACTTTGAGATATGGAGATCGTTTCTATGTTCTGAACGGAGAACTTCGTCAGGAGCTGATATCGGAGGCGCACAGTTCAGCATACTCTATTCATCCAGGAGAAACAAAGATATATAGAGACTTGAGGCAGTACTATTGGTAGCATGAAATGAAGAGGGAGATAGCCGCTTTGTGGCAAAGTGCCTGGTGTGTCAGCAGGTCAAGGTTGAGCATTAGAGGTCTGCAGGTTTACTTAAATCCACTCACGATACCTTAGTGAACATGGGAGCACATCACTATGGACTTCTTTACGAGCTTTTCGAGGAGTCCCAGTGGTCGCAATGCGGTATAGGTGTTCGTGGATCGACCTACCAAGTCCGCTCAATTTTTACCTTTTAGAGTTAGACAGTCTACAAAGGTCTTAATTCAAGGAGCGAAATACAGGTTTAGATCACACGCCGACTCATTGGTCAATCGGTAGATGATTACCACTAGACTCTTAGATTATATATTAACACATGAGTATGGGGTATAAATGGAAGATAGAAGTTTGAAAAGAATGGTAGCTGAATATTATGGATTATACATAAACTACTTAGGGATAGAGAGACTTTTGACTAATAGGACATGAGCTTGTTGAACCTAATCCTTAGTACTAGGTGGTTATATGGGAACATGTTTTCAATTTACCCTGGCCGATGGATTTTTAGATTTTAGGATTGGTATTCTTATTATTATTGATTGCATTTTATTCTAGTGTATTTAGAAGGATTGAATAGATATTTATTACATAATTTCTATATATCCTTATTACTATGTATTGAGTAGTGACCTATGTTGTATTTTATTACATATACTTCTCCTAGGAATTGTTTGAGTTGAGCTTCTAGACTAGGTATGACTGACTAGCTAGACTAGACTTGTTGCTGCTAAGAGCGATTGTAAGAAGTTAGGTTGCATGATTCCAATGTGGATACTATGAGATGATGACGTTATACCTAAGAAAGAATGTTGAGATATTAACCGTCCTAGTTGCAGAAGAAGGTTAGGACAGTTTGAGGTACGGATCGAACCAACATCAGGCTCCAGAGTGTTCCCAGTATGCCAATAGAGCCCAACAGATAGTGCAAAGGCCAACTCCATCGGTCCTAGGTATGTCCGTAGCATTGCTTGATGAGTTATAGCTTATTATGTGTTTATTTTAATTTCGAGGACGAAATTCTTATAATTGGGTAGATTGTAAAATCCCTCGACCAAATTTAGGTCTACTTGGCTTAGATAGAGAGACTAGGGTTAATTTGGATTTAATTAGAATTAGAACATGGTGTTTTAGATTTATTATGTAATATTTTAATCACTTAGTGCACTTACCGTTTCTTCGATATTTGGAGCGCTACACTAGCATTTACCTTTAAACAAATTTTACACACTTTTTTAGACGTGCCAGCCTTCCATTCTGATCCCTGTATAACTCATAAATACCCTCCCTTATACTTCATTTTAGTCGCACAATATTCGTTACAAACGTCCGTTCTTAAATTCAAATAAATCTAACTTTGCATCCTTGTCCATTCCAATCTAAATTGGAGACACAACCTCGACCCGTTTTGTTCAACCCGAATATTGACAATATTCTATTCTGAGTCTACTACGTCCATGATACTTGTGTCTCACCCAATTTTAACCCTATATATTTTTAATTAATTAAAGAGCACCATTTATACTAATTTTAATTAAATTGGTGTAAGGACCCAACCTCACCCAAAACTAGACCCAACACCAACCCAAACCCCCACTCACACCCTCAAGGTTCATACTAAATACCACACACCCTTTTCATCCACTATATTACACCAAACAAGGTTTTTTGCCTCATCCAATCCCAAATTCCACTATTTGTGCAATTTTCTAATTGTTAGGGACTTTTATACAAATATGCAATGAGGTGTCCCCCTCATATTGGACCCAACTCATGAAGAACCTCATCCCCCCCTCTTTGACCGGTCCACCAATATTTCTCCCCCCATTTGTTGTACTTCCTACAACTTTTCCTTCTTACATCCTCACCCTCCATTTCAAAATCCCTCCATCCTAGCCATTCCTTCATCACGTTGAGGTTTCCCACCCCGTCAAAAATATATCCCAGCCGGCCCTAATCCCAAGGAGAGCCCCCTCTCTCTCTCTCTCTCTCTCTCTCTCTCTCTCTCTCTTTCCTACATATACTACTCTCTCTCTCTCTCTCTCTAAAACCAGCTCACAGCCAACCCTACCTAAAGAAACCCTAGAAAACTACATCACCACCACCATCACCAACTCACCGCCCTTTCCTCCGACCGCCACCCTTTCCTCCGACCACCTTTGCACAGCTCCACCGCCACCAGCACGACTTCCTCCTCTGCATGTCCCCGCCCTCGACCACCGCCAGCATCCCCGCTATCAGTAACCACCGCCACCGTCGTCACCAACAACACCATCATCACCACCCGACTCTTCTTTCCCTCGACCCGACTCCCCTCCGCTCGTCTCCACCCCCTTAGTCACCGTCGACCCCAGCCATCTACACCTCCAGCATCCCCTCCATCAGTAACCACCCGCCACCATCGTCATCATCTCTATCGCCACTGTCGTCACGATTCCCCCCTGACATCACCGACCCGATCACCATCAACAACACCATCATCATCATCCCCAGTCACCCCCACCGCCACCACAACGACACAGCAACCTCTACCACCGCCTTAGCCACCGTCCCGCCACTGCCAGCAACTTGCCACCACACCAAGACCACCCAGCCACCGCCGCTGCAGCTGCTACCGGAGCTGCTGCTGTTACGTACTACTGTGACCCGCACCACCCTGTAGACACTGTAGTCGCCGCAGCTACTGTACACTGCCGGAGACTGGCCACCTCGTGCATCAGACACCCTCCGGACATGATCATCGACTAGGTATATTCCCATTATTCGTCATGTACGTATACGTCGACGTATTATTGTATGGACACGGGTAGTGTATGTGAACCCTTGTATTTGTGTTTAAGTGTTAATATTTTAGAATAGGTATTAATGTTAGTAATTACCTCATAATAATTTTGGCTATTTTAATAAGGAATACTGTGTTGACCAAGGTTTAGACACTGGTTTCATGCACGCTAATATGTTATCTAGGATTTATAATTTAGTATTATACGTCATTTTGTTTGTAACATATTTTTATAACATGATAGCCAAAACAGGGTATTTTTTGTATATTGCATATTAGTTTTCTATAGCGTATCTTGATAATTTGTTGTCTTGGTGTACACAAAAATTGAGGATACGACACGTGTATGTTTTAGCTACGTGCACAAGCGACCATGCTAGTCGCCCAATTGTGACCCCCTTGCGTCAGTTCTGAAGTACATCGTAGTTGTGTTCCTGTGCGTACTATTGTAATAACTGATGATTTTATTATATTATATTATATATAGGGTCGTTGGACCATTCAGATGAGACTTTGAGAGCAGGTTTTTGGTACTCGCAACTTGAGGACCCAAGCAAGTATACCTTGCCTTGTTGTAGTGTTTAAATTCAGACATTATTTAGTTGTATATTTTATTATTTTAATATTATATAATTGTGCGCATCCGAGAAAGACTCGGGTGCAGTCAACGATGGCGTTGACGTTAGGACATGTGTTTGACATAGTGTCTAGTGGACCCACCTAGTTATGGAGTTATCAATATGACTCCCCAGGCCTTGACACGTATCTTTGCACGTCACGGAGTGAGTTCATATAGGGACGCATGCTTCATGCTTGACTGGCCATCAGTATGTGCAACACATGTGACAGTATTTAGCCTAGTTGTATATTTCTTTAGAGACTTGTATTATAGTACGAGATGTCTACGTCGTATCCACGACTTGTACATTGGCATTGGATGGAGAGGACGACTAGTAGGCATGGGATATCCACTTCCTTTATTCAGATTCCACGTTCGACGGAACGATATGGACGTTATACTATTCAGATTCTATGTTCTACAGAGCGATATGGACGTTATACTATTCAGATTCCATGTTCTACGGAGCGATATGGACGCTATACTATGCAGATTCTACGTTCTCCAGAACGATGGACGTTACATGTACAGATGCCAAACTCTTTGGAGCTGGACGTTACTATATTACAAAGTGCCCTTGTTATGGGGGCATATGTGGCATATACTAGCCAGTTACGGCGATTGGTCAATTATGTCAGCATATGTCTAGCCTACACTTCCCATACGCACTAAGTTATCCTCAAATTACATTTTCACTTAGTTGGTTAGTTCACCCTCGAGTTTTCACAGTATTTACTTTATCGCATATATTTTTGTGTCTTGTTACGTCCCTCTGAGGACCTGGTTCCCTTCTAGGTTATTTGTATAGTTTGCAGGATGCTTGATCTAGTGGAGTGTGAACATCATTGCAGGTATCTTTATATTTCAGCTATTACAGTCATGTACTACTCTCTATTTTTGATTCTGCTTCTATAGCCTAGTGTTTATAGACCTATCTTGTTCTTTTGGTCTATTCAAACTGATGTATTATTGGGCTGCAGACTGATGATGCGTATTGTTCTTTCTTGAGATTATTTACCATGGATTGAGATTTAGTTTTAGTTGTTGCATGTTAGAAATAGAGTGTTAATTGGATCACTTGACCATGGACAACATAAGTGCGCTTCGTCGGGTCCATTAAATTGGAAAGCCCTACGGAGTCGTACCAGTTGGCCATTGCCATGTGTCTGGTCCTACGTATTTTGGGACTGGGGCATTATATAAGCCATATGTGTACCTCCGTCGGCTCCTCCGTGCCAGCAAATGGAAGTGGTATTATACGACGAAAGTTTATGACATACCCCATCTTCGACTGGTGAGCTGGTGGTGATGCCTGTCCCAAAGCTGTCACAATATTCTCTCTCAAAGATTCAGCCTGGCACTGTTGGGCCTGCTGCTGAGCCTGCTGCTGGACCTGCATCATAGCATAGACCATCTGGAATATCTGTGGCCCATCCATGGGTTGCCCTGGTGGAAAAGGCATATATGACATATGTTGGAGAATTGGAGGTGGTGGGGGCAACTGTTGCTTCTCCTGTCCTGCGGCCCGCTGGCCTTCATGATATGCCTGGTGCGGAGACTGGTGCCCGTCCGAAGGCACCTCTGGCTACCCAGATGACTGTCCCTGGGGAGCTGGGGTGAACAGAAGAACCTTTCCCAGTGCCGGTTCCCAGATGACCCGGCGTCACGGGGGACATCGCCCGGCTGCGCAACATGTCCTCTACGGAGATTCATAACTTTGAAATAAAGTCATTTTTAAGATCAACATTTAGGAATTAACCATGATACAAATTGGCAAAATAAAATCGAATAGAGGTGTTATGCGAAGTACTCAAGCATGTAGATGAGATCCTAATATCTATTCCTAATTACAGGCTCGCTTGGCACAGTCAGGTAACCAAGACAGTTTAAATCGGACCGGCATGGGCTAGCACAAAAATTATGTCATGCCCCAGTACCAAATTTCAGGAATTGAGCCACGTGGCATTGGCCAGCGGGTACACTCCGATGGGCATCCCAATCTAATGGACTCATTGGAGTGCACCTAAGCTGTAAAGTACAATGATATAGCCCAATATTTAAACATAAGTAATATAACTAATCTCATCCACGGACATAAGAATATAAAACACATAGAGAAAACAAGTCTACTAATGTGTAAAAGAAAAATAAGTCTGGAAATATATCATAATACAATACAGATAGAGTCACACGGGGATAAACCTGCTAATACAAGTACTGAACGAAAGGAAACAATAAGATAACTAGGACCGATATATGATAACTAGATAATGATACCGGACCCAAGGTGAAGTCACTACGAATGATCAAGCGAAGTCCTCAGAAAGGATCTCATCCTCTGCTACCAGTCCTGCTCCTGGATATACACCCGGTCCGTAATCCTCTGGGTAGTCCTCCTCGCTTATGCCAGGAAGGGAACCAGGTCCTCCGAGTGACGTAACAAGGTACAAAAATAGCATGCCATAGTAAAACAGAAAGAAAAGATGTGATACGCTGGTGTAATATAGAATAACCACCTAAGTGAGACACAACTTGAAGACAATGTTCGACATGTGGGCTTTCTAAATTATAATTCGTAGCTCCGAGGCACAGAGACACACAATAAGTAAGTACTATGACTCCAGATACAAGATCTCTACGTAAATAAGGATATATATATATATATATATATATATATATATATATATATATATATATATATATATATATATATATATATATATATATATAGTATATGCGAAGTAGCCCAAGCGTCTAGTAACTGTCTTTTTCTTCCAATGCGGTCAACGAGATGCATCTGCAGCTCGCTGAGCCTGAACCTCTATCTAACAGTCTCGTCGTACTGAAGTAACTAACACCAATCACGATCCAATAGTCATCACAGGTTCGGGTCATGCTGACACTATCAGGATACAGGAAGTCTGGCATGATGACTGTTTCTGAATGTGTCCTAAGGTTCTGATGTAACCAAGTAGGTACATAAAGGTATCGATAAACATCTAACAATTGATACTAGACGTTAATGACAAACGTCTGTACCTGGATATGATCCAGACGCTAAGTAACGATTTCGATCCAAAGCACAAAAAATAAATAGATGAAATAAATAAGTAAAACTGAAACTGAGTTACAAAATGACAAGGTACATTTGCCTGGATCCGGATGCTGAAGGCGGGGCTCCGGTACAACGTCCAAGTCCGAGGATCCCAAAGTACCTAAAGATAATATATAAAATAATTAATAATCTAGATCGAAACCATCTTAATGAAGAGATGTCATCATGAACTAACATAGATTTTGTCTTAGTTACAAAATTCACGTCTAAGGTACTAACTAGAGGGTTGACCAAAGTTGACTAGGGAAACGTTGCATCAAGTCCGAAATTACCAAAACGTATAATGTCCACAATACTAGTATTCATCAAGTATGGATTTGGTCATCTATAAATAATGTTCATATCCTCATCCTTAATCATACCATCATTACTATTTAATAAAATTTCATCGGCACAATACCTTCAAGTCTGCACATGCAAAAAGACTCAAGTTTGAATTTATATTCTAATCATGTCATGATCCCAAACACTAAACCAATAACGTTTATCATATTTACATTCCTCAAATATGTATTTAATTAAACATGGGCTAATTACCAATCCAAACTTCTATAACTCACTATTTAATGTACATTAATCAGATCATGTATACGACCTAGCATGACATCCATCTATTTTTAGAACAATCACATCATCCTCATGCATCACACAATATACAACCCTAGACATTAACGTTAGTATTCTGGAAATAGCTCTTACCTAGTGTTATTTAACAAGTGTTAGCAAGCATTTGTCAATAAAAACAATGGAGAACATCTAAACCTAGCTAGGTGATCATAAGCAACATAAAAAGTTGATGAAGAAGAAGTATAAAAAGAAGAAGAAGAAGTTATCGAGGCCGGGGGAGGGGGGTGGATGTTCGTGGTGGCAGCAACATTGAGGTGGCTGCTGTCGGTGGTGGTAGGAATGGTGGTGATCGGTGGTGGTGGTGATGAGGAATGGTAATGGCGATGGTGGGGGTGCGGACGTTGGTGGCAGCGGTAGTAATATTGGGGGTGAGGTTAGTGGTTGTGGTGGTGTTGGTGTGATGCTGGTCGGGTCCACCAGACGTAGTCGAGGTGGCTGCTATGGTGATGTCGAAGTGGTAGTGGATATGGTGGTGGTTGCGTGATGAAGGTGGTGGTGTAGCTGCTGTGTCAACTGAAGGAGGGTGGTCCGGTGGTGATGATGGTAGAGAAGAATAATGGAGAGGAGGGGAAGAAGAAGAAGAGTGGGAATGAGGAGGTTCGGCTGATGAGAGAGGGAGGGAAGGAGAGAGAGTGAGGGATTAGGGCCGACCATAGGGTTGTGTGTAGTTATCATTATGTAGGAGAAGGATGGTTGTGATTGGGGGAGATTGAATCAAGGGCTAGAATTTAGTATTAGTGAATAGTACTATGCAAGGGTGAGAGAGAGAGAGAGAGGTGATCGGTCACATGACCCAAAGGGGGTTTCTCCATTTGATTTGCACCAATAGGAGTTTGACACCTAGCAACCCTTTTTTATTTGAGTCCCTTAAAGTTTGGGGTTTACAAATGAAGGAAAAAGAGTGATAATTTGATGTGACAAATGGTGTTTGGTGTTTCACAGGATGGAGAGGATGGTTGGTATTTTGTATGAGCCTCATGATTGGGTGTAAGGGTTAAGTTGGGGTTAAGTTAAGTCGGTTTCACCAATTTAAATAAAAGTTGTGTCATAGGTATTCTTAAATAAAATGGGAGTACATGGGGTCTCAATTGGGAGTGACACAAATATCATGGACGGTGTAGGCTTGGTATTAGTCTTAGGCCCTTTAATTGGTTAGACGAAACATGTTTTGTTTGTGTCCCAAAAATTGATGGCAACAACATAGGTACAAGGTATATAATTTAAATTAAATTTGTGACTAGAAAGTTGTGTAATTAAAATAGAGCCCACGGGAGTATGTTTTTGAGTGACAGAAATATCATGTGCCTAGGTTGGCTCATCTATGTTAAGAGTGCAAAATTTTGTTGGAAGGTAAAGGCTATTGTTGCGCTCTAAATATTGTAGCAACATAAGGTGCACCAAGAGTTTAAAATTAAAGAACCAGTTTACATAACCCTAATTTCTAATCCTTAGACAACATGAAGCTAAACCAAAATTTTTACCAAATCCAGTCTACCTAAATTTTTTTTAGGGGGTTTACATCGCATCGTTCGTCTGCGGCTACGGTTGCACCGTAATCCTCTGTATCAACTCGTCACGCTGAGATGCGATCTGAAGGTAAACTCTCTCCTGCGCTCGCTGCGACTCTTGGGAGGGCTGTAGGGTATGCACATCGACAGAGGGTGTCCTAGAGGACTGTGATGCAACATAGGCGCCATAGGATCCTGTACCATAGTATGTACTCCTATGTAGACCACCAAAGGCTCTCATCCGTAGCTCGTCATCCGACGGAGCTGGGTGTGCCGAGGGTTCCGAGGAACTATCCCCCTCTCCTGATGTGGGCTGGGTCAACTCTTCGTGGATCCTCCGATACTCATCCTAGAAAAATATGTATCTATCGATAAGCGTACTACTTACTATATATATCTTAGGTAATTATTACTAATTACATGTATTTTTCTAATTTATATTAAAATTAACAAAATATAAGAGTAATACTTATGTAGCTCTATGTTGCCCTATCATAGATAACTTGTCCTCCCTTTCTTTGAGTTACGAGGAACATTGTCACAATGTTCACATCCTCACCCCTCTAGACATGTTAAGAAATATATTATTTGTTATTAAAGTAAAAAATTAGGCCACAATGATTAAAAATTGTACGTATACAATGAAAGATGTACCAAGCGATAAAAATATTCTGTCATCGGAATCGACCTACCACACCACTTTTCTGCCCTCTACCGAGCTGCCTTGGCCTTCTCCAACTTTTTTCTATACCTATCCTCGTTGAATCTATCCCACATCATAATCCACTGTTCAAGCTTCCAGCCTTGGATCGATTTTGTATTCACAATCATGAGCCTTTTGGTCACCCATAGCTTTACGGATGAGCTTGGCAGCGACGAAAGAAAACTGCTGCTCAATCTGTACGACCCAGTGTGATGGATTGAAATATGTTCTCTACAAGAAGTACAATAGTTAGTTATAAAATAATAACATAAAAATATTAATGATGTTAAAATCAAATAGACTTTTACCTTAAAGTTCCCAAACCAGAACGTCTTTCTCTCTTCCGAGGCATCCGAGTAGTTTATCCATGGACCACCATAGTTTTACCTTAGAAAATGTTCAAGTGCTTTCTGTACCGCCGGAGGACGATATCTATATATACATTGATAATTAAACTCATTAAAAAGTGAATATATATATATATATATATATATTCATAAGAAATAAATAACTAATTAACTTACTTTGTAGGGCCATCTGCCCAAATCTCCGTTCTCGTCTCATCCGACGGAGTGAACAGAGGATCGTTCAAATATAGAGACAGAGTCGGCTCGACCGCCATCTCCTCCTCCGTCTCCACGGTACCATCAGCAGGAGGAACACTAGACGAAGCAGGAATACTAGACGCCAGAACGTCTTTCTCTCTTCCGAGGCATCCGAGTAGTTTATCCATGGACCACCATAGTTTTACCTTAGAAAATGTTCAAGTGCTCTCTGTACTGCAGGAAGACGATATCTATATATACATTGATAATTAAACTCATTAAAAAGTGAATATATATATATATATATAAATATATATATATATATAAATATATATATATATATATATATATATATATATATATATATATATAAATATATATATATATATATATTCATAAGAATAATTAACTTACTTTGTAGGGCCATCTGCCCAAATCTCCGTTCTCGTCTCATCCGACGGAGCGAACAGAGGATCGCTCAAATATAGAGACAGAGTCGGCTCGACCGCCATCTCCTCCTCCGTCTCCACGGTGCCGTCAGCAGGAGGAACACTAGACGGAGCAGGAACACTAGACCGAATACTATCGGACCTGGAACTGTTTGTCCCAAGAGTACTCCGTGTCCCAGGATTACTGTAATGTGTGGTCGTCGTAGTCGCATTCTGAGGTACTGCTGGTTGATAGTATGGAGTACTCGGGGACGAGGATCGGGAAGGAGTATCCGTGTCATGAAGAGGACGTCTAGAGGATCTACCACGGGAATAGAATTCACGTCGTCCAGACATATCTGAGAACAACATATAATGATAAAATAAATATACAAAGATATTTAGATTACATGATAGAAAAATATACAGAAGTTGTGAACTAGGCTACAATAAAAGTCTAAATGATAAAAGTGTCACCATCACAAAATATAAGTATGTATCACTGTCACAAATATAAGTATCACAGAATTATGCCACAAATACACAAATATATGTATGTATCACCGTCACAAACATAAGTATCACACAACTAGGCCAAAAAAAAGTAGAAGTGAATTTTCTTTAATTTTCAATCATTATTTGAAAATTTATTTTGTTCGTCTTCCTCCTCCCCCTCCTCTTTCTCTTCATCTTCACTTTCATCTACTTCGTTATCGTCTTCTGATATTTCTACCTCTTCTACTTGATGAAATATGTCATGAGTAACTTTCGTTGAGTCCACATCTACAATATTTGCAACAAGAGGTAGGTCATCTTCCTGATAAGCTATTTCGTCAATGTCAAAGATATTTCTAGCTTTAGTCTTACAGACTGCCCACTAATCCGACCTCCCGGTTCCTCGTTTAGGATAAGTTGTGAAGTACGCTAGCTGAGCTTAACTTGATAGAACAAATGGTTAATATCCTTGATATCAACCCCGGTAGTTTATATCCACACAATCATTCTTGTCAATTTTCTAACCTTGATCTTGGATGGGATCGAACCACTCATACTTGAATAACACGATCTTAGCAGGATCTATGGCATAATTATATATTAACTCCACAATCCCTCATAAGACAACAAAGAAATCAGTGTCTGGATCGACGTCTTTGTAGTTCAAAGATTTGTCACGACCCGCACCCAGTGTAAGGGTATAGTCGAAAACAACGCCCAGCCTACGCCACAGAATCGATGGTAGAACGCTGTCTAGATAATCTATCTAACAATATAATGAACCACCAATAATGATAGTATACTCAATCACAGAACTAAGATAGAAATGAGCACGAATTAGATAAAGAATAGAATAGTCACAATACAACTCATGAGTCTAAAATAATACATCAATGAGTCTGAAGAATAACAGAATAAGCTGGAGACAAATCCAGTACAAAGAATACTATGAAGCTATAACTCCAGGGTTAACTGTTTTAGTTGGGATAAGTCCCTCCTGAGCCAGGGTTTCAGAATATAAACCCACAATATCCTGGGGTCCATAATAGGTAGGGTACCACTCCTCAGTGTCTTCCGAAAAAATATATCCAGTCAGGAAAGGAGCAGAGTACATCTCTAACAGCAGTTCTAATCAATGATAAAAACTATGTAACATTAAATAGTTGTAGATAAACAAGATGCACAATAGATACAAGAGATATATATATATACAATAAGGGAATACTGGAAATAAATACAATAATGAACAATATGCCAATGATACAAGAATACTATTGACTAAGTGTGTGAGTACTAGCTTAACATGTGATCGGCTTGGACAAGAAACAATACGGCCTGGCTAATCATACGTGCGGTGTATGATCAACGCTATTCAGTAATCAGTACTTGATACAATAGGGATATTGATCACATATCTATACTAATACTCCCCACCCCCAACTGGTGTAATAGATCCAACCACGATATGCTATGGCACGAGATTCCCCAAGAAGATAGCTAGTCTTCTCGAGAATCGGTATTTGTACATGTACAAGATAACCAATGAAACAATACTTGCACCATATATACCATATACCAAGGAATAATATCTCATGACGAGATCTGGATATACCAATCCGTGTAACCATAGTGTCAAGAGAACATGGATATCTACACTAGATACAATGAATATAGAGGATATCATAAATGAGAAACTATCTGAGAATGTACTCGCCTGAAGTCCAATGAATAGTCTCACAGATGTCTGACTCGATTCCTCGAAGACCTAGATATGGAATACAATATCAATACAAGGTTCCGAAAAGAGAATAAGTTAAACTAGTCAACTTCTAGATCAATAAGTCAATTCTAAGTCAAAAGTCAACTATGGTCAACTCTACGTCAACTATGGTCAACTATGGTCAAACCAAGGTCAACTATCTATTTCTAGGTTGCACAAGTATAATACAAAAATCTTGGGTCAAGATATTAAAATTTAAGTCATAAAAACCACATCATAAAAATATTAGGATACCGTATCTCCGGATACGTAATTTCCAAGGTAAACATCACAATATATATATATATCAAACAAATATGTATAATAATATAGAATATTAATTTACACATCAAATAGGTACCATGGTTTTGAACCAACTTGGTATCTCCACAAAAATTACAAACTTGATACCCAAACCCCGTATTTTGAGTATCCCACTTACCTTGGTTTCCACAAGGTAATACTCAATACCTCGATATACTAAATACCCTCATATATAATATATAGATATATACTAATATTATACAATACGAAATATAGCAATAATAGTATATTATCTCAATTTTAATACATATATATATATATATATATATATATATATATATATATATATATATATATATATATATATATAGTATATAAACACATATATAATAATCTGCCTAAGTGTCGCTGAAAGCAGTATTGAAAAACATTGATACTCTGATACGCAGCCTTTAGTGACAGTTCTGGCTGTCACTGAACTGCCGTCGCTACAGTTTTATGGAATCTGCACTACTGCTGCTGCTTTCGTGACGGTTTACAACCGTCACCATTCTCGCTGTCGCTGCTGCTGCAATAATGTTTCCGCTTCTGCTGCATTAATGACAGTCGGCTGCTGTCATTAATAGCCTGCCACTGCTATAGCGGCTGTTGCTATATTAATGACAGCGGCTGCTGTCATTAATAGTCCCGTCGCTAAAAACCTGAAAAATATATGTATAATATATATAAAACATATATATATATATATATATATATATATATATATATATATATATATATATATCATCCAATTAAATATAAATATGTATATATATCTATATATATATAATAACTATACACCCTCTCATAATATTATGTACATAATAATATAGCAACAACACACACCTACAACATATATAATAATAATTATACATCCATACATATATATAAATAATCATATAATAACTATAAATAATCTAATTACTTAATTATACATACATATATATTTTATAAAACATATTCATATATTTTATATTCCTAACATATATTATAACATATATATTAATGCATGTAGAAGAAAGCTACATATATATTTATTCTATTGGTACATATATAATACATAGATCTATGCTACAATAAACACTATAATAAATACCCTATAATACATATATAATATCTATATATATATACATAATTATAATTCAAGAATTAAAGCATAATTAATTAGATCTACACAAACACACAACAAATGGAGAGTATCACACCGTATCCCACTAGATCTAGGATACACATACGACACGAGTCCACCACACATCCAATTGCACCCCGAAGGACACAAGCAAGTCACATATAATATTTATGAACAAAACAAAGTGTCAAATGTAGATCTACGTGTCCGTGTCAAAATACGACATGTACAAAGTCCCGTGTCGGAGGAAAAATCTCCAAAATAACACGTATCACCAAATTATTGGGATACGACCTACACGTACCCAATTGTGGACACGACACTAGCCCCAAACACATAAACATATGCCAAAGTGATCTATAGGATCAATTGACATACACAACAAAAGTTATTTTCGAAATTCTTCCAAAATTGACACAAAAAGCACCATAACTTTCTCCATAGGTCTCCTATGAATACAAAACCAAATCCTATGGATAGTATATATATATGGGTTGACTATTTATGATTAAATCTCATATTTAGAAGCTATTTTAAGGGAAAAACTGAATTATACCTATTGGGAGATAGATTCCCAATGAAATCTCTAATTGAGATAAAATTGCCTCCAAATTGTAGATCCTTGCTCCTCTTTGTAGATCCTTGCTTCTCAAGTCTCTAATGGTAATTTGGAAAGGAATTGGAATGAATTTGGTAGGAAAATAAAATGGGAATGAAGGAAATTTGGTAGTGGGAAATTCTAGATCTAGATTTGGAATGAAAAAAAGGAAAAAGAATTTTCCCCCTCTTTTTATATAGTCTAGCCCCTTTCCTCTCCCTCAAGTAATTATGAAATGTCCATTATACCCCTTGGGGCCTCTCATGAAGAAATAATTAAGGAAGGAAGCTTCTAGTCTAATGATTTAATTAATTTAATCCATCTCCTTAACAATGGACTTTCTAAATGGGCTAAGTCTAACTAATTAATTCATGTTGGTCCATGGGTCCAAACTAAACTAGTTAGGTCCACTAACCAAAGTCCAAATTAAATAAATAACATCTAACAACAATTAAATAATATAACAAATAATTATTTACCATGCACAATATTTAATTAAATAGGAAATGACTAAAATACCCTTTCCTAGAAAATATGGTAGTGATAAGTCTACCTTCCTTAAAATAATTTCGTCCTCGAAATTCAAAGACGAAAACTACCCCTAGAAATAACAGAACTAAAGAATCACAACTAACTATGGAAGAACATAACAATGAACAGAACATAACTAGAAAATAACATACCTCAAGGTACAAACAAATATGGATAACGCTCTCGCATTTCATCCTCTCTCTCCCAGGTAGACTCTCCCGGAGAGTGATGCCTCCATATGACTCGCACCAAAAAAATAGTCTGGTTCCTCAGCACCTTCTCTCTCCGATCCAGAATCTCAACTGGCTGCTCTGGATAGCTAAGAGTAGGGCCTACCTCTATCTCCGAGTGATCCAATACATGACTAGGATCTGCCATATATCATCTCAACTGCGACACGTGAAACACATTGTGCACTCCCTCCAATGCAAGTGTCAAGTCTAGTCTATAAGCAACTGCACCGACCCTCTCTAGAATAGTGAAAGGTCCGATGAATCGCGGACTAAGCTTTCCGCCTCCATCGAAGCGAATCGTGCCTCGTGTCGAAAAAATTCTCAGAAACACCAAACCACCCACCTAGAACAAAATACCACCTTAAGAACTTAATCTATAACAACCAAGAACAAACACAAAAGAAAATCTAAACTATACCTCGAACTCCAAAGGTCTCCGATAGCTATCGGCCCAATGCCGCTATCTGTCCTGCGCCACTCGAAGTCTGTCTCTGATCAACTGAACCTTCTCTGCTGCATCCACAACCATCTCTGGCTCAAGCAAAACTACCTCTCCAATATCGTCCCAAGACAAAGGAGTACGACATCTCCGACCGTATAGAGCTTCAAAAGGTGACATCTCTATACTGGCCTGGTAACTGTTGTTGTAAGCAAACTCTACCAAATGGAGATGGTCCTCACAAGAACCCACGAAATCTTGTACACAAATGCGCAACATATCCTCGAGAGTCTGAATAGTCCTCTCTGACTGTCCATCTATCCGGGGATGATATGTAGTACTGAACTTGAGCTGAATGCCCAAACTCTCCTGCAAACTCCTCCATAAATGAGAAGTGAAACGACTATCCCGATCTGAGACTATGCTGACGGAAACTCCATGTATCCTAACGATCTGCCTCACATACATCTCTGCCAGCTTCTCCGTAGGCAAACCCACTTTGAAAGGCAAAAAGTTGGCCGACTTGGTCATCCTATCAACAATGACCCAAATCGCGTCTTTCCCTCCTGGAGATCGTGGAAGTCCGGACACAAAATCCATAGTAATGTGTTCCCACTTTTATTCTGAAATGGGTAATGGCTGAAGTAAACCTCCTGGCCTTTGTCTCTCGGCTTTCACCTGCTGGCACACTAAGCATCTGGATACAAACTGTGCCACTTCCCTCTTCATGCCATACCACCACACACTCTCTCGCATATCCCGATACATCTTGTTAGTACCTGGATGCATGGAATATTGAGAGCGATGCGCTTCCTGCAATACCTCTTCACGCAGCTACCTACTAGGCACACACAATCTAACTCCATGCCTCAAAGATCCATCCTCTATAATAGTGAAATCATCTTCCAATCTTTCTCTCACCTGAGCTCTCATACTCCTCAGAGATACATCATCATACTGTGCTGTCTTGATCTTGTCCATCAAATCTGAGTGTATCTGCAATTCCCACATCTGCATAGCACTACCAGGAATAATCACCTCAATGCCTAAACTCTCCAAGTCCTCCAACAAATATTGATCCTATGTCAAGAACACAGCTACCGGATACCTGCTCAAAGCATCAGCAACTATATTGGCTTTCCCAGGATGATATTGTAAAGAGATATCAAAATCCTTCATCAGTTCGAACCACCGACGCTGCCTCATATTCAACTCCTTCTGCGTGAAAACGTACTTCAAGCTTTTATGGTCTGTGAAGATCTCCACACGCTCTCCGTACAAATAATGTTTCCACAACTTCAAGACGAAGATGACTGCTGCCAACTCCAAATCATGGGTAGGATAGTTCTTTTTATGAGGACGCAATTGCCTGGATGCATAGGCAATCACTTTCCCATGCTGCTGAAGAACACAACCCAAACACTAACCCGAAGCATCACTATAAATAGTGAAACCTCCGGACCCTGATGCCAACGTCAAAATAGGAGCAGACGTCAACCTCTTCTTCAACTCCTTAAATGCAACCTGGCAATCCTCTGTCCAAACAAACTTTACATCCTTCCTTGTGAGTCTGGTCATCGGTTCGGCAATCCTCGAAAAATCTTGCACAAACTTCCTGTAGTAGCATGCCAATCCTAAGAAACTCCCGATCTCTGCTACCGAACTCAGAGTCTTCCAAGATTCTACTGTTGAAATCTTCTTCGGATCCACGAAAATACCATCACCAGTCACAACATGCCCCAAGAATTCCATATTATCCAGGAAAAACTCACACTTGGACAACTTCCCATACAACTTTTCCTTCCTCAGCACATCCAACACAATCCTCAAATGCTCCTTATGCTCCTCCGGTATCCTCGAGTATATGAGTATGTCGTCGATGAACATTACCACGAACTTGTCAAGGTACTGGTGGAATACCTTGTTCATCAAGTTCATAAATACCGCCGGTGCATTAGTTAAACCAAACGACATCACCATAAACTCGTACTGACCATACCGAGTTCTAAAAGCAGACTTCGGTATGTCCTCCGGCTTCATCTTCACCTGATGGTAGCCTGATCTCAAATCTATCTTAGAAAACATCTTGGCTGCACTCAACTGATCAAACAGATCATCAATCCGTGGCAAAGGATATTTATTCTTGATAGTGAGATTATTCAAGCCCTGTAATCAATGCACATGCGCACCGATCCATCCTTCTTCGGTACAAACAATACCGGGGCTCCCTATGGTGAAGAACTCGATCTGATAAACCCCTTATCCTACAATTCATCCATCTGCTTCTTCAACTTGACCAGCTCGCTGTTGTTTACTCTATAGACATGCTGCGAAATTAGTTTTGCACCTGGCACCAAGTCTATAGAAAATTTAACATCTCGATCTGATGACAATCCTGGCAATTTCTCAGGAAACACATCCAAGAACTCTGCTATCAACGGATGCGGCAACTCCTTGTCTTCCACCATAGCTCCACAAATAATGTCTTCTTCCTGCTCTGCAGCTCCTCTAGCAAACTCAAACTCTGGCTCTCCTAGCGGACCAAACAAAACTCTACCTCCTCTACAATCTATGCTAGCACGGTGCCTACTCAACCAATCTATCCCGAGTACAATGTCGTAGCTCGGAAATGGCATTAAAAGTAGACACGCACTCAACTCCCAGCCTCCCAAAGTAACTCATCGATCCTTACAAATATCATTAACCAGGATAATGCCTCCCCCGGTCATGATCTTGCAAGTCTTAAGCAAAGACTCAGCTACCAAACCATGCTTTAGAGAAAAAGAAACAGATACAAAACTATGGGAAGCACCACTATCAAACAAAGCTAAAGCTGGAATGGAATCAAGAAAAATAAAACCTGCAATGACATCTCCGGTGGGTTCATCCTCCTCGACGGTCATAGCAAACACTCGTCCCTGTCGAGCACCTCCCTGCTGCTGATGCTGGACAAAACGTTGCTGCTGTTCAGAAGCGGTCCCCTCGACTGTGCTGTAGGTGGTCTCGTCTGTGCCCTCGGAGCTGGAGGTGCTCCCTGAACTGCACGACGAGGACACTCCCTCGATTGATGCCCTTCAGTACCACAATACAAACAAACACCCAACCTTCTCCTGCAAACTTTCCAGATATGACCGGGCTTCTTGCAGTAGTTGCATGGAGCTTGCTGTAACTGTCTCTGCTGCTGAGGTGCCTGGTGAAAAGGCGCTCTAGCTGGAGTCTGGTTCTGCTGTAGCTGCTGGAAAGGTCTGGACTGGAAATAAGGACATTTGGCAGATACTGCACTGCCATTGGCCCCAGAAAAGAATCACGGTCTCTCTTGGGCTTCAAACCCAACTCCCACTCAACCTTGGGTGCCTCCGTAAGTATCTCCGAGTATGTCTCATAAAAAGACAGAATGAGAATCTTCACTTCCCAGTTTAGACCCTCACGGAAACAAATGGCTCGAACCTCCGACTCCCTCACAGGTACTCTGCAAATCGGCTCAACCTACCGAACTCCGCAGCGTATTCCTCCACAGACATGCTCTACTGAATGAGACTCTCAAACTATCTCCCCAAGTCTAGCCTATCTGCCCGGGCAAAAAACTTCTTCTTGAAAAGATCCTTGAATACCTTCCAAGATTGTCCTGCGTCAACCAGAACCGGCTCATTCCTGAACTAAGTGCGAACGACGTCGAACAGTTGAAGTCCTACCGCCTCAACCTTCAGATCCTCAGAAAGATGGGACACCCTCATAAGACGCTCAATGTCCTCGAGCCAATCATCAGCATAGACGATGCCCTCCGTCCCCTTGAAAACCCTAGGCTCCAGTTTCTTAAAGTCCTTAATATTGCCTGTCCCAAGCTGAGCAACCTGAGAAACATCCTGCTACTGGATCGGAACTCCACTCTCAACTACAGCACGAGCAAGCTGATGAGCACTCTCGATAACCTATCGTGGAACGTCGGTCTGCCTCTGATGTGCCTCTGACTGAGCCCTCTGTGCCTCGAGCATCTCATGAAACAGTGTAAACATCTGTGACGCCTCTGCTGGCACAGGAGGTGGAGGTAGAAGCCCCTCAGATATAGCTGGCACAGTCCTCTCAGTAGGTGGTCGACCTCCGAAAGCAGCTGACACTCCAATCACCGGAGAAATGACTGGTACAGGCCCTCGGGATGTCGCAGACCTCTCAGAAACTCCTCTCCCCTACTGCGATCTAGTCTTAGGCGACATCCTGAGACAAAGCGAAAGAAAGAATCAATATGGCACATGATGTAAGACATCAAGGAAAGGATATTTTAAGAGATCAAGTATCAATACCAAAGGAGAATAGTTGAATCAAAAGAATTTTCCTAGATGTGATTGAGTATCTCAGCCTATTTCCTATATCCTATTACAGGCTCGCAGTAGTACAACTAAATTATCGCTGTCACGCCCCAGTCCCAAAATCTACGGGACCAGACACGTGGCAATGGCCAACTGGTACGACTCCGTAGGGCTTTCCAATTTAATGGACCCGACGAAGTGCACTTACGATGTCCATGGTCAAGTGATCCAAGTAATAATCTATTTCTAACATCCAACCACTAAATCTAAATCTCATTCCAGGGTAAGTAATCTCAAGAAAGAACGATACGCATCATCAGTCTGCAGCCCAATAATACATCCGTTCGAATAGACCAGAAGAACAACATAGGTCTATAAACACTAGGCCATAAAAGCAGAATAAAATGGAAAGTAATACATGACTGAAATAGCTGGAAATATAAATATACCTGCAATGACGTCCACACTCTACTAGATCAAATATCCTGCAACTGCATAAACAACCTGGAAGGGATCCAGGTCCTCAGAAGGACGTAACAAGATACAAAAATATATGCCATAAAGTAAATACTGAATAAATAAAGGGGGGTGTGCTAACTATCTAAGTGAATGCAATTTGAGGACAACTTAGTACGTATGGGAAAGCATAGGCTAGACATATGCTGACGTATTTCATCAATCGTCATGACTGACTAGTATATGTCACATATGCCCCCAGACCATGGGCACTCTGATAACGTTCATCTCCGAGGAGCATGGTATCTGAAATAGTATAATGTCCAACGTTCTATAGAGTGTGGTATCTGCAAAAATAACAAGTGACACCCAACACTCTAAAGAATGTGGTATCTGCAATATATATACGTCCGTATCACTCCGTCGAGTGCGGTATCTGTATAAATGAGGTGGGTGTCCCATACGCCTACTAGTCGTCCTCCCCGCCCAATGATCTATGTATGTCGTATCCACAACACGCCTTAGCTACTACGACGAGGTATCGTAACTCTGGCTCATAGTCTATCGTTAGAATAATAGTCCAACCTTACAACCAAACAAGGACAATGATTGGACCTTCGTACCACAATATTCTATGCTCTGACTACTAATAACTGCTAAGTCTTCTATCATGCATCGCTAATAGCAGTTATTCCCTATCCGTCGCACGCCTACATGTACAGGTGACCAACCACATACGCAAGTCCGTGCTCTACATGAGACTCACAACACGTGTAAGAAATGTGTCAAGGCCTGGAGAGTTATACCGATAACTCCACAACTTTAGGTGGGTCTACTAGACACTAGGTCAGACACAAGTTCTAACGTCAATATTTTTGTTGACTGCACCCGAGTCTTCTCGGATGCGCACAGTTATATAATATTAAATTAAATAAACATGCCACTAAAAATAACTGAATTTAAACAGTGCAACAAAGGCAGGGTATACTTGCCTGCGCGAGGCTGCTGATGACGGGGTCCCGGTACCGCGTCCAAGCCCTCAGGTCCCGTAGTACCTAGAGATAGATACAACCCAAAATTAATAATCTATTCTACGCCAAGCAGGGATGCGACACACATCTACACCTAAACTCAGTCTCAGCTACGACTCACAAGGACAAGACACTAGGGGGGTTGACTACAGTTAATTATCGGTACGATAGTCAAATCAACTAGTCATTTGTACACACTCCTCGATTTAATTCTCCGTAATTAAATTAATATTTTCCATCATGTACTATAGATCCCGATTATTTATTTAAAGGTCAAAAACCCAATTCTCCTCGAATACATAACTTAATTAAATTGTTATAATTCATGTAGAAGATAACCTTAATCTAGAATCCACCTATCACAAATACACCTCTTCGATATACCACAAGCCAAATTCCCATGTCCTTGATCATCCTCTCCAATCATCATCACATGCTCAATATCGTAATAATATTCTCACAAGTTGCATTTACCCTAACTCCAACTAAGTACATCATCCAAATCCAACCTCATTAAACACAAGATACATGATCACTACACTACATAAACCCTAAAAACATATTAACCCTCATTAAACCCAACCTCAAGTCATTAAAATCCACATTCACATTAATTATCATTAGCCTTAACCAATATAAACCTTAATCACATAGTTCAAGTACTACACTACACTAACCATATATTTCAACATTATATAAACACAACCCTAGCTAATATACACACATCCATATATATAAATAACATCCTATTTAAATTGATATTAAATTCTGGAATTAAAAAATAAGAGATGGGGAGAGTCGACCTCGACGAGGTTGTTGACGCCGGAGCATGGTCGGTTTTGGGTGGCCGCGGGGTGGTAGTAGTGATGATGATAAAGGTGTAATGGTGGTGGTGATATGAGCTGGATAGGGAGGAGAAGGCCGGACGGGGTGCTGCTGTGGACAGCTGCGGTCGGGGGGAGTGCACAGGCCGGCGGGGGAGTGCTCA
Source organism: Iris macrosiphon (assembly GCA_036927795.1). Lineage (NCBI taxonomy): Eukaryota > Viridiplantae > Streptophyta > Magnoliopsida > Asparagales > Iridaceae > Iris > Iris macrosiphon. The sequence continues at coordinate 131,154,651 of JAYESA010000009.1, read as the reverse complement.
GGCCGGCGGTGGAGTGCACAAGCCGGCGGGGAGTGCACAGGCCGGGGGGGAGTAGCTGCTGCAGTCGAACGGTCACGGGGGGAGGAAACGACTGCACCACGGAGCTGTGCGGGGGTGCACCGTCGGAGCGGGGCTGTGCTGTTCTGCACCGTCGGGCATGCCGGAACGGGGCTGTGTTGTGCTGCACCGTCGGACTGGTCGGCGTTGGGAGCACAGGCCGGTCGGTCAGGGGAAGAAGTGAACAGGCCGGTCGTCAGCGGGTGCTGCGCAGCCGAGCTGTTATGGACAGCCGCGGGGGGAGGGGGAATCAGCACCGTCGGGGCGACGGGGTGCTCTGCACAGTGGGGCGCTGAGCTGAGCCGCTGGCAGTAGGCCGGAGCCGCCGGGGTGCTTGACTGGCCGGAGTCGAGTCGATCGGTTGGCCGGTTGGATTTTCAGGAAGAAGAAGGAAGAAGAAGAATAAAAGAAGAAGAAGAAGTTTTTGTATGGAGAAAATATGGAGGAGGAGAGAGAGAGATAGGGGGGTTTTCTAGGCTCCTTGGGATTAGGGCCTGCTTGGGAGTTGTGAGGGTGATGGTGATGGTTTTATAGGGAGGGGTATGTTGGATGGAGGGTGAAGATGTTCTTATTTAAAATAGAGGGCTAGGATTTCACATGAGTAAAAATCATTTCTTCATGAGGAATGGAGTGGGGGCTCTCCATATTGTCATGGCCAATAGGGTAAGGACACCTAAATTAATAAATTATAACTAAGCCCCTTAAATTCAAAAAATTGCATGAACACATACAATGATACAAAAATTATGGAGAAAATTATGTTTGGTGATTTGCATGGTGAGGGGGTGTTGGGTGTTTGGCACGGATTTAATTTAATGGCCATCGGGATTAATTGGGGATTAAAATAGGATTAGGCAAAATTGGTATCCCCGATTAAAATAGAATTAAAGTGTCCCGCGCTTTTAACTTAAATGGGGGCACTTTGGGTCAAAATTTGGAAATGACACAAAGGTCAAAAATGGTGGGGGCTTGGAGTCAGTCTTGGACCCTTTAGTTGGTCCGGCTCAACGGGTTAAGTTGGTATCTCAAAATTTAGGGTAACGACACAGGTGTCCGACACGAAATTAAATGTGGATTTTAGGATACGGGAAGTTGTACAAATAATTTAAGGCACAACGGATTTGATTTTGTGTGACAAAAAAGTCCAGTACCTAAATTGGCGAGTCAAGTCAGAAGTACAATAGTCCGATGGAATTTATGGGATGATATTGGGCTCTGAATAAAATAGCAATGGTAGGGTGCGCCAAAGATTTAATTAAATAAATTAAAATAACAGACAACTCAACTCTACTCTAAACCTCAACATCTGTTGCTAAATCCAAAAAATTTTCAGTCCAACCCTGACTATCTATAGAATTAATCGAGGGGTTTTGTCCCCGAAATTAAAAGTAAAGCACGATAATAGCTAAGAGAATTTTAAAAAAATAACTAGCATTCAATTTCAGTACGTAAATTCGTACCTTGCTCCTCAAATAAGTACGGGAACCGCTGCTGAATAGAATCCTTGCGCTCCCAAGTAGACTCGCCTGGTGAATGGTGCTTCCATGCTACTCTGACCAGTCGAATCGTCTGCCCTCTTAAAGTCTTCTCGCTGTGATCGAGGATCTCAACTGGCTTCTCTACGTAAGATAGGTTGGGCCCGACTGTAATCTCCGAATGATCAAGCACGTGGCTAGGGTCTGCGATATATCTTCTCAGCTGCGATACGTGAAATACGTCATATACTCCTTCTAATGATGGAGGTAATGCAAGACGATAATCCACTTCACCAACTCGTTCCAAGATGTCAAAAGGCCCGATGTACCTCGGACTCAGCTTGCCTCTGCCTCCGAATCTGATGGTACCACGAGTAGGCGATATCCTCAAAAATACATGGTCACCCTTCTTGAACTCCAATGGTCGGCGGTGCGCATCTGCCCAATGTTTCTGTCTGTCCTGTGCTGCACGCAGGTCGCTCTGAATCTGCTTGACCTTTTGTACTGTCTGTGTCACCAACTCTGGACCAAGTATCTGACGCTCTCCCACGTCACTCTAACAAATTGGCGACCTACATTTCCTGCCGTACAGTGCCTCATAAGGTGCCATCTGTATGCTGGCCTGGTAACTGTTATTGTAGGAGAATTCTACCAAGTGTAGGTGGCCCTCCAAAGATCCTCCAAAATTAATCATGCACGCTCTCAACATATCCTCTAATATCTGTATCGTACGCTCTGACTGACCATCAGTCTATGGATGATATGTGGTACTGAACTTGAGACGAGTTCCTAGGCTCTCCTGCATACTCCGCCAAAAATGCGACGTAAATCTGGAATCACGATCCGATACGATGCTGACAAGCACTCCATGCATCCGTACTATCTGCCTCATATACATGTCAGCTAGTATCTCTGTGGATTGCCCTACTCTGAAGGGCAAGAAATATGCAGACTTTGTGAGTCTGTCTACGACAACCCAAACTGCATCCTTCCCGTTAGGGCTCCACGGGAATCCTGTGACGAAGTCTATGGTAATGTGTTACCACTTCCACTCGGGAATGGGAAGCGGCTGCAATAATCCTGCAGTCCTCTGATGTTCAGCCTTGACTTGCTGACAAACTAAATACTTCGCCACGAATCTTGCAAGTTCTCTCTTCATCCCATGCCACCAGAAATGCTGCCTCAAGTCTCGGTACATCTTCGTACCCCCGGGATAAATAGAATAAATCGAGCTATGTGCCTCGGTCATCAACTCTTGGCGTAGCTTACCACTCAAAACATATAGGCGATCTCCATACCTCAACGTTCTGTCTTCATGAATCCTGAGTCCCGTCTGCATGCCGGCCTCTATCCTCTCTCGTAGATGCCGAAATCTCGTATCCGTAGGCAAGGCTGCCTTGATCCTCTCAATAAATGCAGTCTGAATCCTCGAGACCGGTCATTTGTCCATCTATGCCTGGCAATACAACCTCAATCTTGAGTTCCTGAAAATCCTCCAACAATTGTCGCTGAGTCGTCAAAAAGTATGCCATGGGCTTCCTGCTCAAGGCATCTGCTACGACATTGGCCTTGCCAGGGTGGTACTGTAACTCAATGTCATAATCTGTCATCAACTCTAGCCAGCACCTCTGCCTCATGTTGAGCTCCTTCTGCGTATAGACGTACTTCAGACTTTTATGATCTGTGTAAATCTTAACATGCTCACCATAAAGGTAGTGTCTCCATAGCTTTAGTGCAAATATCACTGCGGCTAGCTCCAAGTCATGCGTCGGATAGTTTTTCTCATGAACTCTCAGCTGTCTCGATGCGTAGGCTATCATCTTGCCGTGTTGCATTAGTATACATCCTAATCCGCTCCCAGACGTATCACTATACACTTCAAATCCTCCTGATCCTGAAGGTAGTATCAAAATCGGTGCTGATGTCAGACACTTCTTCAGCTTATCGAAAGCCGCCTGACACTCGTCTGTCCAGATAAACTCCTCACCCTTACGTGTCAGTCGCGTCATAGGCGCAACAATCCTCGAGAATTTTCTACGAACCTCTGATAATATTCGGCAAGTCCGAGGAAGCTCCTAGTCTCTGTAACAGGTGCAGGGGTTGGCCATGTCTCAACTGCAGCTATCTTCTCTGGGTCAACTGCTAGTCCATCTCCGGTGATTATGTGTCCCAGAAATGGTACTCTATCCAGGCAAAACTCATATTTGCTGAGCTTGGCGTACAGCCTCTCATGTCTCAGCGTCTCCATCACGATCCTGAGATGCCTCTCATGCTCCTCCGGGCTCTTGAAATATACCAAGATGTCGTCTATAAATACCACCATGAACTTATCCAAGTACTGGTGGAAAATATTATTCCTTAAACTCATAAATACTGCTGGCACGTTGGTTAAAACAATTATGACTAGAAACTCACAGTGTCTATACTTCGTCCGAAAAGCCATCTTTGGAATGTCCTCTCTCCGTACCTTGATCTGATGATAACTGGATCTGAGATCGATCTTCGAGAATACACATGCACCGCTAAGTTGATCAAACAAATCATCGATGCACGGCAGTGGATACTTGTTCTTTATCGTTATAACATTTAGCGTCCTGTAATCGATACACAAGTGTACCGTCCCGTCCTTCTTTGGTACAAATAGAATGGGTGCTCCCCCTGGAGATATACTAGCCCGTATGAAACCCTTATCCAAGAGATCATCTACTTGGACTTTCAGCTCAACCAACTCCTTCGGTGCTAGTCTGTAAACGGGGGAAGTAACTGGCTCGGCTCCTGGAGTTAACTCTATAGCAACTCTATCTCTCTGTCACGTGGAAGGCCTGGAAGATTATCTAGAATCACATCCTCAACCCTGATATAATATGGTGGTACACTGGTTCACCTCATGCATTGTATACTCCTAAGGTAGATGGGCACCATGCTCCCAGGCTCCCTGAAGTAGCTCAAACTCAGGATAATCTGGTGGCCATAAATAACATAATTACGTCGACAATCTAGTGTCACGTGGTATTGGCTCAATCAACTCATGCTAGGACGGTATCATCATCCAGACTTAACCTCAAAATAAATTCTCCTGTTCTGTTTACCACACTAATCCTCTGAAAGAAAAATTCTTCCCTGTCTAAAGTATAATTTCTCTTCTCCTCAAATTTTCTCTAAAATTTTATTCCTCAAATTTCTTCTTTTCGTTATTTATCTCTCCAAGTCACATAGTACAATAATGGTATCACTCAAGCACATACTAGAATTCCTGAAATCAGATTATTATCTTCCAAGTGAGAGCCTAAAATTTTATCTTCTCTAGTACATAATATCATTCCTGATATTGCTATCATATACAACCACTAGTTTCCAGCATCGGGCTATGCATTTCCTTAGATTATTCTAGGTCTTGATCAACAATCTTTCCAGCTCCTTGTACTTCCAAGATCACTGCTATCTCGAGTATGAATAGGGTACTACTGGCTCTAATTCTCTTGCTACCCTTCCATACTAGTTCTAGAATCCAAAAGAATCTATCAGCCTACCCTACTAAGGGTACCTTCTCAGAGATTAACGTCTTCCGCTGTCTGACCTACGATCTTCTTCTAGAGGAACCCATCAGGCGCAAGCGTCCGTCTTCCGAATAATAGGGGATGAGAAACAATGATAACGATATTGACAGAAATTGAACGAATACAAATTGGAAGTCCAAGGGCGATAATCATATACAAGAGGAGTTTTAAAATTGGATATGGATTGAGATCTTATTCACATTAATCCTAAGTTGCAGGCTCGTTCGGTACAGTAACGTATCCGAAACGATTTGCTCTGACCTGTATGGGCCACCAGTAAAACCATGTCACGCGCAAGTCCCAAAATCTATGGGACCAGACACGTGGCAATGGCCAACTGGTACGACTCCGTAGGGCTTTCCAATTTAATGGACCCGACGAAGTACACTTACGCTGTCCATGGTCAAGTGATCCAAGTAATAATCTATTTCTAACATACAACAACTAAATCTAAATCTCAATCCAGGGTAAGTAATCTCAAGAAAGAACGATACGCATCATCAGTCTGCAGTCCAATAATATATCTGTTCGAATAGACCAGAAGAACAACATAGGTCTATAAACACTAGGCCATAAAAGCAGAATAAAATGGAAAGTAATACATGACTGAAATAGCTAGAAATATAAATATACCTGTAATGACGTCCACACTCTACTAGATCAAATATCCTGCAACTGTACAAACAACCTGGAAGGGATCCAGGTCCTTAGAGGGACGTAACAAGATACAAAAATATATGCCATAAAGTAAATACTAAATAAATAAAGGGGGGTGTGCTAACCATCTAAGTGAATGCAATTTGAGGACAACTTAGTACGTATGGGAAAGTGTAGGCTAGACATATGCTGACGTATTTCACCAATCATCATGACTGACTAGTATATGCCACATATGCCCCCAGACCATGGGCACTCTGATAACGTCCATCTCCGAGGAGCATGGTATCTGAAATAGTATAACGTCCAACGTTCTATAAAGTATAGTATCTGCAAAAATAACAAGTGATGCCCAACACTCTAAAGAACGTGGTATCTGTAATATATATATACATCCGTATCACTCCGTCGAGTGCGGTATCTGAATAAAGGAGGTGGGTGTCCCATACGCCTATTAGTCGTCCTCCCCGCCCAATGATCTATGCATGTCATATCCACAACACGCCTTAGCTACTACGCCGAGGCATCGTAACTCTGGCTCATAGTCTATCGTTAGAACAATAGTCCAACCTTACAACCAAATAAGGACAAGGATTGGACCTTCTTACCATAATATTCTATGCTCCGACTACTAATAACTGCTAAGTCTTCTATCATGCATCACTAATAGCAGTTATTCCCTATCCATCGAACACCTACACGTACAGGTGGCCAACCACATATGCAAGTCCGTGCCCTACATGAGACTCACAACACATGTAAGAAATGTGTCAAGGCCTGGGGAGTTATACCGAAAACTCCACAACTTTAGGTGGGTCTACTAGACACTAGGTCAGACACAAGTCCTAACGTCAACGCTTTCGTTGACTGCACCCGAGTCTTCTCGGACGCGCACAGTTATATAATATTAAATTAAATAAATATGCTACTAAAAATAACTGAATTTAAATAGTGCAACAAAGGCAGGGTATACTTGCTTGCGCGAGGCTGCTGATGACGGGGTCCCAGTACCGTGTCCAAGCCCTCAGGTCCCGTAGTACCTAGAGATAGATACAACCCAAAATTAATAATCTATTCTACGCCAAGTAGGGATGCGACATACATCTACACCTAAACTCAGTCTCAGATACGACTCACAGGGACAAGACACTAGGGGGTTGACTACAGTCGACTATCGGTACGATAGTTAAATCAACTAGTCATCTGTACACACTCCTCGATTTAATTCTCCGTAATTAAATTAACATTTTCCATCATGTACTATAGATCCCGATTATTTATTTAAAGGTCAAAAACCCAATTCTCCTCGAATACATAACTTAATTAAATTGTTATAATTCATGTAGAAGACAACCCTAATCTACAATCCACCTATCACAAATACACGTCTTCGATATACCACAAGCCAAATTCCCATGTCCTTGATCATCCTCTCCAATCATCATCACATGCTCAATATCGTAATAATATTTTCACAAGTTGCATTTACCCTAACTCCAACTAAGTACATCATCCAAATCCAACCTCATTAAACACAAGATACATGATCACTACACTACATAAACCCTAAAAACATATTAACCCTCATTAAACCCAACCTCAAGTCATTAAAATCTACTTTCACATTAATCATCATTAGCCTTAACCAATATAAACCTTAATCACATAGTTCAAGTACTACACTACACTAACTATATATTTCAACATTATATAAACACAACCCTAGATAATATACACACATCCATATATATAAATAACATCCTATTTAAATTGATATTAAATTCTGGAATTAAAAAATAAGAGAGGGGGAGAGTCGACCTCGACGAGGCTGTTGACGCAGGAGCACGGCCGGTAGAGGGTGGCCGCAGGATGGTAGTAGTGATGATGATGAAGGTGAAATGGTGGTGGTGATAGGAGCTGGACAGGGAGGAGAAGGCCGGACGGGGTGCTGCTGTGGACAGCTGCGGTCGGGAGGAGTGCACAGGCCGGCGGGGGAGTGCACAGGCAGGCGGGGGAGTCGCTGCTGCAGTCGGACGGTCACGGGGGGAGGAAACGGCTGCACCGCGGAGCTGTGCGGGGGTGCACCGCCGGAGCGGGGCTGTGCTGTTATGCACCGTTGGGCACGCCGGAGCGGGGCTGTGCTATGCTGCACCGTCAGACTGGTCGGAGTCGGGAGCACAGGCCGATCGGTCAGGGGAAGAAGTGAACAGGCCGGTCGTCAGCGGGAGCTGCGCAACCGAGCTGCTACGGACAGCCGCGGGGGGGGGGGGGGTCAGCACAGTCATGGCGGCGGGGTGCTATGCACAGTGGGGCACTGAGCTGGAGCTACCGGCAGTAGGCCATAGCCGCCGGGGTGCTCGACTGGCCGGAGTCGAGTCGGTCGGTTGGCCGGTTGGATTTTCAGGAAGAAGAAGGAAGAAGAAGAATAAAGGAAGAAGAAGAAGTTTTTGTTTGGAGAAAATATGGAGGAGGAGAGAGTGAGAGAGGGGGGTTTTCTAGGCTCCTTGGGATTAGGGCTTGCTTGGGAGTTGTGAGGGTGATGGTGATGGTTTTATAGGGAGGGGTGTGTTGGATGGAGGGTGGAGAGATTTCTATTTAAAATAGAGGGCTAGGATTACACATGAGTAAAAATCATTTCTTCATGAGGAATGGAGTGGGGGCTCTCCATATGGTCATGGCCAATAGGGCGAGGACACCTAAATTAATAAATTACAACTAAGTCCCTTAAATTCGGGAAATTGCACGAATACATAAAATGATACAAAAATTATGAAAAAAATTTTGTTTGGTGATTTGCATGGTGAGGGGGTATTGGGTGTTTGGCACGTGTTTAATTTAATGGCCATCGGAATTAATTGGGGATTAAAATAGGATTAGACAAAATTGGTATCCCCGATTAAAATAGAATTAAAGTGTCCCGCACTTTTAACTTAAATGGGGGCACTAATAGTATATTATCTTAATTTCAATATATATATATACTTATATACTTATATATATATATATATATATATATATATATATATATATATATATATATATATATAGTATGTAAACACATATATAATAATCTGCCTAATTGTCGCTGAAATCAGTGTTGAAAAACACTGATACTCTGATACGCAGCCATTAGTGACAGTTCTGGCTGTCACTGAACTGCCGTTGCTACTGCTATCTGGAATCTGCACTACTGCTGCTTTGGTGACGGTTTACAACCGTCACCATTCTCGCTGTCGCTGCTGCTGCATTAATGTTCCCACTTCTGCTGCATTAATGACAGTTGGCTGTTGTCATTAATAGCCCGCCACTGCTACAGCGGCTGCTGCTATATTAATGACAGCGGCTATTGTCATTAATAGCCCCGTCGCTAAAAACCTGAAAAATATATATATAAAACATATATATATATATATATATATATATATATATATATATATAGGAAAAAAGGGATATGAGCCATAGGCTCATACTCCTATATGAACCAATGCATTTGTGGACCAATAGGAATTGAGTATACTAGTGCACATGTGATGCAGGAATCCATTCCTATTGGTCCACGTGTGCATGGCTCATGTAGAAATATGAGCTTATGGCTCATATACCGTTTACCCATATATATATATATATATATATATATATATATATATATATATATATATATCATCCAATTAAATATAAATATATATATCTATATATATAATAACTATACACCCTCTCATAATATTATGTACATAATAATATAGCAATAACACACACATACAACATATATAATAATAATTATATATCCATACATATATATAAATAATCATATAATACCTATAAATAATCTAATTACTTAATTAAACATACATATATATTTTATAAAACAAATTCATATATTTTATATTCCTAACATATATTATAACATATATATTAATGCATGTGGAAGAAAGCTACATATATATTTATTCTATTGGTACATATATAATACATAGATCTATGCTACAATAAACACTATAATAAATACACTATAATACATATATAATATCAACATATATATACATAATTATAATTCAAGAATAAAGCACAATTAATTAGATCTACACATAAACACACAACAAATGGAGATTATCACACCGTATCCCACTAGATTTAGGATACGCACGCGACACGAGTCCACCACACATCTAATTGTACCCCGAAGGACACAAGCAAGTCACATATAATATTTATGAACAAAACAAAGTGTCAAATGTAGATCTACGTGTCCGTGTCAAAATACGACATGTACAAAGTCCCGTGTCGGAGGAAAAACCCCCAAAACAACATGTATCACCAAATTATTGGGATACGACCTACACGTACCCAATTATGGACACGACACTTGCCCCAAACATATAAACATATGCCAAAGTGATCTATAGGATCAATTGACACACACAACAAAAGTTATTTTCGGAATTCCCCCAAAATTGACACAAAAAGTACCATAACTTTCTCCATATGTCTCCTATGAACACAAAATCAAATCCTATGGGTAGTACATACATATGGGTTGATTATTCATGATTAAATCTCAGATTTAGAAGCTAATTTAAGGAGAAAAACTAAATTATACCTATTGGGAGATGGATTTCCAATAAAACCTCCAATTGAGATAAAATTGCCTCCAAATTATAGATCCTTGCTCCTCTTTGTAGATCCTTGCTTCCTCCTTCTAGATCCTTGCTTTTCAAGTCCCTAATGGTGATTTAGGAAGGAATTGGAATAAATTTGGTAGGAAAATGAAATAGGAATGAAGGAAATTTGGTAGTAAGAAATTCTAGATCTAGATTTGGAATAAAAAAGAGGAAAGAGAATTTTTCCCCTCTTTTTATATAGGCCGGCCCCTTTCCTCTCCCTCAAGTAATTATAAAATGTCCATTATACCCCTTGGGACCTCTCATAAAGAAATAATTAAGGAAGGAAGCTTCTAGTCTAATGATTTAATTAATTTAATCAATCTACTTAACAATGGGCTTTCTAAATGGGCTAAGTCTAACTAATTAATTCATGTTGGTCCATGGGTCCAAACTAAACTAGTTAGGTCCCCTAACATAATCCAAATTAAATAAATAATATCTAAAAATAATTAAATAATACAACAAATAATTATTTACCATGCACAATATTTAATTAAATAGGAAATGACTAAAATACCCTTTCCTAAAAAATGTGGTAGTAACAAGATTTGATACATAAACAACTATTTTTTCTAGAATCGAGATCCAGGAAGCTGTCTCTTATTGGGGCATTTATTGACTTGAACCTAAACCCATTCACACAGTAAGTTGGCCAGATCTTAATGGCATAAATTAGTCTCTTCGCTAGAGTTCTATTAGATTCATTCTCAAGTATTGCCTATGGACGATCGATATTAAGTTTAACGTTAATTATTGTGCAAGTATACATACACAAAAAGTAATTACCGAGATCCTTACATATGCTGTCAACCATGAAGGAAAATAAAGTCTCATTTCCTATTCTACTTCTTTATTTGTTATGTTTGGTCTACTAGACCTTTACGCATTATTATATGTGCTGAAATACAAATAGATGACGTAAACGTTGACATATTAATTACTTACCCCTATAGTTTCTCTACCTCATTCTCGTCGCAGTTGAGTAATACATACAACTAAACGGCCCTAAGATCGTCGTCATTCAGATATCTCTTCTTTATTTTACCCGAGAGATTTTTGAAAGCATTGAATACTTTTAGTATTGCCTCATTAGATTCCTGATATCCGTCGTCATTTCTGGGAGCTCTCGTTCTATTAGTAGCAATATGAGGATTGAAATACATCAAATAAAAGTTTATAATCTCCTCGAGAACATAGGCTTCACAAATAGAACCCTCCACCCGTGTCTTATTTTTTATCTTTCCCTTGAGGTGGTTCAGATGCCGCTCAAACGGGTACATCCATTCATAACCGACAGGTCCACCAACGCGTGCCTCATAGGAAAGATGAATCGACAAATGCTCCATGGAGTCGACGAATCCAGGAGGAAACACTTTCTCAAGCTTGCAAAGTGTTATCGCAATTGTAGAAGAATAAAAATACTATAGGCCGCATATAGCTCATGCCGCATAAATAACATCTATGCGGCCAGATAAAAGCTGCATAGCGACCAAAGAGCTGCATAAAATCTTCTTTTCACTCAACAACCGAGGGGTCTGACACATCAATCATGAAGTCGAGATGTTTTGAAAGTCGTACAAATGACAGCTCAAGAAAAGACAAAGAAGTCACATCAACTCATTAATGACTTTGTCAGACGTGCCATGCTACATGTTTCCCCTATACATCCTCGATCTTATGCGGCCTAATCGTCATTCAAGTCTGGTGAGCATGATCGTCTCAAATATGCTAGCTAATCGTCAATAAATTCCAGTGAGTAAGTTCCCCTACCACCAAGCTGCACTTGAAGTTTGAAATAAGGACTTGATCCTCGACCACCAACCTGCACTTAGCATTATCGTGACCTACGAGAAGTTCTTTATTGAGCATGTCCCTCGGTTACAAAATATTGAGGTGGATGCTTTAGCTGTCATGCTCCAGTTCCAAAATACCAAGGGACTAGCCACATGGCAATGGCCAGTAGCACAACTCCAATGGGCAAACCCAATTTAATAGACCCGTTAGAGTACACTTAAGCTGTAATATATATAAAATTGTCTACAAATACCTGTCATAGTTTATATATCTAATCTCATCCATAATAAGTAAGAAAATTACAAAGAGACAAGTCCAGTCATAATAATATAAAATAATCGGTCCAACCAAGGAATAACCCGTCATCAAGATAGAAAGAAAAATAACTCCAAGTACAATATCCAAAAGTCATTAGAAGATCAAATATGTAAGAACACTAAGCATAATAAATGAATGGTAAGAATAGTGTGTGCTCAAGAGAAGTCCTCCGGAACAACCTCGTCTTCTGCAACTTGTACGTCTACAATAGCAGCACCTACCCCATAAACCTCGGGATAGCTCTCCTCGTTTACACTTGTGGACATAATTTGGATCCAGGTCCTTATGGGACATAGAAACGTACAATAAACACTTAAGCCAAATAAAATACAGTAAGTAAAAACAGATACTCAGGGCAAGCTATGTGACCAGCTAAATAAAATAAAAATGAGAGCATCACTAGTACTCAGGTTGAGACCACTACAGGCTCTGTGTCGAGGAGCCAATAACAGCAAGTAGTATCTCGTAGGGCCAGTAAATGTGCCAAGCTCTGGTACAGAGACTAAAGTATCTCCAATAACATAGTATATATATATATATATATATATATATATATATATATATATATATATATATATATATATATATATAATCAGCCAGTAGTATGTGTATCTCTCTCCATCCAATGTACCTCACATCTCATGTCCATAATGTCACATGTCCATAACACGCAAGATCATGACCTCTAACTAGTTAAACGCGTCATAATGATATCTATATAGTATGTAGGTCTCATATCACGAATCCTGTAAGCCTATACATAATCACCATGAATAACTCAAGAAAGATTCTGTCATATAAAATAGGGTCAAGTGTCATACGGTCTGACGTATTTGGTATGGCAAGCACATAAAAATAGGATCGTAGAATAAACTCTCTAAGTGGCGTTACGTGACTCCGCGTACGACATCGACACCCGAATCTTGTTCGAACACTAAGCAACGTCTCATGGTCCTAGGTTAAACAGGTACATCACAAGAGTATATATATTTGGAAAGAAACACAAGTAGATAATATAATAGGATCTACTACAAGTTTGGCAAGGTACACTTGTCTGGGTCTACAATATGTAGTTGCAAAGTTAGTCCCGCATCCACTCCTCCGGAATTCAATTAACCAAACAATAAATTTTCTATATTAAGTATCTAATAAAGAATCATGTAACCATCAATAAATTATATAATTTATTATAAACCATTAATATCCAAGTCAAACAACATCATAACATGTAAATTCTTGATACAACAACTTACACATTTTACGAGGTATCGAAACCTAGTTTCATGGTTTACGACTTCCAAAATTTATGGATAAGTCCCCAATCGAAGGACATAAAGATAAATCATAATAAATCATGTAATATTGATTTAAATATAATTTTTATTAATTTTAACCATTAAATTCTAGAATTGAGAAAATAATCATTTTCAAGATTAGGGCTATTTTAAATTGACTAGTTTTGTCCGAAACTTGTTCGGAGCATTGCCAATCCATGCGTATGGTTTATATTCATAAAAAAATATTTTATATCATATTTTATTCTATTTTAATCTCAAAAAATAATCACCTTTTTATTCCATCCAAAATAACCCCTATTTATGGACAAAATTATGCCACAAAATCACCCGAAACCTAGGCTAGTGACCCTTATTTTTAGGGTTCATAATTTTGATAAAATTATCATAAAAATAATTCTAAAATACTTATTTTGAAGTAATAAACCATCAATAAATTCAGTTTTAAGAATTAACAACAAGGCTTCCAAGGACCGAATCACAAAGTCTAAAACTAGCCCTACTGTTGTCCAATCTATCATCAATCTAACATAAAATTTCTCATAGATTTTATAGTAGAAAAAGTTGGAAAGAGAGAGTTTTAGAATATTAAACTTACATAAATCTAAGAGATTCATGCCATAGAGATTTGAGATGGAAAGTTTGAATCCTTACCCAAAAGCTTTGAAGGTTTAGATGACGGTGCCTCTTCTTGTTCAAGAACGCACATTCTTGCTTGTGCTTGCCTTGATTATCCCTTCTTGTTGGGTTAATAATGATGGCAATAGGTTATAGATGGGTTAATGATGATGGCAATGGGTTTTGGATGGGTTTGATGGCAATGGTGGAGCCTTTATGGTTGTTTGGTGGAGATTGGGTGGAAGGATGTTGAAAGGTGGAGCTTTAGAAGAGAGGAGAGAATTTTTGGTGAAGGAGATGAATATGTGTGGGGTAGATGACAAGGGAGTCTGCTCTTACACATGAAGGAGAGGGGAGGGGTCAGCCAAAAAGGGGAGAGAGTTGTTAGGGTTAGGGTTTTGTGATAATGGGGTATATATATGGGCTTTTTGGATAGATTTAAACCTAAGAGGGGGACTTCCTAGGGCTTGTAGGGGTCGACCACCAACGGGTCTATTCTTGCACGAAATTATGAAGAGGGGGTGGGTTGCTATGGTTGGGATTTGGTTGGTAAGGATCGTGGGTGGTTAGGTAGTTAGTTAGTTAGGTAGTTTGCCAACTAGGATGCCACCTATGGCCCTTTCTATAATTAGAACTCTATAAATAGAACCAAATTAATGTAAATATAATATATATATATATATATATATATATATATACATGGGGGTATTTGAGTGCACTACATGACTACATGTATTTGGGTTGGGTTTGGGTCAAGTTATAGTGAAAAGGAGGCAGTTTTATGGTAACCGTGGTTCTAGATATTTGACAATATTTTTGGAGCATGGGGGAGGTCAAACAAATGTAACATCCATATCCCAAATAAATGAGGCACAATCAAGATTAGTAATATAAATTTTGTTGGGAGAAAAAATATTGTGCATTATTTAAAATATCCAGGCAATGTCAAAGGGTCATATATATAAAAGAAGGATTTAAAAATTAATACTTTAATCCATTAAATAAAATAAATTAAATTAAAAAATACCAAATTAATCCTGTTCAAAAATAAGGGGGCTTACATTAGCCGGCCTCGCTGCTTCCTTGGCTGTCCCAGACAATACCCATCAGCTAATCACGGTGATCGGTCAAGAGCTAGTCTGTCTCAAAAGCAACCTATGCTTATGCCTCAGCTATGTAGCGGAGGTCGACACCGATACTCAAGATTAGAGGCTTCTATTCATCGACTACACAGTCTATGGAATTCTTCCTGAAAGTCTAAAGGAATCTACTTCAATCAGAAGACACTCTCTCCGTTTCTATTACGACACGGAGACCAAAATATTGTACCGTCGGTCCTATGAAGGCCTTCTTCTCCGATGCTTGTCGAACGCAAAAAAAAAAGCCCTTCGGGAAGATCACGACAGCCTCTGTGGGGCGCATCAACTCGGTCCAAAGCTACATGACCGTCTTCGGAGAATAGGCTACTATTGGCCAACGATGGTAGAAGATTTTGTTGATTACGCAAGGAAGTGCGAAGCATGCCAAATCCACGCAGACTTCATCCACCAGCCATCTGAGTTCCTACACCCAATGGTAGCATCTTGGTTGTTTGAGGCATGGGGAATGGATATCATCGGGCCAATCAGTCCACTTTCATCAAAAGGACATCGGTTCATCTTGGCGATCATCGACTACTTCTCCAAGTGGGCGAAGCTATTCCGCTTGCTGAAGTCAAAACATAAAACGTGATTAACTTTGTCAAGCATTACATCATATATCAATTTGGCTTGCCGTGTAGGATCATCCACGATAATGATCCGCAGTTTGCAAGTCACATCTTCTATCGATTTTGTGACAAGAACCGAATCCAAAACGTAGCCTCCATAACATACAACCCCGCAGCAAACGGTCTGGCGGAAGCGTTCAATAAAACCATCATCAAGCTCCTCAAGAATTTATGTCTTCCAACAAATACGACTGGAACGAGAAGCTAGGTGAATGTATATGGGCCTACCGTACAACAGTCCAGACAGCTACTTGGAATATGCCATTCTCTTTGGCGTACGGAAATGAGGCGGTACTTTCGCTCGAGATCCAAATCCCTTCACTATGAGTAGCTCTCTCTAACTACCTAACCACGGACGACAACTACTGCTGACGGTTACAGGAGTTGGAAGCACTAGAGAGAAACGACTCTTAGCTCAACAATACACAGAGTTGTATCAAGCACGTCTCTCTGGAACCTTCAACAAATGGGTAAAACAAAGAACGTTTCAAGTAGGTGACCTCGTCTTAACAGTAAGAAGACCGGTGGTTATGACTCACGTGACGACCGACAAATTCTAACTAAATGGGAGGGCTCGTTCATTGTGGAAAACGTATTTTCCAACGGCCAACGACTCATACTAGCTAGCAAAACCCAACGGCGACTTACTCCTGATGCCTATCAACATCATGTTCCTCAAAAAGTATTACGTCTAAATTAGACTGGTACTTCTCTATTACCAAACTACATCGTATCTTCCTGGGCGCTAGTTCATGTCCATATTACCTCTGGACTGTCGCTCTAATACACTTCTCCGGCGGAGACTGCCATGTTCATATTACTTCTGAGCAAACTTTCTAGCCTCGACCATCGATCATCACGTCCATATTACCTCTGATATCGATTGTCTTCCAACTTATCACCCGTACCCAATCCGGAGTATACCCGCGGTGCTAAGTCCATAAAATCTATTATGTCCATATTACCTCTGATAGGGTTTGTTTTGAATCTATTACTCGTACCCCAAGTACGCAAAAGGGTAATAGGTCCACCAAAATCCTCCAGCGGAACGTTCTCACTATCCAAAAAATGTATCACATCCATATTACCTCTGATAGGGTTTGTTTGGAATCTATTACTTGCACCCCAAGTGCGCAAAGGGGTAATAGGTCCACTAAAATTCTCCAGTGGATGTTTATACTAACTATAAATGATGTGCTACGACCATCTCACTTCTAGTACAAGCACCCTAAATGTCACTATGTGCAATGAAAGTAATTTCTCCTTTTATTAAAACAAAAGAAAAGGGAGAATACAAAAGTCAAAAAGAAGAGGAATAAGAGTCCTCCAAATTATTGATGTGCATTGCCAGAAAATGAAAGAAACAAGCATCTGAGGACGCAAAAATTTGACGAGAAGCGTCTACAAAAATCTTCTCCTCCGAATTAACAGGGGGGCTCAGAAGATTCCTGGAAGATGTCCGTCTTTCATACCTGGGCGATCGACGTTTCTCCTATTTTACCAATAGAAGGTAGCTCGGACTTGCTAGAGAGGGAATCAGAGGCAATTGGGGCCTTGGAAAGAGATG
Organism: Iris macrosiphon; assembly: GCA_036927795.1. Taxonomy (NCBI): domain Eukaryota; kingdom Viridiplantae; phylum Streptophyta; class Magnoliopsida; order Asparagales; family Iridaceae; genus Iris; species Iris macrosiphon. Next base: position 131,136,884 of record JAYESA010000009.1, on the reverse strand, counting down.
TGTTGGTTTCCTTCAGAGCATTACCAGAAGCCATCACGGTAAAAACACAAATGTATGTAAGGAGTCTCGTGATCATCCGCCACTTATAAGCAAGGGATTGATGGCTCACTTCCTAAGTTGTAACTATCTACTCCGCAAGATGCGATGATTCGATCCTACACAACCAAAGATGTGGTTGCCAGGATTTGGCCTAATCCTCTCTGAGACTCGGACTGATACAGCGGTGTGAACACGTCAGACGCTTATCAACACATAAAGCGCAAGAAGTCGTCATTTCTCTCTCAGGATACAAATTAAGTCAGCCAGACAATCACAACAAAAAGAAAAGTTTTTATTTTATTTTACCAAGGTAAAAAGAGCAAACTATACTTCGGGAATTATCTATCTCCCAACCGTAAAATAAATATTAAAACAAGAACAAAAGACTATTTCACTACTGCTCCTCCTTATTGGTGCATAATTCCTCTATACGCCTTTGGAGCCGAGTAATGGAAGCATCAATCTTCATTATGACTCTGCACTCGGCCTCCCGAGCCAAAGCCACAGGATCATCAAGGTGAGCGTACTCCTGATGCTTGTCCTCTAACCTCTTCAATGTATTCTCCAGGGCAGCGGAAGATTAGGCCACCTTGCTAATTTCCCCGCAGATGGCCTCCCTTTCTCATGAGCCTCGTAAAGGTCACCCTCCACGACAACGAGCTAGGCTTGAAGTTGCACAATTTGCTTGTTGATCTCAGCCATGGCATGGGTTGTGAAGTCCTCCGAGCAAGACAAGCCTCCCCCCGATCATTCAACTCATCATGCTTGAGGGCCAGCTTCTCAAGGTCTTGTTCTATGGCCTCCTTATTCTGCGCATAAGCGGTATTAACCTGCTCCATGGACATCAGAAGGAACTCATGCTCCTCTTCCACTACGGTGACCAGATCAATCTGTCGTGCCTGATGTAATTCATTAAGGTGCTGCTCCACCTCCGCCAGCTTTTGGCTCTAAAGGTCAGCCATCTTCTGATGACCAGGAAGGGTCCTCAAAAGCTCATCTTGATTCTGGGCGCAGTACTTAGAGAAAGTAAAGGTCTTGCCTTGTCCCAGGACAGTTTGCACCCTCCTCTTCAAGTGCATGTAGAAGCTCTGAATAGTATCCTTCAAGGCTTCTTCCAAGTCAGCAAAAGTGGAAGGAGTCAAAGGAGTCATGACTGTAGGGACTACAGATGGCCGCGGAGGAGGCACAGCAACAACAGACGGCCCAGGTAATAGGACGGCAGCCGCGGAACGTCGAGAGGCTTTAGCCTCTACAAGCTGCCTCCCAGTTGAAAGAAGCATCTAGGCACTCGGTAGTCGAGAAATCTTGACCTCTGTAAGGTTGACGTTCGAGGATGTGCCTATATTAGCCGGTTCGACAACCACAGGGAAGGGAGCAACCGTCGCACCAGAAGAACCCGTAGCCACAAGAACCTCCTCCGTCACAGCCTTCGTAGAGGGTGCCGCCAAATATTCTTTGCCATCCCTAGAGACAAGGGGAGGTTCAGGTCTCTTCCTCACGAGCTCACCCCCTCCTTCTTCCGAGATCCTCTCATCGACAACCACATCTACTGTCTGTAGGGGAGCAATAGCTCCTACGTGACCAGAACAAGCAACGATTAACTTCGCCCAAAGAATATGAAACTGAAGCCAAAATATCTCATCTCGGGTAAAGTTGCAGAATAACATACCAGCGGGGGACAACGTAGGTTGCAGCTCGCCTAGAGTCGTCATAGCACTCCCCACGGCGTCTATGTCATCTATAAATATGTGCTCCAAGGGTGTATAAGGTTCCACCGCCAAAGTGGCACCCATATCCTGAGCCTCCGAAGATGAACACTGGATCCGAGGCACCCATATCAACACCATGGGTGTCCAAGATCTCAAGTACTCGTTCAGAGGCACCTACATCAGACTCCAGCGAGGTCCATCCTATGGTTCTTTGTATAAGACCACCGAGGCAGCCGCTCGTCGAGGGCGTTCCTTCTTCCTTTGAGTTGCAAATGGTCGAACAAACTAGAGGAAAGATACTTATAAAGAGGACCGGGAAGAATCAAACTAAGGGGTTCTATAGGTACCGCTATAGTATCCAAAGAAGGGTCGGCTTCAGAGGCCCCGGATGCAAGAGGACCTACCTCCTTACTCCAAGTCCCCATTGTAAAAGACTTCAACTTCGCCTTTGATCCCAGTGCCGGATCCTCAGTTCTCATCTTCTTCGAATAGAGAACGTGATACGTGTTGACCTTTGCCTTGCGCTTAGCAGGAAGAGGGTCGTTAGAAGGAGAAGTCGTCTCCTCTGTCGAGGGGTCCAATTCCATAAGCAGGGACTTAGCAATACTCATGCCTTTCATAGGTGTTCGACGTGCCTTCGCATCTGGAGGTATTAGCATGGTACCCTCAATGTAGCTCCTCTCCGGATTGAAGTTCGCCGGTGGGGAGATGGCCGTGTAATAGTACTTTGCTGCTGTATACAGCATCCTTGATACTTCCCCAGTCATCAGAAACTGGAGCCGGACCTGAGTGCCAGTGGCATTGTAATAACTCCACTCCTGAGCCCCGTCTAGCAAGTTGCCACCGTAACCAAGGAAGCAGTCGGATGACCCAGCAGGAGCTGGGTATAGCCAAACTGACTAGCAAACTGGCTTGGAAGATATGGCTCTACAAAAACCTTGCCCCGGTTTTGATATACTAGGTGAGAGGGACGAATGGCCTGAAGCCAAAGAAAGAGCCTCTCAGATAGACTCTGAGGTACCCCCCCGGCATCCTGATGGGCCACGTTCCTCTCCTCGTCTGTGAACTCCGGCTCGAACGTAAAGAAACTCCAGTCGTTCAAAAAGGAGAGCTCCCTCTTGTATGCGGTAACTGTATTGAATTTCCACTCCATCCCTCGATACTTGCGGATTGAGGCGTCAGTCGCCACTATGTCATCATCAGTACCAGGGCTTATCAGGGCACCATGGTGCAGGGGAAGCCAACCCATTAAATAATGATTAGAGAGCTCAATTAGGTGAAAATATCCCTTGCCTGGATGATCCTCGAAATTTTAGGCGAAGGTGCGAAGACCCCGATGTATGCAATATTCTGTCGCTGGTAGAAGAGCCACCTTGTGGCTGAAATATAATTTCACAGCCCGGAGAATGAGCGGACGACTTATCCTGTCTATAGTTCCATACCCGCCTGGGACAATGCAATTCCACAACCAGAGCATCAAGTATCCCGCCAGCACGGCTTTGGTGGATAACTTGTCTATGTCCATGTAGAAGTAGCTAAGCTTCTCTTTCGTAGTGGTCAGGACATTGATGGGTTCCTCTTCCTCCTCTCTTATGGAACCCTCAACTTCTTCTTCTTCACCCGCGGCCGGTTCTCGTTGTGTCCGAATTAGGCCGGCCACTCCTTGTTCAGTCTGTAGCATCTGAACATGAACTTTCTTGGAATTGTTTAGGTTCGGAAGGGGGTTGCGAGTCCAAGTGGTAATATAGGGGAAAGAACCCTCAGACTTCTTCTTCTTCTTTGATACCCGCTAAAAGATGCCATGGTAGCAGATTAGTTCCTGGTACACCGCCAAGATTTTTGAGTTCTTAGTCTCTAACTCCCCGAGTTTCTCGTTGCTCGGGGTATGCTCCTCATAGGGCTTGTCGCCCGGAGGAAATTTGGAGGTGGCATGCATCGCATGCAAAGACACCCCCCATCTTGCCACCATGTGTAAAGAAGGTCCCAATGCGATAATTATACAACTCCATCAAAGCTACGAATAAGGGCCGGTTAATGGTCAATCTATAACACGTGCCCCTCACATCGAATAATAAGTCAACTGCCATCAGCTCCTGCTCGTACTTCTTCAGGATCTACAGGGTCAGGCGACACCAGGATTCACTGTAGTAGGCCCAGCTGAGAGTCTGCAACTGTCCCGTAGGATAGGAACCCTTCTTGGTGACCTGATGGAGGAAGGTTCTTGCTGTATTTATGCTTATGTTCAATCTCAGTTCACTGCTGACAAGGCCGGGCTTCAATCCCACCAAGGAGTAGGAGGGCAAATTCTTATCGCTATAAAATTCCCTTTTGTACTGTCTAGTTTCGCTATGAAACTAATACCAATGGATCCTTTAGTAATTGCCGCTGAGTCGTTAAAAAGTATGCCATGGGCTAGGGTATTATATATATATATATATATATATATATATATATATATATATATATATATATATATATATATATATATATATATATATATATATAAATTACTATTTTCATATATTAAAACTTACGTATCCTATGATACGATATTTTGTGTGTCTCATAGTGTCTTAGAGTAGCTATTATGGTTTAGTTTCATAGCGTATTGACCTAGTATCCTAGTGTTTGACTCATACAACCTAGAAATAGTCGGTTTGACTTAGAAATAGCTTTATAACCTAGAATTGCATCAGTTTAACTTATTTTTATTTCAGAACCTTGTATTGATGCAACATACCATATATAGGTCTGTGTGACACCAACTTGGGCATCGAGAGATACACCTTACTCAGGACTTCAGGCGAGTATATTTCTCAGTTAGGTTTTAATTCATAATAGTTTATATATTCATGTTCTAGAACTGTATACTTGATTTTGACACAGTGATTTCACTTACTTGTACTACATGGATCCCGTCAGAAGATGTTAGCCCCTACCGTGTTCAGCGGGTACTCCTGTACATGTATTTTATCGTGTACATTGGGTATTGATTTATATTTCGTGTTCACATACTGCTCGTGTTCAGTATGCTTATTCGTGTACACACTGCTCGTATTCAGTGTGATTATATTTGTGTACAACCACTGCTCATATTTAGTGGTCATATTCGTGTTCGTAACATGTCATGATTGGATCCATTGGTATTAGTTGGGGATGGAAGAGTAGGAGTTGATTATGTGATCAAAACCCTATTTTTATTAGTGTACATACCAATTACATACCACACTTGTAATCACTTACCTTATTGAACATGTTCAACCTAAATCGATCACATAACGAACTTGTATTCTGAGGCACATTAGTTAGATTTCAGTTATTTTCTTCATATTGCAGATATTTATATTATTTATTCTCTATTCCAGTATATTACATGTTTCCTCTTGTTTATTCATTCAGATGTTTAGTATCTTGTATTCTTTTCTATTATATGTTTTATATGCTTGATTATGTTATTGAAACTGCTTTCAAAGGTATGTACTTCTCTCCAATCTTGACTAGATATATTTTTCTACATGATTAGCTCATAGATCAGTGTCCCACATTCTACGAACCACATGAGGGACTACCTTTAGAGGATACTCCTGTCGACCAGGAGGACTTAGTTGCAGAGCCTGAGGAGGTTTAGTTTTTATTGTGTTGGACTTGTATTAGACCGTATTTGTTGAGATTCATGGCTTGTATATTATTTCAGACTTGTGGATTGTATCTTGATTTTTTCCTTCGCTATTTTATTCGTGCTTTATCTTCCTTAGTTTACATTTGTGGGATACCATATTGTTCCTCTATTTGGAGTTGAGATGATTGACATGTACCATATTATATTATTGAGATGTTAGTTAGTTAGTTAGAGTTGACCCAGACGGTGTTCTACCGCCGATTCTGTGACGTAGGATGGACGTACTCACGTACTCGTATTCAAATATCCGGTTGCGGGTCGTGACATATTTTTAGTAGTGGCCCATGCAGGTTGAGATTCACAATTTGTGCGATATCGTAGTTGTGCTCACCTAGAGTACTGCTACGAGCCTGCTTTAGGAAATATGATTTAGGCTGAGAGTTTACTCAATCACAAATAGAAAATAATTCTAATATATGTTTTGTAATCCTTATCTATTAAATATTTGCTTTACTTTGAATAAAATATGTCCTTCATTGATGATATCGTATCATACTCAATATAGATTCCTTATTTCAATATATCTTCAGGATGCCGTCGAAGACACGTTCCCAGCGCTCAGGTATCGCTATGGCACGATCAGTCACTTCATCACCTATGAGGGCAGCACCCTTAGACGATGTTCCAGCACCTACATTCAGGCGGTCAGCTTCACCAGTCCAGGTGGGCATTTCTGCTGCAGCTTTTGGATGTGCTCCACCACCGGTATAGAGGACAGCGCAGATAGTTTTAGGAGATCTTCCATCCCTACCACCTGCAGTTGATCAGAAGCAGATATTCATGCTCTTTCAGCAGATGATAGAGGCTCAACAGCATCAGTCAGAGGTCCTGTGACAGAGCGTTGCGAATGCTCACCAGATTATGCTCACAGCAGTTGAGAGAGCTGCCTTAGTTCAGCCACAGACGGCACCACCTCAGTTTACCCCGCAGCAGCCAAGGCCGGGGACCATCATAGACTTCAAGAGGATGAGGCCGGAAGACTTTAGAGGCACAGAAGGGATCCTTTATACTGATGATTAGATCGAAGACATCGAGCGAAACCTGTGGCTGGCGCAGATTCCAGAGAGGTTGTAGATAGAGGCAGCGGGGTGCATTATGTTCAACATTTATTTTACATAGTTTAGGATGGACCCCAGGATCTCAGTACCAGGACTTACTTGTGGGGCTTTTAAAGATCTCTTCAAGGAGAAGTTCTTTCCAGACGTGGCTCTGACATCTCTAGAGAGTCAGTTCTAGTACCTCATTCAGGGAGGTATGTCGGTGGATGAGTATGCGACGGAGTATTGCAGACTAGGTGGCTTCATGGAGGGGAATAACCCAAGGAAAATCCAGGAAGTTCAGGAAAGGCCTAAATTGGGAGGTCAAATCCCATTCGAACGAAGATTCTACTACTACTTTCGAGGAGATTCTGAGACAGGCATAACGGGCAGAGGATGATTTAGAGCTTGGCTCTAAGTGGCCGAGGAACATAGGAGGATCCAGTACCAACACAGGTCCAATAAAGTGGCCTCATTTTTAGCAGCAATACCAGAGGCATTTCCAGCATCCAAGGCAGAAGTATCACGGACCAACTAGAGCGCCGGCACAACAGATATACGAGATCCAGAGGGCAGCTGTTCCTAGCACTTTCTGTAAGAAGCAAGGACACTGATAGGATGCATGCAGGATGAGATTGGCCTAGTGCTTATTCTGCAGATCAGGAGACCATCAGTTGAGGGCTTGTCCTAAAGTACCAACTCTTCCAGCTCAGGGAGGAGCTCAAGCACAAAGAGTACCCATGGGAACACCAGCGGGACAACAGAGAGGACCTATACCACTACAACAGCAATAGTTTGCTCAGCACCAGCAGCAGGAGAGAGGTGCTCAGTGACAGGGGCAAGCTTTTGCCTTGACCGTTGAGGAGGAGGAGCCAGTCGGTGATGTTATCTCAGGTTTAGTCTATCTTGATTCTTTTCTAGCTCATGCATTATTTGATTCTGGTGCTCCTTATAGTTTTGTATCTGTATCTTTTGCTCTGAGACATTGTCTTGAGTCTGAACCGTTGGCGAGGACTTGCAAGATCACGACCGGGGGTGGCATTATCTTGGTCAGTGATGTTTGCAAGGACCAGAGAGTTTCTTTAGGAGGCCGAGAGTTGGGCGCATGTCTACTCGTAATGCCATTGTCGAGTTACGATATAGTACTCGGGATAGATTGGTTGAGTCGGCATAATGCTAGTATCGATTATCGTGGAGGTAGAGTTTTATTTCAGACCCCAGGAGAGCCAAAGTTTGAGTTCGTCAGAGGAACAATAGGGCAGAGCAAAGGTGACTTCTATGGAGCTTTGGTAGAAGAGCAGGAGCAGCCACATCCGTTAATTGCAGAGTATATGGATGTCTTTCTGGAGGAGTTATCGGGGTTGCCATCAGACAGAGATATGGAGTTCTCTATAGATTTGGTTCCAGGCACAGAGCCAATATCACAACACATTTATAGAGTAAACAACAGCGAACTGGTAGAGTTGAAGAAGCAGGTGGATGAGTTGCAGGACAAGGGCTTCATCCGCTCCAGTTCATCACCATGGGGTACTCCGGTACTTTTTGTACAAAAGAAAGATGGGTCGGTATGCGTGTGTATCGACTGCATGGCACTTAACAACCTCACTATCAAGAATAAATATCCGTTGTCGTGAATTAACGATTTATTTGATCAGTTGAGCGGGGCGAAGGTATTATCAAAGATAGACTTAAGGTCGGGGTACCACCAGGTGAATGTGAAGAAGGAAGACATTCCGAAGATAGCTTTAAGGACTCGGTATGGGCAGTTTGAGTTCTTGGTGTTCCTGTTTGGGTTGACCAATGCCTCGACGGTATTCATGAACCTGATGAATAAGGTATTTTATCCGTACTTGGATCAGTTTGTGGTAGTATTCATTGATGATATACTGATATATTCGAAGACCCCGGAGGAGCATGAGAAGCATTTGAGGATAGTTCTGGAGACCCTCAGGAAGGAGAAACTATATGGCAAGCTTTCGAAATATGAGTTCTTCCTTGATAAGGTTAAATTCCTCGGGCATGTGATTACAGGAGACAAAATCTCAGTAGACCCGAAGAAGATTTCAGCAGTTGAGTCATAGTCTACCCCGAGATCACTGGTGGGGATCAGGAGTTTTTTTGCATTGGCTGGCTATTATCGGAGGTTTGTTCAGGATTTTTCCAGGCTTACGGAGCCGATGACTAGACTAACTAGGATGGACGTAGAGTTCATTTGGACTGAGGATTGTTAGACTGCTTTTGAGGAGCTGAAGAAGAGGTTGACTATAGCTCCGATATTGACATTGCCATCAGGAGCAGGAGGATTTTCTATATACAATAATGCAACAGGTAAGGATTTGGGTTGTGTGTTACAGCAGAATGGGAAGGTGATTGCCTATGCTTCCAGGCAATTATGTCTGCATGAGAAGAATTACCCTACCCATGACTTGGAGTTGGCAGCAGTTATATTTGCTCTTAAACTATGGAAACACTACTTGTATGGAGAGAGAGTAGAGATCTTTACAGATCATAAAAGTTTGAAGTATGTGTTTACACAAAAAAATCTCAATATGAGGCAACGGCGATGGTTAAAGTTGATAAGGACTTCGATATTTCTTTACAGTACCATCCAGGAAAGGCCAACGTAGTCGTAGATGTCTTGAGCAGGTATCCATTGGCTATGTACTTGACGATGGACATACACTTATTGGCTGATCTTGACAGTTTGGGCATTGAGGTATCAGTTATTTGAGTAGCAGCACATATATGGGGACTTCAGGTATAGTCAAAATTGATGGACTGGATCAGAGCTGCACAGTTCGAGGATGAGTCTCTGAGGAGCATCAGAGCACAAGTCTTGATAGGGTTGGCAGAGGACTTCAGCATTGCAGATGATGGATCATTGCGGTATGGTACCCGATTATGCGTGCCGAGTAGAGCATTGCACGAGAAGATTCTTCAGGAGGCACATCGATCTTAGTACTCTATGCATCCAGGTGCCAACAAGATGTATAGGGACATGAGAGAGCATGTTTGGTGGTATTGTATGAAGCGGGAGGTAGCTAGCTTCGTATCTAGATGTTTGGTTTGCCAGCAGGTAAAGACGGAGAGACAGAGGCCAGGTGGATTGGTTCAACCTTTACCCATTCCAGAGTAGAAATTGGAGCATGTGACCATGGATTTTGTTTCAGGACTTTCACGTTCTCCAGGAGGTAAAGATGCGATTTGGGTCATCGTGGATAGGTTGACCAAATCAGCCCACTTCCTGTCCTTCAATGTAGGTACATCTACGGAGAAGCTTGCGGAGATGTATGTGCGTTAGATAGTCAGATTGTATGGTGTTCCTTTGAGCATAGTCTCAGATTGGGATAGTCTTTTTACTTCCCACTTCTGGAGTTGTTTGTAGGCTAGTTTGAGCACTCAGCTCAAGTTCAGTACCACATATCACCCTCAGACCGACAGACAGTCGGAGAGGACTATTCAGACTCTCGAGAACATGCTATGCACTTGTGTTTTAGATTTTGGAGGTTCTTGGTAGGATCATCTTTACTTGATAGAGTTTTCTTACAACAACTTCTACCCAGCCAGTATTGAGATGTCATCGTTTGAGACATTGTACGGAAGGAGATGCCGCACTCCATTATCGTGGGATGATGTTGGTAAGAGAGATTTATTGGGACCAGAGATGGTAGTTGATGCTAAGAAGGTGAAGCTTATAAGGGATAGACTTCGAATGACGCAGGACAGACAGCGCCATTGAGCCGATAGCCACCGGAGACCATTGAAGTTTGAGGTATAGATTTTGTTTTACATTTCTTGTGATTATTTGTCTTTTTTAGAGTGCTATGGTTGTGTTTCGTGCTAGGTTAGCAGTCTGGTTTTCTTGTGGATTTCTCTAACACATGACACGATTTATTTTGTTGGAGGCGGAAAGCTTAGTCCTCGATTCATTGGACCTTTTAGTATTCTTGAGAGGGTCGATGCAGTTGCATACAAACTAGACTTTCTACCTGTATTGGAGGGAGTGCACAACGTGTTCCATGTGTCGCAGCTGAGATGGTACATAGCAGATCCTAGCCATATGTTGGATCACTCGAAGATAGAGGTGGGCCCTACTCTTAGCTATCCAAAGCAGCCATTTGAGATTCTGGATCGTAGATAGAAGGTGCTGAGAAACCAGACGATTCCTTTGGTGCACGTCGCGTGGAGACATCACTCGCCAAGAGAGAGTACCTGGGAGTGAAAGGCCGAGATGCGCGAGTGATATCCATATTTGTTCGAGCCGTGAGGTATAATTCTTTTTTGTATTGTATTGTTTGCTTTTGGTAGTTAGTTTTTTTCTTAATTTTGAGGACGAATTTTTTCTAAGGTGGGTAGGATAGTCACCCACATATTTTTTTAATCAAGGGTAGTTTGGTAAATTGACATGGGTATTTTTATTTTAGGATTTATTGTATTAAATATTGTGCATGTATAATTAATTAATTATTATATTATTTATTTATTATTATATGCTAGATTATTTTGGACTTGTGTAGTGGACCTAATTAGTTAGTTAGATGCATGAACCCAACATTTGATTTTAGTTTAGATTGAGCCCAATAATTAGGCTAATTCATTAGGAGGATAAATTAATTAGTGAAACCATTAGACTAGAACCTTTCCTCCTTAATTAATTTCTTCATGAGAGACCCCAGGAGTGTTTTGGATATTTTACTTTGCTTGGAAGAGGGGGCTAGGGCCAGCCACATTAGAAGGGAGGAGAGAGAGAGTCTTTCTTCTTATTTTTATTTGAATTAAATCTAGAATTTTCTTCCATTCCAATTTCTTCATTCCATCACCATTCCCTACCAATTTTTTTCCCAAATTCCTTCCCTATTCTTCATTGGAGGATACTACAGCAAGGATCTACAAGAAAAAAGCAAGGATCTACAAGGAGGAGGCCAAGATCTACAAGGAGGAGGCTACATTCTTTATTTGGAGATTTGTATTGGAATCCATCTCCCATTAGCTACATTTTAGTTTTTTCTCTCTTAGTAGACTCTAAATTTGATATTTAACCATGAGAAACCATCCAACATGCATAGGCTACCCATAGGAATTGGAATTAGGTTCATAGGAGGCCCATGGAGGAAGTTATATATATTTTTGTGTCAATTTTGGAGGAATTTCGAGATTAGCACATGTGGTATTTGTCAATTGGTCAATTAGATCAATTTGATGTGTGTTTGATTGTTTATGACTAGTGTCGTATCCACCATTTGGTACGTATAGGCCCTATCTCGTCAATTTGGCGATACGGATTAATTTTGGGGGGTTTTCTCCGACACGAAGATTTGTGCATGTCACTTCTTGACACGGACACGTAGGTGCTTTAATTATTATTTATATTATTCATAATTAGTATTCTAGACTTACTCGTATCCTTCGGGATGCGTTTGGTTGTGTGGTGGAGCCGTATCGCAAGCGTATCATAGAATGAGTGTGATACGGGTGCGGTGCACTCTACGTGTTTGTTTCATTACCCTTAATTCTATATGTCTATGTATATAAGTACATATATAAGATACTATATCTATCTATATGTGTAGGTGTGTGTATGTTTATATCTATCTATTTGTGTAAGTGTGTATGTTATATATATATATACATATATGTGTGTATATATGTATGAGTGATATATCTATAGGTGTATATATATATATATATATATATATATATATATATATTGATATACATATATACGTGTATGTATATATGTATATGCGTGTGCTATGTGTTGTGTATTGTGAGTATGTGTGAGTGAGAGGGCTCGAGCACAGTACAACTTTTGTACTACAGTTCAGTAACAGCAAGGAGGCATGGCAGCAGCACAGTGTAGTCTGAGTGCACAGCAATACAGAGACTTAGTAGCAGCAGGAAGTTCATTGTTCATCGAGGTGCAGTCAGTGCACAGCCAAACTATCAGCACAGGGTGCATAGAAACTGCAGGTTCAGCAGCAACAGTAGGAATCTCCTTTAGTTTAGCAGGCAGTCTTCACAGGGAGAGCAGTGCAAGTGAGTAACACTGAGGAGAGCAGTGCACAACATCCACCCTGCAGCAGAAATCCAGCAACATATCAGCCAAGTTTAAACAACAAACATATTCAGTGTATCAGTGAGTTCAGTTTCAGTCAGTGGCGTTAGTTTAGTTGTTTAGGTGTTGGTTTAGTAGTTATTACTAGTGTAGTTAGTATAGCTAGTAGTTAGTAATAGTTATATATATATATATATATATATATATATATATATATATATATATATATATATATATATATATATATATATACTTGATAGTGTACTAGTTAAGGTTAGTTTGGAAATAGTTAGTGATATACATGTTAGTTAAATAGTTATCTTAGTACTATATGTAGATATGTAATATTATATGGATAGGTATTATATGTTAAGTTAGTATCGATATATTAGTATATAATATATTTCATAGTTAGTATATGTGTTAGCATATAATTTAGTTATATTAGTATAGTCTAAGGTATTGAGTACTAGCTATATATTAGCTATATGTATGAGGTTTTGAATTACCTTGGGATACCAAGATAATGTCAAGGTAATGGGTCGATACCCAAGGTATTGGGTTGAGTATCGAGATAGGTGTGTGGTACTGTGATACGCATTGGTGCAAGGCCAAGGTATCCTATTTGCATTAGTTAGCTAAGGTATTATATATATTGACTTGTATATATATATATTAATTACTATTTTAATGTATGAAAACTTAGATATCCAATGATTACAGTATTTTGTGTGTCTCATAGTGTATTAGAGTAGCTAGTATGGTTTGGTTTCATAGCGTATTGGCCTAGTATCCTAGTGTTGGACTCATACAACCTAGAAATAGTTGGCTTGACTTAGAAATAGCTTTATGACCTAGAATTGTATCAGTTTAACTTATTTCCATTTTAGAACCTTGTATTGATGTAACATACCATATATAGGTCTGTATGACACTAGCTTGGGCATCGAGAGACACACCTTGCTTAGGACTTCAGACGAGTATATTTCTCTGTTAGTTTTTAATTCATAATAGTGTATATATTCATGTTCTAGAACTGTATACTTGATTCCGACAACAGTGATTTCACGGACTGGTACTACATGGATCCTGTTAGGAGATGTTATCCCTTACCGTGTTCAGCGGGTACTCCTGTATATATATTTTATCGTGTATATTGGGTATTAATTTATATTTCGTGTTCACACATTGCTCGTGTTCAGTGTGCTTATTCGTGTAAATACACTGCTCGTGTTCAGTTTAATTATATTCGTGTACACCCACTGCTCGTGTTCAGTGGTCATATTCTTGTTTGTAACATATCGTGATTAGATCCATTGGTATTAGTTGGTGATAGGAGACTAGGAGTTGATTATATGATCAAAGCCCCATTATTTTTCGTGTACATACATGTCACGACCCGCACCCGATGCAGGGATGCAAGGCGAAAACAACGCCCAGCCTACGCCGCAGAATCGGCGATAGAACGCTGTCTTGGTCTACTATACTACTAAAATCTCACAATAATATAAAGTCTGCCAACAATAGCTCACATAAAACTCAATCACAATCTAAAGCACTAGAAGATATGAAGAAAGTCTAACTATACATCAAAAATATAATAATCAACAATAAAATAATATCGAATCACAAACTATAAGTCGAAAACAAATTCGGTACCAAAATGCTAAAGAAACTAACTATGAAAACTAGTGATCCGGATAAACCTCCCGGCAATTACTCCAGAACTAGTGGATCTAAGTCTGCACCATCTATAAGTCAAAGTCCATAGTATGTCGGACACCAATCTCTCAGATCCTCTGAAAAATATTTTCCATTCAGGAATGGAGCGAAGTACATCTCTAATGGTAGTTCTAAATTAATGATATAAACTATGTAGCAGTAAATAGATGTGAATATACAAGATGTCATATATATGTACAAGAGATACACAATAAGGAAATACTGAATAAATATAATAATGAACAATATGGCAATGAATAAGAATACTAATGACTAAGTGAGTGAGTACCAGCTTTAACATATGATCGACTGGGAACTTGCACAAGAGTAAATAGCCTGGTTAATCATACGTGCGGTGTATGATCAACACTCACAAGGAACAAGACTTGCACAAGGAGGATATGATCACATATCTACACTACATACTCCCCAAACCTGACTGGTATAGTTAATCCAACCATGGTATGCTATGGCACGGGATTTCCCAAGAAGATAGCGACCCTTCCCGAGAATCAGTGTCTGTACATGCACAAGATAATCAATAAAATAAGACTTACACAAGATACACCATATACAAGGAATAACATCGCATGACGATATCTGAATATACCAATCCGTGTAACTATCGTGTCAAGAAATATATCTACATTAGATATAATAAACATAGAGGATATCATAAATAAGAAACTATCAGAGAATGTACTCGCCTGCGGTCCAGAGCAATAAATGTCGAACTGTATCGATACTGGTATCACACAGACCTATATATTTAATATTGCATTAATACAAGGTTTTGGAAGAAAAATAAGTTAAACTTGTCAACTTCTAGGTCAAACAGTCAATTTTAAGTCAAAAGTCAAACTCGAGCAACTCTAAGTCAACTATGGTCAACTATAGTCAAACTATGGTCAACTACCTATTTCTAGGTTGCGTAAGTCTAACTCAAAGATATTGGCTCACATACTATGAACCTAGGCCATACAAGCTACATCTTAGGATATTAAGATACCGTATCTCAGGATACGCAAACAATAGATAATATCAAATATCTACAATAAAGCAATATTAAATATATAAATCATAATTATAAATGCTAAATGATTTATTTGATTTGAACCAACTTGGTATCACAATACTAAACCTCGATCTTGATATCTAAACCCAATACCTTGATTATCCTCCAATACCTTGATACTTACCTTGACATCTCAAGGTAAATTAAAAACCTTATTTATACTAACTACCCAACAATAATTATCAACTACCATGCATTTAATATTTAGATAATACTATATACCTTATTTTAGTCACCTTAATACCAACCCATAATTAGTTATAACTATCCTATTACTATGCCAATACCTACTACTCATACCTTGGTATATCTTGATACTTACCTTGGTATCTCAAGGTAATTGCCAAAACTTCATATACATACTAACTATTCATCAATAACTATGTATACATATATCAATCCAATATAACTTCTAGTATGTACTAAATAGAATAAATACTAACTACTAAATACATACTAAATACTATTATATATATACGTATATACCTACATACCTACAAATATATAATATATAAAATATACTCATAACAATTGATAACTAAAATATACTAACTATTCCAATAATATTATATGTTACAACTAAAAATATTATACATATAGTATATAACTACAAATTATTAATATATATCCATATATATATTATACTAATACCATATATATATATATATATATATATATATATATATATATATATATATATCTATATATATATTAATTACCATATATATATATCTATATATTTAATATCTAAAAACTGCCAAAATGTCACTAAAAACAGATATTGGCTGTCGCTGAAATCTCTGATACTCTAATATGCTGCTGTTTTAGCGACGTTTCTGTTCGTTGCTAAACTGTTGTCGCTGCTGCTGCTGTATGTTCCTGCTGCTGCTGTTGCTTTGGCGATGGTTTCTGCCGTCGCTAAACTGCTGTCGCTGCTGCTGCTGAACGCTACTGCTTTTGGGCTGCTCTGTTGCGATGCTGTTGCTGTTGTCGCCTTTGCTGCTGTTGTTTGCTACAGTGGTTGTTGCTGCTGTTGCTACTCCGCTGCTGTCGCCTTTGCTGCTGTCGCTAAAACTATTATATATATACTTATACATACCACTATATAATATATACTTACATCTAATACATGCAATTATTACATATGAATATACATACATTCATATTCCTCACATACATATATATATGTAGTAACATATGTATATACATAACACCATATCTAATTACATATACATATAGCTTACAACTTATAAGATGTACATATATGTACATAATATTACATGTTACAATATAGTATCATATATATACATAGCTACAACTATATAAAATATATGTACATAATAAATACATAGTAACATATACACACATACATAGTAATATATATATATATATATATATATATATATATATATATATATATATATATATATATATACGTATATGAAATCATATACTATATAAATACATAGCAATATATAATATAACTATATATAACCACATATAAATATATATACTATATTATATATATATATATACTACCACTTATAAATATATTTCTACATGTAGAAAAATAGCTACATAATAAATATACACATATAGTATATACATAAGTACATATATCTAAGACACAATATTACATAAATATATACACTCAATATTTTATATATATATATATATACATATATATAGTTATACTTCTCCATGAAATAAGAACACAAAAGAATTAGATCTATAATTAAATTGCACATACATGGACAATATCACCCCATATCCCACTAGATCTAGGATACGCATGCGACATGAGTCCACCACACATCCAAACGTACCCCAAAGGACACGAACAAGTCATATATATTATTTATGAACAATACGGAGACTCAAACATAAATCTATGTGTCCGTGTCAAAATATAACATGCACAAAGTCCCGTGTCGGAGGAAAACTCCCCAAATTAACATGTATCACCAAATTGATGGGATACGACCTACACGTACCCAATTATTGATATGACACTAGCCACAAATATACAATCACATACCAAATTGATCTATAGGACCAATTGACACATACAACAAATGTCAATCTCGAAATTTCCCCAAAATTGACACAAAAAATACCGTAACTTTCTCAATAGGCCTCTTATGAACACAAAACCAAATCCTATGGGTAGCCTATGCATATGGGTTAATTTTTCATGGTTAATTCTCAGATTTAGAACCTAATTTAAGAGGGAAAACTGAATTTTACCTATTGGGAGATGGATTCCTAATGAAACCTCCAAAATTGGTGAAATTAGCCTTCAACTTGTAGATCCTTGCTTCTCTTTGTAGATCCATGATTCCTCCTTCTAGGTCCTTGCTCTACTACTCTCTAATGGTGATTTGGGAAGGGATTGGGTAGAAATTTGGTAGGAATTTGGTGAAATTTGGTTGAGAGAAATTCTAGATCTAGATTTGGAATAAAAATGAAGAGAGAGAAAGTTTTTATCCCCTTTATATAGGCCTTACTTGCCCCCTCCCTCAAGCTACTATGTAAAGTCTAAAATACCCTTTGGGGCCTCTCATAAAGAAATTAATTAAGGAGAAAAGATTCTAGTCTAATGATTTAATTAATTTAATCATCCTCTTAATCAATGGGCTTTCTAGTTGGGCTAAATTCTAAAAATTAATACATGTTGGTCCATGAGTCTAAACTTAGCTAGTTAGGTCCACTGACACAAGTCCAAAAATAAATCTAACATGCTAATAATAAATAAATAATATAATAAATAAAAATTTAATATGTACAATATTTAATTAATTATCAAATAACTAAAATACCATTTCCTAGAAAATGTGGTAGTGACAAATCTACTCCCCTAGAAGAATTTCGTCTTCGAAATTAAAACTCTCACCCCTCTCTCTTGGGTCAGTCATATCCTATTCATACAAATCTTATTATGGTCAAACCCCATCAAAGTCTAAATTAGTATATATCCTATAACATACAATCATATCATTCTACATACTTGGATATAGTCTCTAACTATTATGAAATTCAGTTTCTGTCCTGCTGAGATGTCTTCCTTTACTGGTGAGGTAATTTGCTATGCCACCTGTGGCATATTCCATCACATACTATTAATCATCAATTTTGTCAAGATATTCTTAATATTGAGGGTTACCAAATACTAGTAATATAATATAGTTTTAGGTCATGGATATGCTTAGCTCACTGGCACTTGCTACTTAGGATACTATTCAAGATACTGCTAAGATACTACCTTCTTGTTCTGTTTCAATCACCAAAATTTCTCAAACATTCTCTTGCAAGGAACACTTGTATACCTTTTCAATTATGTGTTTTATTAGCACACCCTCGTCCAACTTAATACTCCCAATATGATGCCTTACTTAAATCTTGTTACTGTCTACACAAGGCATCAGCTCTCATATGTATTTTGATGATATCTGTATCCAAGTTACTCATGTCTCTCCTCTATTATGCTTATGCCTAAACTTTCAAAATACATGAGGTACTCCAGCTATTGTTGCTAGGGTATATCTTTTTATCTGATACTTGGTATAACTCATCCTCTAACATTTGTTAATCATCCTAAGGTTCTCATCTATGCACAATAAATACACAATTACCTTCAAGTCATTATAATATCATGACATCTCACTGGTATCCTTATACCCCTCGGACTATTCTCTGATACATACGATCTTTATAATAAAATTTAGCAAGGTACTATTCTTACTTACTTCTATATATATATATATATTGTCTCCCTCCTCTACTGCTTGGATCACTTGTACTATTACATCCAAATTTTTTTTTTGTCCATATTAACAGATACCCCAATCCAAGATCATCACACAAGGTACTTACTGTTACTAGCATATTACTCAGATAATCCCTGATATAGAAACACTAGCACTCTTGATATAGTAACACTAGCTTCCTAATTACACAACATATGTCCTTAAGGTTCTAGTGTACTAGCTTTATCATTAGATTACCTTACTAGAAATCATGATCACTTGTGTCCAATGCACTAGTTATTAACTTCTATAATACACACATTTTACTTCACTCTCAAAGGCAGACATATGGTTCCATATTTCTATTGATGTATATGAATTTCTCCTCAAACCTTTTACAGACGGATACACAAATCAGTGATACATATCTTCCCCGACCAATCTTGATATTTCTTAACCCATGACATAATGTTAACACTCCAGCTTCCTCTTTCTGATACTAATGAACTTCCACACTGACACTTATCACCCACTGTGCATCCTGCACACAATTTTTAGACACTCTTCCACCTATTGCCTCCAACACATCACTAGCCTCAATATTAGGTGACATACCAATTACTAGTCATATACTGGTGCACTCCTATCTACTCACATCAATGCTCTACTATACCTTAACACAAGTCCTACTACTTTAGCACAATGTATTATTATTCCCTCATACTCTCCTATACACTTATGGGTACCCTTCTACTATGACACACTCACTAATACCCTTAATGCATATATATATTTCTCTACTCTTAACACACCCAAGTATCTGTAAAACCCCTGATTTTTTTAAAATTTTTAAAACAATTTTACACAATTTTCTGTAATTTTCTAGGATTAAAACTAAAGAATTTTGAATTTAAATGATATTTAAATGATGTTAATTAATATTAAAATAATATGAGAATAATATTTTTATGTGTAAAATAAAAAATTAGACATAGAATAATTTTTCGGGAATTTATTGGACCCCGGAATTATTTTTAAAGACCTAGAAACTAAGTGGTAAATAAACCCTAATTAAACCATGAGATAAACTCGGTTCAATTGAACCAAACCAAACCGAACCAAGGAGAACCGAACCGAACCCATCTCTTAACGGGTCGGGTCGGATCCGAATTAAAACCGACCCGGACCCGTTACCCGATCGGAACCCTAAACCTAATCCTAAACAATTTACTGTTCCGACGACCCCTATTTAATCCCCTCTCCTCCCCCGCCTCGACGCCGGAACCCTAGCCACCGTCTCCTCCGCCCAGAACCGACCCGCAGCGCCCTGCTTCAAACTCCTGCCACCGCCTTCCCTCCTCCTTCCTCCACCCTGAGTCCCGCCCTCAGCCGACGACCTCGACGAACCCTAAACCCTCCACCGTCGAACCCCCAGCCGAGCTCTACCAACCTATCTCTGCCCCGCTCTGCCACGACCACCACTTCTTCCACGACCCTCTTTCCCCTCGTCGAGTCCTCCCCTCCGGAGCTGCTCGTAGCCCCGATCTACGGAGCAGCCACACCGTTCTCCTCCCTGACCAGAGCCTTGACCTCGACTTCCTTCTTCCCTATCCGGTCGAGTTTCTTCAACCCCGAGCCGCCGTGCCCGCCTCCGACGCCGTCCCTGAACACCTCTGCCCCGACCCGCCTTCCTCCATGAGCAACCTCGGCGAGTCTCTGGCCACAGAACCCTAACCCTAACCGGACACAGCACAGTGACCCGGACACATCACAATGTTGTGTCGCATCTCCTCGCGGACACGAGAAAACCTCGTTCTACGTAGCCCCGTTCAGGTAACCCTTTCTCTCTCCTCGTTGCCCTATTTTCTATTACGTCAGTTGTGATGCGTAGGCTGCGTGACCCTCTCGATGTCCGTACAACCCGCTCGGTGCGTCGTGTCCAGTGGCTATCGCGTACCACGATCCAAAAATAGGAAAATTAATACCCAGTTTTCCCCCGGAACTGAGTGCACCCCGCCAAACGGGACGACTTGGTCGCGTGAGATCTTCACCGAAAGGTGCGCGCCGTTGATACGGACGTGCTGGATTTCGCAGAAGTTAATTTGGATGTGCGTACACACCGGAATCAACGCGTATCCGCCGACAACATCCCGTATCCGCCTGTTCTGGAATA
This sequence comes from Iris macrosiphon, assembly GCA_036927795.1. Taxonomy (NCBI): domain Eukaryota; kingdom Viridiplantae; phylum Streptophyta; class Magnoliopsida; order Asparagales; family Iridaceae; genus Iris; species Iris macrosiphon. The sequence goes on along the minus strand of JAYESA010000009.1, from coordinate 131,115,649 downwards.
TATTGTAACTTTGTGTACACACGTCGGATCGAAACAAAACTTGTGCCATCGGACTCATAGCAATACGCTGGTCCTGTGACCCAATTTTGGTTCGATTCTGAGAACGTTGACAAAATTGCGTATGGTGGGCCCCACGGCTCCACTTGACGGGCGATTTTGTGATCGGCTCATCGGAATCCAGTTCTGAAAGTTCCATTGGGCTCGTATCATCGTTCTGGACTTGTTGACACTAAGTTTGACAAATTTGGAGACCATTGGTTCTGACACATTTTTCGGTACGAAGCAGGCCATATGTGGACCCCGCTTTGACCAGAAACTGTCATTTTTGTCCCTGTGTCCAAATTGGACTCAAGGACAGGCATTTCTAGATATTTGATATTTTCTGAATCTAATGGTGATGTTTATTTCAGCAACCGGAGGACTACCTGCAAATCCTGTTGCTACCAGAGCTACAATTGGAGTCAGAACCCAGGCAAGTGTACCTTGCCAACATTGTAATTCTTGTTACATATTTCCTTGTCTTATTTATATGTTGTACATGCTTGACCTAGGACCGTGTGACTTACTTAGCGCCCGATTAATAGTCGGGTGCCAACACCGTATGCAGAGTTGTGTAACGTCACCTAGAGATGGATATCGTGATACTTTACATTCTCGTACTTGTCTTATCAAGTACACCATAACCCAGGACACTTGACACTATTCATGAGACAGAATCTTCCTAAGATATTCATGGTGATTCTGTATAGGATGCAGGATTGTGACATAGACATTATATTCCTAGATCTTATTATGAGTTGCTGCATTAGTTTTGATCTTGTGTGTCATGGACATGAGACGTGTGATTACATTGGGTGGGGAGAGACACACAGGCTACAGGCTGATTTTATATATATACTACATAGTAAATAATATAGTAAAATACATAGTAACTCTGCTACAGGCTCACAGACACAGAGCTTGTAGTGGTCTCAGCCTGAGTTTTAGTGATGCTCTCAAATTGCATGTCATATATATGGTTATATAGTTTACCCTATTGTTTCATTTATTATTGCACTGAATTATTTATTTTGGATTGAGTTATTTTGTACCTTGCTATGTCCCCTGAGGACCTGGATCTGGATTATGTCCCCAGGATTAGCTGACGAGATCTATCCTGAGGTATACGGGACCGGAGCAATAGCAGAAGCAGGAACAGGTGCATACATTGGAGCAGTACCAGAACCCGAGGACGAGATCGTGCCAGAGGACTTCTCCTGAGCATTAGCTTTATATACTCAGTTATTTCTATTGTTAGACTATTTATTTCCAGTTTATTGAGTTAATGTATCAAACTTATTATCGGGTTGTTCCCCGAGTTTATTTACTTGTGACTGGATGATATTTTATTTCCTTTTGATGATATTGATGTATTTATTTTTGTGGATGAGATTAGTACCATTGCCCATATTGTTGTTTTACAGCTTAAGTACACCCTGATGGATCCATTAAATTGGGTTTGTCCATCGGTGTGTGCTGCTGGCCATTGCCACGTGTCTAGTCCCTCGATATTTTGGGACTGGTACGTGAAATGGTTTTTGTGGTGGCCCACGCAGGTCAACGACTAAATTGCTTCGGTTTCAACTTAGGGACCGAGCAAGCCTGTAGTAAGAATAGGATAAGTTTTTAGGATCTCATCCACTTGCTTGAATCGTTTTTGATATCTATATCGGATTCAAAATTAAAATTTTGACATGCATCTTGCCTTGATTCCTGTGCGCCTCTTATAGTTTATTTTTGATGCAGAGTAATGGATTCACGAGCAAACGATAAAACTCCAGCAAGAACACCAATAGGTGCAGTAGCCACCTACGGAGAAGATGAAGTGATGCCATTGAGTGGAGATCCCTCTACTCACCGAAGCAGCCAAGCAGATCAGCATGCTTCTAGATTTCGGCGTGATGATATCCCACCGCCTCCGCAGTTTGTTCCACCGATGCCAGTTTTCCCACCAGGACAAGTCATGAATGGACAGCAGATGTTCCAAATGTTTTATGCCATGATGCAAGCCCAACAACAGGTTCAAGAAGAGGCTCAGCGTCACGAGGCGGAGTACTTGAGGACCAGCCTAGTAACCACATTGGATCAGGCGAACCCACAAGCTAGGCGACCAGTGACGGGATCTATCACTGATTTTTGTCAGCTCAAGTCCCGTACCTTTTTTGGCAAGAAGGAGCCCACTGAAGTTCATGAGTAGCTCACCAACACACAACATCAATTAGAAGCAGCTGAGCTTCCACGGGAACGTTGGATGACTGCCGTCAGAATACAATTGACGGCCAATGCACATCACTGGTGGCTATCTGAGGAGACACGGCTCGGACCAGACTGAGTCACTTGGGAAGAGTTTTCCAGACTCTTTCAAGAGATGTATATTCCGGCTATCGCTCGATCAGAACTTCGGGACAAGTTCAATCGCCTCACTCGAGACAGTATGACAGTGGAGGAGTACAACGCGGAGTTCATTCGTCTGAGTTGCTTCGCCCCTACTTTGATCCCAACAGAAGAAAAGAAGGCTGAGAAGTTCTTTGACGGACTAAACTTCGAGCTACAGAGACTAATTGGATCCATCGCACCTACCTCTTACTCGGACGTTTTTACTGCAGCCAGACACATAGAACGCGTCACCAGGAGAGAGACCAGTCTGAAACGGTCTTCCACATCAGCCAGAGGACCACAAGAAGAAGCTACAAAGAGACCTCACCTGCACCAGCCACCCAGAGCCCCTCCGCAGATACTACCTACATGTTAATATTGTGGCAAGGTAGGCCATATTGAGAGGGACTGCAAACGAAAGTTAGGATTATGCTTGATTTGCGGAACCAATCAACACTTAGCCAAGGATTGTCCTCAGCATCAAGAGGGAGGACTAATGTTAAACAAACAAGCTTTACTAGCGCCAAGGCCAGTCTATCCAGCATTGGAAGTACCACAAACGGGAAGTGGAGAAGTCAGACCACCAGCCCCAGGAGGGTATCAGCCGAGGCCACCCTTGGCACCACAAGCAGCACTTTTCCAGCAGGCCCAGCAACAGCAGAGGGCACCACTGCAAGGACGCTGACAAGCTTTCGCGATGATCTTGGAGGATGCGCAGACTCGAGGAGTGGCTAATGCGCATAAGTTTTCGTAGTTATCTGTTTCAAGTATTGCTTTGGTTCGTGCTTGTTGGTTCGTGACCTTAGCCTTAACCTGACAGTTTTAAACTTGCTAATAATTGGTAACCTAGTATATTTTATAAGTGATAACCTAGTTTTTCTAAACTGTAGTTTTCTAGATTTCCTGCACTCTGGAAATTAAATAACTTCCAGTGCATAGGGAAATGATTCCTTATGTGTTTTGTTTAAACCCTCAACCTTGATTCTCCTTGAACGTGATGTGCTTCGAACAAATGTTTGCAACCGTGTCATCTCTGTTGATCGGTTATTCTTTGATTGCGAGGACGCAATCCTCTTAAGGGGAGTAGATTAGAAACCCTATTATTTTTTTTAAAATTTTAAAAATAATTTTATACAATTTTCTGTAATTTTCTATAATTAAAACTAAGGTATTTTAAATTTAAATGATTTTTAAATGATATTAATTAATATTAAAATATTATGAGAATAATATTTTTATGTGTAAAATAAAAAATTAGACCTAGGGTAATTTTTCGAGAATTTATTGGACCCCGGAAGCATTTTTAAAGACCTAGAAACTAAGTGGTAAATAAACCCTAATTAAACCCTGAAATAAATCTGGTTCAATTGAACCAAACCAAACCAAACCGAACCAACGAGAACCGAACCGAACCCAGCTCTTAACGGGTCGGGTCGGATCCGAATTGAACCCGACCCGAACCCGTTACCCGATCGGAACCCTAAACCTAATCCTAAACAATTTACTGTTCCGGCGACCCCTATTTAATCCCCTCTCCTCCCCCGTCTCGACGTTGGAACCCTAGCCACCGTCTTCTCCGCCCAGAACCGACCCGCAGTGCCCTGCTTCGAACTCCTGCCACCGCCTTCCCTCCTCCTTCCTCCGTCCTGAGTCCCGCCCTCAGTCGACGACCTCGACGAACCCTAAACCCTCCACCGTCGAACCCCCAGCCGAGCTCCACCAACCCATCTCCGCCCCGCTCTGCCACGACCACCACTTCTTCCACGACCCTCCTTCCCCTCGTTGAGTCCTCCCCACTAGAGCTGCTCGTAGCCCCGATCTCTGGAGCAGCCACACCGTTCTCCTCCCTGACCGGAGCCTCGACCTCGACTTCCTTCTTCCCTATCCGGCCGAGTTTCTCCGACCCTGAGCCGCCGTGCCCGCCTCCGGCGCCGTCCCTGAACACCTCCGCCCCGAGCCGCCTATCTCCACGAGCAACCCCGACAAGTCTTCGGCCACAGAACCCTAACCCTAACCGGACACAGCACAGTGACCCGGACACAGCACAGTGTCGTGTCGTATCTCCTCGCGGACACGAAAAAACCTCGTTCTACGTAGCCCCGTTCAGGTAACCCTTTCTCTCTACTCGTTGCCCCATTTTTTGTTCTGTCAGTTATGACACGTAGGCTGCGTGACCCTCTCGATGCCCGTGAAACCCGCTCGGTGCGTCAGTTCCTGTGGCGATCGAGAACCGCAAACCAAAAACAGGAAAAACAATACCCTATTTTCCCCCGGAACTGAGTGTGCCCCGCCAAATGGGATGACTTGGTCGTGTGCGGTCTTCACCGAAAGGTGCGAGCCGTTGATACGAACGTGCTGGATTTCACAGAAGTTGATTTGGATGTGCGTGCACACCGGAATCAACGCGTATCCGCCGACAACGTCTCGTATCTGCCTGTTCTGGAACAAGTTGTAACTTTTTATGCACACATCAGATCAAAACGAAACTTGCGCTATCGGACTCGTAGCAATACGCTGGTCCTGTGACCTAAGTTTGGTTCGATTCTGAGAACATTGACAAAATCGCGTATCGTGGGCCCCACGGCTCCACTTGACGGGCAATTTTATGATCGGCTCATCGAAATACAGTTATGGAAGTTCTGTTGGATTCGTATCATCGTTCTGGACTTATTGACACTAAGTTTGACGAATTTGGACACCATTGGTTCTAACACATTTTTCGGTACGAAGCGGGCCACATGTGGATCCCGCTTTGACCAGAAACTGTCATTTTTGCCCCTGTTTCCAAATTAGACTCAAGGATAGGCGTTTCTAGCTATTTGATATTTTCTGAATCTAATGGTGATATTTATTTCAGCAACCGGAGGACTACCTGCAAATTTCGCTGCTATCAGAGCTACAGTTGGAGTCAGAACCCCAGGCAAGTGTACCTTGCCAACATTGCAGTTCTTGTTACATATTTCCTTGTCTTATTTATATGTTGTACATGCTTGACCTAGGACCGTATGACTTACTTAGCGTCCAATTAATAGTTGGGTGCCAACACCGTACGCGGAGTTGTGTAATGTCACATAGAGATGGATATCGTGACCCTTTACATTATCGTACTTGTCTTATCAAGTACACCATAACCCAGGACACTTGACACTATTCATAAGACATAATCTTTCTTAGATATTCATGATGATTCTGTATAGGATGCAGGATTATGACATAGACATTATATTCTTAGATCTTATTATGACTTGCTGCATTAGTTTTGATCTTGCGTGTCATGGACATGAGACGTGTGATTACATTGGGTGGGGAGAGACACACATGCTACAGGCTAATTTCATATATATACTACAGAGTAAATTACATAGTAAAATATATAGTAACTCTGCTACAGGCTCCCAGACACAGAGCTTGTAGTGGTCTCAGCCTGAGTTTTAGTGATGCTCTCAAATTGCATTTCACATAGATGGTTATATAGTTTACCCTATTGTTTCATTTATTGCTGCACTGAATTATTTATTTTAGCTTGAGTTATTTTGTACCTTGTTATGTCCCCTGAGGACCTGGATCTGGATTATGTCCCCAGGATTAGCTGACGAGATCTATCCTGAGGTATACGGGCCCGGAGCATTAACAGAAGCAGGAACAGGTGCATACATTGGAGCAGTACCAGAACCCGAGGACGAGATCGTGCCAGAGGACTTCTCCTGAGCATTAGCTTTATATACTTAGTTATTTCTATTGTTAGACTCTTTATTTCAAGTTTATTGAGTTGATGTATCAAACTTATTATCGGGTTGTTCCCCGAGTTTATTTACTTGTGACTGGATGATATTTTATTTCCTTTTGATGATATTGATGTATTTATTTCTGTGGATGAGATTAGTACCATTGCCCATATTATTGTTTTACAGCTTAAGTGCACCCTGATGGATCCCTTTAATTGGGTTTGTCCATCGGTGTGTGCTGCTGGCCATTGCCACGTGTCTAGTCCCTCGATATTTTGGGACTGGTGCGTGACATGGTTTTTATGTTGGCCCATGCAGGTCAACGACTAAATTGCTTCGATTTTAACTTAGGGACCGAGCAAGCCTGTAGTAAGAATAGTATAAGTTTTTTGGATCTCATCCACTTGCTTGAATCATTCTTGATATCTATATCGGATTCAAAATTAAAATTTTGACTTGCATCTTGCCTTGATTCCTGTGCACCTCTTATAGTTTATTTTCGATGCAGAGTAATGGATTCACGAGCAAACGACGAAACTCCAGCAAGAACACCAATAGGTGCAGTAGCCACCTACGGAGAAGATGAAGTGACGCCATTGAGTGGAGATCCCTCTACTCACCAAAGCAGACAAGCAGATTAGCATGCTTCTAGATTTTGGCGTGATGATATCCCACCGCCTCCGCAGTTCGTTCCACCGATGCCTGTTTTCCCACCAGGACAAGTCATGGATGGACAGCAGATGTTCTAAATGTTTTTTGCCATGATGCAAGCCCAACAGCAGGTTTAACAAGAGGCTCAGCGTCACGAGGCGGAGTACTTGAGGACCAGCCTAGTAACCACATTGGAGCAGGCGAACCCACAAGCTAGGCGACCAGTGACGGGATCTATCACTGATTTCTGTCAGCTCAAGCCCCGTACCTTTTCTGGCAAGGAGGAGCCCACTGATGTTTATGAGTGGCACACCAACACACAACATCAATTAGAAGTAGTTGAGCTTCCACGGGAACGTTGGATGACTGCCGCAAGAATGCAATTGACGGGCAATGCACATCACTGGTGGCTATCTGAGGAGACACGGCTCAGACCAGACCGAGTCACTTGGAAAGAGTTTTCCAGACTCTTTCAGGAGATGTACATTCCGGCTATTGCTCGATCAGAACTTCGGGACAAGTTCAATCGCCTCACTCAGGACAGTATGATAGTGGAGGAGTACAATACGGAGTTCATTCGTCTGAGTCGCTTCGTCCCTACTTTGATCCCGACAGAAGAAGAGAAGGCTGAGAAGTTCTTCAACGGACTAAACTTCGAGCTACAGAGACTAATTGGATCCATCGCACCTACCTCTTACTCGGACGTTCTTGCTGCTGCCCGACGCATGGAACGCGTCACCAGGAGAGAGACCAGTCTGAAACGGTCTTCCACATCAGCCAGAGCACCACAAGAAGAAGCTGCAAAGAGATCTCACCCGCACCAGCCACCCAGAGCCCCTCCGCAGATAATACCTACATGTTAATACTGTAACAAGGTAGGCCATATTGAGGGGGACTGCAGACGCAAGTTAGGATTATGCTTGATTTGCAGAACCAATCAACACTTAACCAAGGATTATCCTCAGCATCGAGAAGGAGGACTAATGTTAAACAGACAAGCTTTACCAGCGCCAAGGCCAGTCTTTCCAGCATTAGGAGTACAACAAACGAGAAGTGGATAAGTCAGACCACCAACCCCAGGAGGGTATCAGCCGAGGCCACCCTTGGCACCACAAGCAGCACTTTTCAAGCAGGCCCAGCAACAGCAGAGGGCACCACAGCAAGGACGCGGACAAGCTTTTGCGATGACCTTGGAGGACGCACAGACTCGTGGAGTAGCTAATGCGCGTAAATTTTTGTAGTTATCTGTTTCTAGTATTGCTTTAGTTTGTGCCTGTTGGTTCGTGTCCTTAGCCTTAACCTGACAGTTTTAAACTTGCTAATAATTGATAACCTAGTATGTTTTATAAGTGATAACCTAGTTTTTCTAAACTGCAGTTTTCTAGATTTCCTTTACTTTGGAAATTGAATAACTTCCATTGCATAGGGAAATGATTCCCTATGTGTTTTGCTTAAACCCTCAATCTTGATTCTCCTTGAACGTGATGTGCTTCGAACAAATATTTGCAACCGTGTTATCTCTGTTGACCGGTTATTCTTTGATTGCGAGGACGCAATCCTCTTAAGGGGGGTAGATTGTAAACCCCCTGATTTTTTCAAAATTTTTAAAATAATTTTACACAATTTTTTATAATTTTCTGCGATTAAAACTAAGGTATTTTGAATTTAAATAATTTTTAAATAATGTTAATTAATATTAAAATATTATGAGAATAATATTTTTATGTGTAAAAGAAAAAATTAGATATAGGATAATTTTTCAGGAATTTATTGGATCCCGGAAGCATTTTTAAAGACCTTGAAACTAAGTGGTAAATAAAGCCTAATTAAACCCTGAAATAAACCCGGTTCAATTGAACCAAACAAAACCAAACCGAACCAAAGGAGAACCAAACCGAATCGAACCCAGCTCTTAATGGGTCGGGTCAGATCCGAATTGAATCCGACCCGGACCCGTTACCCGATCGGAACCCTAAACCTAATCCTAAATAATTTAATGTTCTGGCGACCCCTATTTAATCCCCTCTCCTCCCCCGCCTCGACGCCGGAACCCTAGCCACCGTCTCCTCCGCCCAGAACCGACTCGCAGCGCCCTGCTTCAAACTCCTGCCACCGCCTTCCCTCCTCCTTCCTCCGTCCTGAGTCCCGCCCTCAGCTGACGACCTCGACGAACCCTAAACCCTCCACCGTCGAACCCCCAGCCGATCTCCACCAAACCATCTCTGCCCCGCTCTGCCACGACCACCACTTCTTCCAAGACCCTCCTTCCCCTCGTCGAGTCCTCCCCACCGGAGCTGCTTGCAGGCCCGATCTCCGGAACAGCCACATCATTCTCCTCCCTGACCGGAGCCTCGACCTCGACTTCCTTCTTCCCTATCCGGCCGAATTTCTTCGACCCTGAGCCGCCGTTCCCGCCTCCGGCGCCTTCCCTGAACACCTCCTCCCCGAGCCGCCTTCCTCCATGAGCAACCCCGGTGAGTCTCCGACAACAGAACCTAACCCTTACCGGACACAACACAGTGACCCGGACACAGCACAGTGTCGTGTCGCATCTCCTCGCGGACACGAGAAAACCTCATTCTACGTAGCCCCGTTCAGGTAACCCTTTCTCTCTCCTTGTTGCCCCATTTTCTGTTCCGTCAGTTATGATGCGTAGGTTGCGTGACCCTCTCGATGCCCGTGAAACCCGATCGGTGCGTTGCATCCTGTGGCGATCGCGAACTGCGATCCAAAAACAGAAAAAATAATACCCCGTTTTCCCCTGAAATTGAGTGTGCCCCGCCAAACGGAATGACTTGATCGAGTATGGTCTTCACCGAAAGGTGCGCGCCATTGATACGGACATGCGGGATTTCACAGAAGTTGATTTGGATGTGCGTGCACACCGAAATCAACGCGTATCTGCCGACAACGTCCCGTATCCGCCTGTTCTGGAACACATTGTAACTTTTTTTACACACGTCGGATCGAAACAAAACTTGCGCCATCGGACTCGTAGCAATACGCTGGTCCTGTGACCCAAGTTTGGTTCGATTCTGAGAACGTTGACAAAATTGCGTATTGTGGGCCCCACGGCTCCACTTGACGGATGATTTTGTGATCGGCTCATCAGAATCCAGTTCTGGAAGTTCCGTTGGGTTCGTATCATCATTCTGGACTTGTTGACACTAAGTTTGATAAATTTGGAGACCATTGGTTCTGACAGATTTTCGGTACGAAGCGGGCCACATGTGGACCCCACTTTGACCAGAAACTGTCATTTTTGCCCCTGTGTCTAAATTGGACTCAAGGACCGGCATTTCTAGCTATTTGATATTTTTTGAATCTGATGGTGATGTTTATTTCAGCAACCGGAGGACTACCTGTAAATCTCGCTGCTACCAGAGCTACAGTTGGAGTCAGAACCCCAGGCAAGTGTACCTTGCCAACATTGTAGTTCTTGTGACATATTTCCTTGTCTTATTTATATGTTGTACATGCTTAACCTAGGACCGTATGACTTACTTAGTGTCCGATTAATAGTCGGATGCCAACACCGTACGCGGAGTTGTGTAACGTCACCTAGAGATGGATATCGTGACCCTTTACATTCTCGTACTTGTCTTATCAAGTACACCATAACCCAGGACACTTGACACTATTTATAAGACAAAATCTTCCTGAGATATTTATGGTGATTCTGTATAGGATACCGGATTGTGACATAGACATTATATTCTTAGATCTTATTATGACTTGCTGTATTAGTTTTGATCTTGCGTGTCATGGACATGAGACGTGTGATTACATTGGGTGGGGAGAGACACACAGGCTATAGGCTGATTTCATACATATACTACATAGCAAATTATATAGTAAAATACATAGTAACTCTGCTATAGGCTCCCAGACACAGAGCTTATAGTGGTCTCAGTCTGAGTTTTAGTGATGCTCTCAAATTACATTTCACATAGATGGTTATATAGTTTATCCTATTGTTTTATTTATTGCTGCACTATATTATTTATTTTGGCTTGAGTTATTTTGTACCTTGCTATATCCCCTGAGGACCTGGATCCAGATTATGTCCCCAGGATTAGCTGACAAGATCTATCCTGAGGTATACGGGACCGGAGCATTAGCAGAAGCAGGAACAGGTGCATACATTGGAGCAGTACCAGAACCCGGGGACGAGATCGTGCCAGAGGACTTCTTCTGAGAATTGGCTTTATATACTCAGTTATTTCTATTGTTAGACTCTTTATTTCCAGTTTATTGAGTTGATGTATCAAACTTATTATTGGGTTGTTCCCCGAGTTTATTTACTTGTGACTGGATGATATTTTATTTCCTTTTGATGATATTGATATATTTATTTTTGTGGATGAGATTAGTACCATTGCCCATGTTGTTGTTTTACAGCTTAAGTACACCCTGATGGATCCATTAAATTGGGTTTCTCTATCGGTGTGTGCTGCTGGCCATTGCCACGTGTCTAGTCCCTCGATATTTTGGGACTGGTGCGTGACATAGTTTTTGTGGTGGCCCATGCAGGTCAACGACTAAATTGCTTCGGTTTCAAATTTTGACTTGCATCTTGCCTTGATTCCTGTGTGCCTCTTATAGTTTATTTTTGATGCTGAGTAATGGATTCATGAGCAAACGATAAAACTCCAGCAAGAACACCAATAGGTGCAGTAGCCACCTACGGAGAAGATGAAGTAACGCCATTGAGTGGAGATCCCTATACTCACCGAAGCAGCCAAGCAGATCAACATGCTTCTAGATTTTGGCGTGAGGACATCCCTCCGCCTCCGCAGTTCGTTCCATCGATGCTTGTTTTCCCACCAGGATAAGTCATGGATGGACATCAGATGTTCCAAATGTTTTATGCCATGATGCAAGCCCAACAGCAGGTTCAACAAGAGGCTCAGTCACGAGGCGGAGTACTTGAGGACCAGCCTTGTAACCGCATTGGAGCAGGGGAACCAACAAGCTAGGCGACCAGTGATGGGATCTATCACTGATTTCCGTCAGCTCAAGCCCCGTACCTTTTCTAGCAAGGAGGAGCCCACTGAATTTCATGAGTGGCTCACCAACACAATATCAATTAGAAGTAGCTGAGTTTCTACGGGAACGTTGGATGACTGCCGTCAGAATGTAATTGACGGGCAATACACATCACTGGTGGCTATATGAGAAGACACGGCTCGGACTAGACCGAGTAACATGGGAATAGTTTTCCAGACTCTTTCAGGAGATGTACATTCCGGCTATCTCTCGATCAGAACTTCGGGACAAGTTCAATCGCCTCACTCAGGACAATATGACAGTGGTGGAGTACAACACGGAGTTCATTCGTCTGAGTCACTTTGCCCCTACTTTGATCTCGACAGAAGAAGAGAAGGCTGAGAAGTTCTTCGACGGACTAAACTTTGAGCTACAGAGACTAATTGGATCCGTCGCACCTACCTCTTACTCGGACGTTCTTGCTACAGCCCGATGCATGGAACGCGTCACCAGGAGAGAGATCAGTCTAAAATGGTCTTCCACATCAGCCAGAGCACCACAAGAAGAAGCTGCAAAGAGACCTCACCTTCCCCAGCCACCCAGAGCCCCTCCGCAGATACTACCTACATATCAATACTGTGGCAAGGTAGGCCATATTGAGAGGGACTGCAGACGCAAGTTAGGATTATGCTTGATTTATGGAACCAATCAACACTTAGCCAAGGATTGTCCTCAGCATCGAGAGGGAGGACTAATGTTAAACAGACAAGCTTTACCAGCGCCAAGGCCAGTCTATCCAGCATTGGGAGTACCACAAACGGGAAGTAGAGAAGTCAGACCACCAGCCCAGGAGGGTATCAGCCGAGGCCACCCTTGGCACCACAAGCAGCACTCTTCCAGCAGGACCAGCAACAACAGAGGGCACCACTGCAAGGACGCGGACAAGCTTTCGCGATGACCTTGGAGGCCATGCAGACTCGTGGAGTAGCTAATGCGCGTAAGTTTTCGTAGTTATCTGTTTTTAGTATTGCTTTAGTTCGTGCCTGTTGGTTCGTGACCTTAGCCTCAACCTGACAGTTTTAAACTTGCTAATAATTGATAACCTAGTATATTTTATAAGTGATAACCTAGTTTTTCTAAACTGTAGTTTTCTAGATTTCTTGCACTCTGGAAATTGAATAACTTCCATTGCATAGGAAAATGATTCCTTATGTGTTTTGCTTAAACCCTCAACCTTGATTCTCCTTGAACGTGATGTGCTTCGAACAAATATTTACAACCGTGTCATCTCTGTTGATCGGTTATTCTTTGATTGCGAGGACGCAATCCCCTTAAGGGGGGTAGATTGAAAACCCCCTGATTTTTTTCAAAATTTTTAAAACAATTTTACACAATTTTCTGTAATTTTCTGGGATTAAAACTAAGGTATTTTGAATTTAAATGATTTTTAAATGATGTTAATTAATATTAAAATATTATGAGAATAATATTTTTATTTGTAAAATAAAAAATTAGATATAGGATAATTTTTCAGGAATTTATTGGACCCCGGAAGCATTTTTAAAGACCTAGAAACTAATTGGTAAATAAACCCTAATTAAACCCTGAAATAAACCTGGTTCAATTGAACCAAACCAAACCAAACCAAACCGAACCAAGGAGAACCGAACCAAACCCAGCTCTTAACGGGTCGGGTCAGATCTGAATTGAACCCGACTCGGACCCGTTACCTGATCGGAACCCTAAACCTAATCCTAAATAATTTACTGTTCTGGCGACCCCTATTTAATCCCCTCTCCTCCCCCGCCTCGATGCCGGAACCCTAGCCACCGTCTCCTCCGCCCAGAACTGACCCGTAGCGCCCTACTTCGAACTCCTGCCACCGCCTTCCTTCCTCCTTCCTCCGCCCTGAGTCCCGCCCTCAGCCGACGACCTCGACGAACCCTAAACCCTCCACCGTCGAACCCCCAGCCGAGCTCCACCAACCCATCTCCGCCCCGCTCTGCCACAACTACCACTTCTTCCACGACCCTCCTTCCCCTCGTCTAGTCCTCCCCACCGGAGCTGTTCGCAGCCCCGATATCCGGAGTAGCCACACCGTTCTCCTTCCTAACCCTAACCGGATACAGCATAGTGACCCGGACACAACACAGTGTCGTGTCGCATCTCCTCGTCGACACAAGAAAATCTCATTCTACGCAGCCCTGTTCAGGTAACCCTTTCTCTTTCCTCATTGCCCCATTTTCCGTTCTGTCAGTTGTGACGCGTAGGCTGCGTGACTCTCTCGACGCCCGTGCAACCCGCTCGGTGCGTCGCGTCCTGTGGTGATCGCGAACCGCGATCCAAAAACAGGAAAACAATACCCCATTTTCCCCCGGAACTGAGTGCGCCTCGCCAAACGGGATGACTTGGTTGTGTGCGGTCTTTACCGAAAGGTGTGCGCCGTTGATATGGACTTGCGAGATTTTGCAGAAGTTGATTTGGATGTGCGTGCACACCGGAATCAACACGTATCCGCCGACAACGTCCCGTATCTGCCTATTCTAGAATATGATATAACTTTTTGTACACACGTCAGATCAAAATGAAACTTGTGCCATCGGACTGGTAGCAATACGCTGGTCTTGTGACCCAAGTTTGATTCGATTCTGAGAATGTTGACAAAAATCGCGTATTGTAGGCCCCACGGCTCTACTTGACGGGCGATTTTGTGATCGTCTCATCGGAATCCAGTTCTGGAAGTTCCGTTGGGTTCGTATCATTGTTCTAGACTTGTTGACACTAAGTTTGATGAATTTAGAGACCATTGGTTCTGACACATTTTTTGGTACGAAACGGGCCACATGTGGACCCCGCTTTGACCAGAAACTATCATTTTTGCCCCTGTGTTCAAATTGGACTCAAGGACAGGCGTTTCTAGCTATTTGATATTTTCTGAATCTGATGGTGATGTTTATTTCAGCAACCGAAGGACTACCTGCAAATCCCGCTGCTACCAGAGCTACAGTTGGAGTCAGAACCCCAGGCAAGTGTACCTTGCCAATATTGCAGTTCTTGTTACATATTTTCTTGTCTTATTTATATGTTGTACATGCTTGACCTAGGACCGTGTGACTTACTTAGCGTCTGATTAATAGTCGGGTGCCAACACCGTACGCGAAGTTGTATAACGTCACCTAGAGATGGATATCGTGACCCTTTATATTCTCGTACTTGTCTTATCAAGTACACCATAACCCAGGACACTTGATACTATTCATGAGACAGAATCTTCCTGAGATATTCATGGTGATTTTGTATAGGATGCAGGATTGTGACATAGACATTATATTCTTAGATCTTATTATGACTTGCTGCATTAGTTTTGATCTTGCGTGTCATGGACATGAGACGTGTGATTACATTGGGTGGGAAGAGACACACAGGCTACAAGCTGATTTCATATATATACTATATAGTAAATTATATAGTAAAATACATAGTAACTCTGCTACAGGCTCCCAGACACAGAGCTTGTAGTGGTCTCAGCCTGAGTTTTAGTGATGCTCTTAAATTGTATTTCACATAGATGGTTATATAGTTTACCTTATTATTTTATTTATTGCTGTACTACATTATTTATTTTGGCTTGAGTTATTTTGTACCTTGCTATGTCCCCTGAGGACCTGGATCCGGATTATGTCCCTAAGATTAGCTGACAAGATCTATCCTGAGGTATACGGGACCGGAGCATTAGCAGAAGCAGGAACAGGTGCATACGTTAGAGCAGTATCAGAACCCGAGGACGAGATCGTGCCAGAGGACTTCTCCTGAGCATTGGCTTTATATACTCAGTTATTTCTATTGTTAGACTCTTTATTTCCAGTTTATTGAGTTGATGTATCAAACTTATTATCGGGTTGTTCTCCGAGTTTATTTACTTGTGACTGGATGATGTTTTATTTCCTTTTGATGATATTGATGTATTTATTTCTGTGGATAAGATTAGTAGCATTGCCCATATTATTGTTTTACAGCTTAAGTACACCCTGATGGATCTATTAAATTAGGTTTGTCCATCGGTGTGTGCTGTTGGCCATTGCCACGTGTCTAGTCCCTCGATATTTTGGGACTGGTGCGTGATAGTATCAACCACCAAATTGAATATCATGCTCTATTTTTTTCAACACAATTTTTTTTATACTTAAATATTTACATGGATCACCCAACTACCTAAATTCATGACTATACAGAACCGACATGCTGACTCTGATACTAACTCCTGGAACCACTATTGATATTCTTTACTCCTTGTTCTAGCTATAGTACCCATACTATCTATAATGACACCTATCATAGAACTATTGCTACAAATTACTATGCTATGGGTTATCCCTAGATTTATGCCTATTGCTCACCTGCCCAACCAAGAACCACTTACAGACTCATAAGCCACACTCTCAACAGTCAATATTGATACTCAAGACACAGACCTAATTGTAACTCACCAATTATCACACTAACAAGGACTCTAATGAAGCTCTATAAGGAACTAGACTAAAGAACTGAAAGTATCTCTACTACTAAGCTATGGAACAATGGAACAAAGTCTTAAAATAATAAAATTGAATAAGTATTGAGATAATACTTTAAGAACCAATTTAAGATACAATCTGATAATCATACACGTTTGTCCAAATTCATGACACTCAAAATCCTCGCCACGCCAGTAAGCATAGCTGCGATAAACGATAGATTCCATAACTAGGGTATGCAACTCTATAATCATGTCATCTAGGATCCTCACCACGCCAACCGGTATGACTGCGAGAAACTCTAAATTTTATAACTAAGATATGTACATCCGAAGTCAGGTCCCTACATTTTTGCTACGCCAGCAAATATGGCTGCGATAAACTCTAGGCTCCATAACCAAAGTAGACGTTTTACCTTTCTCACTGTCCTCATCAACATATGTCATCAGATGATACCGTAACTTAGTCCGTAAAATTTCTCTCGATATGAAATTAAACTCAATAACGAACACCAAGAATTTAAATCAACCGATCACCAAGAATCAAATTTAACAACAATAAGTAAGAGCAGACGGGAACAAGAAAAAAGATTTAAAATGGGAATTGTAATAAGATTCTCAAGAGTCATCCCAAAAATCTTTCAAGAAATTTATGATTGAGTATCCTCTCATCTTAATATCTTATATTCTATCGCAGGCTCGCAGTAGTACAACTAAGTTGTTGCACTACCACGATATCGTACAACTTGCGAAGCCTGACCTGTATGGGCCACCACTAAAAACGTGTCACGACTCGCACCCGATGTAGGTATGCAAGTCAGAAACAACGCCAAACCTATGCCATAGAATCGGCGATAGAACGCTATCTTGGTCTACTATACTATCTAAAATCTCACAATAATATAAAGTCTGCCAACAATAGCTCACACAAAACTCAATCACGATCTAAAGCACGAGAAGATATGAAGAAAGTCTAACTATACATCAAAAATATAATAATCAACAATAAAATAATATCCAATCACAAACCATAAGTCGGAAATAAATCCAGTACAAAAATGCTAAAGAAACTAACTATGAAAACTAGTGATCCAGATAAATCTCCCGACAATTACTCCAGAACTAGTGGATCCAAGTCTGCACCATCTATAAGTCGAAGTCCATAGTATGTCGGACACCAATCTCTCGGATCCTTTGAAAAATATTTTTCAGTCAGAAATGGAGCGAAGTACATCTCTAACAACAGTTCTAAATCAATGATATAAACTATGTAGCAGTAAATATATATGAATATACAAGATGCCATATACATGTACAAGAGATACACAATAAAAAAATATTAGAATAAATACAATAATGAATAATATGACAATGAATAAGAATACTAATGACTAAGTGAGTGAGTACCAGCTTTAACATGTGATTGGCTTGGGAACTTGCACAAGAGTAAATGGCCTGGTTAATCATACATGTGGTGTATGATCAATACTCACAAGGAACAAGACTTGCACAAGGAGGGTATGATCATATATCTATATTACATACTCCCCAACCCCGACTGGTATAGTGGATCCAACCATGGTATGCTATGGCACGAGATTCTCCAAGAAGATAGCGACTCTTCCCGAGAATCAGTGTCTGTACATGTACAAGATAATCAATAAAATAAGACTTGCACAAGATACACCATATATAAGGAATAACATCACATGACGAGATCCAGTTATACCAATCCGTATAACCATCGTGTCAGAAAATATGGATATCTACACTAGATACAATAAACATAGAGGATATCATAAATAAGAAACTATCAGAGAATGTAATCGCCTGCGGTCCAGAGCAATAAATGTCGATTGTGTTGGTACTGGTGTCACACAGACCTATATATGGAATATTGCATTAATACAAGGTTCTGGAAGAAAAATAAGTTAAACTAGTCAACTTCTAGGTCAACAAGTCAATTCTAAGTCAAAAGTTAAACTAGGTCAACTATAAGTCAACTATGGTCAACTATAGTCAAACTATGGTCAATTACCTATTTTTAGGTTGCATAAGTCTAACTCAAAGATATTGGGCTCACATACTATGAACCTAGGCCATACAAGCTACATCTTAGGATATTAAGATACAGTATCTCAGGATACGAAAATATAGATAATATCAAATTTCTATAATAAAGTAATTTTAAATATATAAATCATAATTACAAATGCTAAATGATTTATTTGGTTTTGAACCAACTTGGTATCACAATACTAAACCTCGATCTTGATATCTAAACCCAATACCTTAATTATCCTCCAATACCTTGATCTTACCTTGGCATCTCAAGGTAAATTAAAAACCTTATTTATACTAACTACCCAACAATAATTATTAACTACCATGTATTTAATATTTATATAATACTATATACCTTATTTTAGTTACCTTAATACTAACCCATAATTAGTTTACAACTATCCTATTACTATGCCAATACCTACAACTCATACCTTAGTATATCTTGATACTTACCTTGGTATCTCAAGGTAATTGCCAAAACTTCATATACATACTAACTATTCATCAATAACTATATGTATACATATATCAATCCAATGTAACTTCTATTATGTACTAAATAGAATAAATACTAACTACTAACTACACACTAAATAAATATACGTACATACCTACATACCTATAAATAAATAATATATAAAAGATACTCATAATAATTGATAACTAAAATATACTAACTATTCCAATAATATTGTATGCTAAAACTACAAATATTATACATATAGTATATAACTACCAATTATTAATATATATCCATATATAAATTATACTAATACCATATATATATATATATATATATATATATATATATATATATATATATATATAATATCTAAAAACAGCCAAACTGTCACTAAAAATAGATGTTGACTGTCACTGAAATCTCCGATACTCTGATACGCTGCCGTTTTAGCGACGTTTCTGTTTCGTTGCTAAACTGCTGTCGCTGCTGCTGTTGTATGTTCCTGCTGCTATTGTTGCTTTGGCGACGGTTTCTGCTGTCGCTAAACTGCTGTCGCTGTTGTTGAACGCTACTGCTGCTGCGCTGCTCTGTTGCGATGTTGTTGCTGCTGTCGCCTTTGCTGCTACTGTTTGCTACAACGGCTACTGCTGCTGCTGTTGTTGCGACTCCGCTGTTGTCGCCTTTGTTGCTGTCGCTAAAACTATTATATATATATCTATATATATATATGTACTTATACATACTACTATATAATATATACTTATATCTAGTACACGCAATTATTACATATGAATATACATACATTCATATTCCTCATATACATATGTATATGTAGTAACATATGTATATACATAACACCATATCTAATTACATATACATATAGCTTACAACTTATAAGATGTACATATATATACATAATATTACATGTTCAATATAGTATCATATATATACATAGCTACAACTATATAAAATATATGTACATAATAAATACATAGTAACATACACACACATACATAGTAATATATATATATATATATATATATATATATATATATATATATATATATATATATATACGTATATAAAATCATACACTATATAAATACATAACAATATATAATATAACCATATATATAACCACATATAAATAAATCTACTATATTATATATACATATACTACCACTTATAAATATATATCTACATGTAAAAAAATAGCTACATAATAAATATACACATATAGTATATACATAGGTACATAGATCTAAGACACAATATTACATTAATATATATACACAATATTATATATATATATACATATATATAATTACACTTCTCCATGAAATAAGAACACAAAAGAATTAGATCAAAATTAAATTGCACATACATGGACCGTATCACCCCGTATTCTACTAGATCTAGGATACGCATGCGACACGAGTCCACCACACATCCAAACATACCCCGAAGGACACAAACAAGTCATATATATTATTTATGAACAATACAGAGAGTCAAACATAAATTTATGTGTCCGTGTCAAAATATAACATGCACAAAGTCCCGTGTCGGAGGAAAAACCCCTATATCAACACGTATCACCAAATTGATGGGATACGACATACACGTACCCAATTATGGATACGACACTAGCCCCAAACACACAAGCACATGCCAAATTGATCTATAGGAATAATTGACACACACAACAAATGTCAATATCGGAATTCTCCCAAAATTGACACAAAAGCACCATAACTTTCTCAATAGGCCTTCTACGAACACAAAACCAAATTCTATGGGTAGCCTATGCATATGGGTTAATTTTTTATGGTTAATTCTCAGATTTAGAACCTAATTTAAGAGAAAAAACTGAATTGTACCTATTGGAAGATGAATTCCCAATAAAACCTCTAAAATTGGTAAAATGAGCCTTCAACTTGTAGATCATTGCTTCTCTTTGTAGATCCATGCTTCTTTCTTCTAGATCCTTGCTCCACTACTCTTCAATGGTGATTTGGGAAGGGATTGGGTGAAAATTTGGTCTGAATTTGGTGGAATTTGGTTGAAGGAAATTCTAGATCTAGATTTGGAATAAAAATGAAGAGAGAGAAAGTTTTCATCCCCTTTATATAGGCCTCACTTGCCCCCTCCCTCAAGCTACTATGTAAAGTCTAAAATGCCCCTTGGGGCCTCTCATGAAAAAATTAATTAAGGAGAAAAGCTTCTAGTCTAATGATTTAATTAATTTAATCATCCTCCTAATCAATGGGCTTTATAGTTGGGCTCAATTCTAAAAATTAATATATGTTGGTCCATGAGTCTAAACTTAACTAGTTAGGTCCACTAACACAAGTCTAAAAATAAATCTAACATGCTAATAATAAATAAATAATACAATAAATAAAAATTTAACATGTACAATATTTAATTAATTACCAAATGACTAAAATACCCTTTCCTAGAAAATATGGTAGTGACAATACCGATTACATACCATACTTATGATTGACTTACCTTATTGATCATGTTCAACCTAAATCGATCACATAATAAACTTTTATTCTGAGGCACATTAGTTAGATTTCAGTTATTTTTCATATTACAGATATTCATATTGTTTATTCTCTATTCCAGTATATTACCTGTTTTCTTTTGTTTATTCATTCAGATATTTAGTATCATGTAATCTTTTCTATTATCTATTTTATATGCTCGATTATGTTATTTCAACTGCTTTCAGAGGTGTGTACTTCTCTCCAATCCTTACTAGATATATTTTTCCAGATGATTGTCTCATAGATTAGTGTCCCACATTCTACGGACCACAGGACGGACTACCTTTAGAGGATACTCCAGTAGACCAGGAGGACTTAGTTGCAGAGCCCGATGAGGTTTAGTTTTTATTGTGTTGGACTTGTATTAGACCGTATTTGTTGAAATTCATGGCTTGTATATTATTTTAGACTTGTGGATTGTATCTTGATTCTTTCCTTCCCTATTCTATTCGTACTTTATTTTTCTTAGTTTGCATTATGATTGAGTTTAGTTACATTTATGAGATACCATATTGTTCCTCCGTTTGGAGTTGAGATGATTGACAGGTACCATATTATATTATTGAGATATTAGTTAGTTAGAGTTGACTCAGGTAATGTTCTATCATTGATTCTGTGGCATAGGCTTGACGTACCCACGTAATCGTGCCCAAATATCTGGGTGTGGGCCGTGACAGTGAGCACAAATAGGTTGGATAGGACCGCAACAGTAGTAGTTGACTGCTAATAATTTTAAACATCAGTAAGGCAGCAACCTTAGTTGATATTATAGTTCAAATGGTATTGGAGCTCGAGTATTAGATTGATGACGGTAAATACCTAGTTGTGTAGGCCGGGGTTGTGAACATCAAAAAGTATAGGGCAGTCCCTTTTTGGAGGTATGTTAATTGCAACACCTGCAGTAGTAATAGCAAGTTCCAAGTACAGGTATTTTATATTATTGAAAATTAGAATTCAGACTGGATATCCAAGTAATAGACCTGGAAATCCATTGTATGTGTATTATTATGGAGTACGAGTGTCAATGCTCAAGGACTGTACAGAATTGGTAATGGCAGCAAGCAACAGACTTTGAGGAAAAAACCTGAAGGCAGCAACCTTAGTTAGCAGTAGAGGATATGGAAGGCCAATGCAGGTGGTAAAGGGATATGTAAAAGCAATGTATCATATTGATACCTGTCTGGGCAGAGGGTTAAGGTACTGGGTGAGTTAAGCATGGTATCAAGGTAAAGTATTGAGAATATATGTGATTAGATGAGACATATGTATTTAGATAATTTTATGAGACGTGCATGTGTGTATCTGCACACAGTAGGGTTGATCTTGGGTGCAGAAATAAGGAGAGTAGGGGCTTGTGTTTAGTTCAGCATTGAAGGAGGATCTTGTATGGGAGTGTTAAGTGAGGTTGTGAGCAATAAAGGGGAATTCTTGTTTTAGAATTATGTACATCAACAATGAGCGAAACTGTGCAGTGGTGTAGAAATGGTTGAGAATTTATGTCCTAATTTTTGTGTGTGATATTTATATGAGGATAGATGGAAGTGGTTATATGAGTATAGGTAATATAGGTAAAGGAAGGATACTAAGATAGCTTGTGTCATTGGGGTTTTGTGTATTAATGGTATAGGTTTTGTGCAGTAAATAAGTGTCAGACCTTGTGTTTCAGTACACCTAACTGTGTTGCAGATATTGAGTTATAGAAGTAAATTGAGTATCAAGTTCAGGTTGGGTTCATTTTAAGAAAGAGGAAATGATGTACAGGCAATAAGTTAAGTGTGTAGTGTTTGACTGTATAGTGTGAGGGTGAGTGTTCTATGACTGTTTGTGAGGGTGTCTGATACACTATGGTATCAGACCTGCGAGGGCTTATTCAGTAAAGTTATGTGTATGTGTTGTTGGAGAGGTAAAATGGTAAGGTGTAGGTATTTTTTGGTGAAGTTAAGTTTGGAGTAGCTATGAATGAGGGGATGAGGGAGTTTCGTCAATGTTCAGATTTCAAGGGAAGTTAAGGTTAGTATTTGATACCTTGGAATCCAGAGGGTAACACCAAGGTATGGGTTATTATTTTAGGTTAAGGTAATAGTTAAGTTAAGGTTTAACTAATGAAGGTAAGGAGGATATTGGGGTATAAGTAATTAGGAAATATGAGTTATAGACTATAATACTAGAAGTTATTATATTAGAGTTACATATATATATATATATATATATATATATATATATATATATATATATATATATATATATATATATATATATATATATATAACTTAGTGTAATAGCTAGTATTAATTGACAATAGCTAGTATACTTAGTATTAGCTAAAATACCTTAGATATTAGCAAGGTATAACTAGTAAGAGCCTAGAATCTAGGTATTGGCCTAGTACGACCTTGTATGACCTAGTTTGACTTAGTTGATCTAGAAATGGATTAGAAACCTAATTGCAAGCTAGTATAGAATATTTATGTTTCCAAAATAATGTATTGACATGATAATTCATATATAAGACACATTGACTCCAAACCAGACATTAATTGGTATTGTCAGCACAGGACCACAGGCTTGTACATTCTCTGATAGTTTTCTTACTTGATAGTTATTATAATGCATGTATTTAGTAATTTCTTACATGATTTCTGACACGATGGTTACACAGATTGGTATATAGTGGATCCTCGTCGTGAGATGTTACTATATCGTGATTACTTTATATATCTCAGTGATTATATCGGCCATGATTATCGTAATCGTATTATAGACCGTGCATCATAATTATCATGTCGTAACTTGGATCCATTGTACTAGTCGGGGCGGGAGAGTGCTAAGTAGATATGTGATCAACCATTTTAGAATTGTAGACATTAATTGATAGCTAATCATGTATGTGATTGAGCCATACCATCATATACATTAATTGATAGCTAATCACATATGTGATTGAGCTGTACCATCGTACAAATTATTTGATAGCTAATCACGTATGTGATTGAGCTGTACCATCGTAGACATTGTTTGATCGTTGATCATACTTTATCAGTATGATTGAGATGTACTATTGTTGACATTGTACAGTTACATTGATGATTGATCACATATTGAAAGCAGCACTTTAAAACACATAGTCAATTAGGTGTAGTATTTCTTGTTATTTCTACATTATTGTCCCTTGCCCTATTGTATCTGCCTATTTATTTTCCACTACTTATCCTATTTTGACATTGTATGGTTTATCTCATCTTGTATTTTATTGCTAATTATTGTCTTATAGTTTCTACCATGTATTAGAACTATTATTAGAATTGTACTCATTCCATCTTGACTAGATATATTTTTAGACGATTACTTGGAGGATTTGTGTCCAAAGTATTACGGATCGTAGGAGGTAGCAGGTGTAACTTTTGACCCTTTAGTTCAGGAGTGATTATCGGGAGACCTAGCCGGTATCACTATTATCCTAGTCATCACTTCTTAGCATTAGCACTAGATTTGTTTCCAGCATATTCGTCTTTTGAGATGTATTATTTTTTACTTCTAGACTTATGGATTATTGATAGACTTATTTTGGATTGTTATATATATTTGAGATTATTTGTGTTTTGTTGATAGACTATTAGACTTGGATATTGTTGTGATGTCTTGTTTGATACTTTGTGATAATATTTCTTCTATTTGATATCGTGCCATTATCTTCCTCTAGTTTTATTGCGATTGAGTATTAATTATTTTATATATTGTCATCTTATCCTCCGTATGGAGTTTAGATATTATTGACAGGTTTTATATACTATTGTGTGAGATAATTAGATCGTATTATTGACTTAGACAGTTCTACCGTCGATGCTGTGACATAGGCTGGAGGTACCCACGTACTCGTGCCCTTATACCGGGTGCAGGATGTGACACATTTTTGTGGTAGCCCATACAGGTCCGGCTTCGCAATTAGTGCGATATCGTGGTAATATAATGGCTTAGTTGTACTACTGCGAGCCTGCTATAGGATATAGGATATAGGATATAGGATATTAAGACGGGAGAATACTCAATCATAATTAGAATTTTAAAAGATTCGGGGATGTCCCTTGAGAATCTTACTATAAACTCTATTTCAAAATCTATTTTCACTTGTTTCGGTTCACTCTTATTTGTTCGTTGTTGAAATTAATTCTTGATGTTCGTTGTTGATTTTGATTCTTGTATCGAAATAAATTTTAGGGACAAAATTAAGGTATATTCTAATAACGTATTTGGATGAGAAAAGTGAGAAAGGTAACGTATTATGTAGTCTAGAGTTTATAGCAGTCATAATAGCTGGCATGGCAAAAACGTAGAGACCTAATTTTGGATGTACATATAGTTATGGAATTTAGAGTTCATCGCAGCCATACTAGTTAGCGTGGCGCAGTTATTCTACTTGGCGTGGTGAGAATTCTAGATAACATGATTATAGAGGTATATACCTTAGTTATGGACTCTATAGTTTATCACAACTATGTTACTGGTGTGGCGAGGATTCTGGGTAACATAATTTTGGAGAGACGTGTAAGATTATCAGATTGTGTCTTAAATTGGTTCTTAACATATCATTTCTATCATTCAATCTTGTTATCATTGAATTCTATTCCATTACTCCTATTAGCCCAGGATAGGGATATCTTTAGTGCCTCTAGTTCAGTTCCTTATAGATTTTACCTTCATTAGTTCCTGAGGTCGCTTCTTTGGATAGTTTAGTAATTTGTAACTTGCAGATAGTTTGGTGTCAAGTTGAGTATCATCGTTGATTATTGAGAGTATAGATTAGGAGTTACGAGTAGTTCCTAGTAGGGTATGCGAGCAATGGGTATCAGTATATAAGTCTAGAAATAACTCATAGTGTAGCACCATTTGTAGCCATAGTTCTAAGGTGGGTGCCAGAGAATAGTTAGTAGTTGGTAACCTAGAGTATTAAGCATGTATAATTATGGAGTTTGTGTATGTGTACCAAGGGTGCCTAGAGTGAGCAAGTCATCTGAGTGTATTAAGACTAGGATGAGTGATATATGGAATGTGTTAGTATAGTATCAGAGGGTGTTATTTTAGGTGATAATATTAGCTAGGTATATTAGTGTGATATTGAGGTGGGGTATATAGGTGAGTACCATGGAGAGTAGGAATGCAGGTGTTCCAGGCAGAGTAGAGAGGGTCCAGCTAGGCTACCTGTGGCACAACAAATTTTTCTGTACCAGCAGAGGGAGATACCCCATCAGGGTAGGGCTTTTGCGATGACGGTCGAGGGGACCGATGCTACAGGTGATGGGTTAGCAAGTTCTGTTCTTTCTTTCTATCTTTTTTTCATCTTTTGATTGATTAATTTCTTAGTATCTTATAGTTGATTTGCGTTATATAGTTACTAGTATACCCTGTCACAGACTGTAATATCTTGACAAAAGGATACCAACACCATGCAAGTTGACAACAATTAGTGATTCGTTTAATTTGTATGCTTGTATGATTTTAGATTGGATTGAGAGTTTGACTTAGAGGGGGTACGACCATCTTTAAATTTTGAGGATACAAATTTTCTAAGGGGGATAGGATTGTAACCACCTAATTCTGGGATAGGGGTATTTTTGTTATTTTAATAATTGTTTGAGAATTATATTCGTGATAATAATATTTATTATTGTATGTATTGGTTGTAAGCTAGCTAAGTAGAATGGACTATACGATTAGTGAGTTAGCCTATTGGATAGACTTAGTACTAGTGAACCTAAGTGGATCCAACTTGACTTGACATAACCCATTGGTTCAACCAATTAATTAGTCATGGTTTGACTCATTAGATTAAGGAGAATGAATAGAATATTCTTCTCATTAGTATTTGAACCATTTTCCATAATTAATTAAACCTTCATGATAACCCATTGAGGGTATTTTAGACTTTTTACATTGCCAATAGGAGGAAAGAGGTGGCCGACCCTAGCATGGGAGTATTTAAACTTTTATTAGTTTATAATTGCCTCCATTCCTTTTTACTTACTTCATCCCCAAATTTCTCCCAAATTTGAGAGCCAACATTAAAGCAAATTTCACTCAAATTCTTTCATTTCCTACTCATATTCATTATCAAAGAGGCCAGGAAGTTTGGATTGCAAGGAGCAGTACTTGGAGAGGAGATTCTAGGGGCTTGTGTCTATTTCGTATCCACTTGGAGGAATTTTAATGGGATTTGACTCCCAATAGGTATAATCCATATTTTTTTTTTCAATTTTATGGTTAATTTATGGTATTAGGCCCTTAGAAATCCTTCCATGGCCAAGGACAACCCATTGGAGGAAGAACTAGGTCCATATAAGCTTTATTATGATATTTATATTAAGTTTTGTGCCCAATTTGGGGAAAATTCTAGATTGGTACACCAAGTATTTGTCTATTAGTCAATTAGGTTAAATTGACATTATATAGGTTGTGTGCGGCTAGGTACGTGGCCACAATTGGATACGAGTAGTCCATATCATGATACACAATGATATAGAGTCGTAGGAGGGTTTTTTCTATGTGGTTTGGGTTCTAGCATGTTGATATCTTCAATATGCATTAGAGTAGCTATTATGAATGTTATTTCTACTATATTTAGTGTATTAGTTGTGTTGCTTGAGCTTGGGGAGAGTATCTTAGTGTTTTTAGTGTGTATCACTAGTGTATCATAGGTTAATGGTGAGTATCTTGAGTGTGCATTTGGTTTAATGTATTTAGGAGTGTGTGTATGTGTTTATATGTTTAGAGTATTATTATATATGTATATATATAGTATATATGTTAGTGTGTGGTGCTTTGTGGTGTATTGTTAAGATGAAATGGATTGGGTTGTGTATGTGTTTTGGTATGTGGAGTGCATGAGGCTCGGGCAAGTTTGAGGAAGCATGTGGATAAAGGGGTGTTTTGTATCGAGGGCTGATATTTGGATCATAAGAGCATTGGTATTATGAGTTCTTTGTGAAGGTGACTGCTTTGGTGAATGAGTGATTTAAGTGTGTGAGTGTTCTAGTGTGTGAGCTAGTGTACTAGAGTGTGTTGTGCACTATTGGTATAGGTCTGTTAGCATAAAGAGTTTGGATACTGTAACAGAAGTAGTTGACTGCTGATGATTTCAGACTTTAAGGCATCAACACTAGCTGATATTATAATTCAAATGGTATGGAAGCTCGAGTATTCGATTGATGAGGGTAAATACCTAGTTGTGTAGGCCGGGGTTGTGAATATCATCAATTGTGGGGCAGTCCCTGTATGTAGGACTGTTAATTGCAGCACCTGCAGTAGTAATAACAAGTTCAAAGTACAGGTATTTTATAGTATTAGAAATTAGAATGTGGACTAGATATCCTAGTGATGGACCTGAAAATCCATTGTATGTGTGTACTTGTGATGCACGAGTGTCAGTGCTCAAGGACTCTGCAGACATCAGTAAGGTAACAACATTAGCTAATATTACATACTATTGGTATAGGTCTGTGAGCATAAGGAGGTTGTATAGGGCTGCAACAGCAGTAGTTTACTTCTGATAATTTCAGACATTTGTAAGGCAACAACATTAGCTGATATTACAGTTCAAATGGTATGGAAGCTCGAGTATTGGATTGATGAGGGTAAATACCTAGTTGTGTAGGCTGGGGTTATTAATATCAGCAAGTGTGGGGCAGTACCTGTATGTAGGACTGTTAATTGCAATACTTGCAGTAGTAATAGCATGTTTAAAGTACAGGTATTTTATAGTATTAGAAATTAGAATGTGGACTAGATATCCGAGTGATGGACCTGGAAATCTATTGTATGTGTGTGCTTGTGATGCACGAGTGTCAGTGCTCAAAGACTGTACATAATTGGTAATGGCAGCAGCAGACTTTAAGGGAAAAAACTGAAGACAACAACCTTAGTTAGGAGTAGAGGATGTGGTAGGACAGTACAGGTAGTAAAGGGATCTACACAAGCAATGTATCATGTCAATACCTATGTAGGCAGAGGGTTAAGGAGTTGGGTGAGTTAAGCATGGTATAAAAGTAAAGTATTGAGAATATATGTGATTAAATGAGACATTTGTCTTTAGATAATTTTATGAGAGGTGCATGTGTGTATCCGTACACAGTGAGGTTGATCCCAGGTATAGAAATAAGGAGAGTAGGGGCTTGTGTTCAGTTCAGCCATGAAGGGGGATCTTGTGTCGGAGTGTTAGGTGAGGTTGTGAGCAATAAGATAAAATTCGTGTTTCAGAATTCTACACATAAACAACAAGAGAAACTGTCCAGTGGTGTGGGAATGGTTGAGCATTGTTGTAATAATTTTTATATGTGAGTATTTATATAAGTATTGATAATATATGTAATGGAAGGATACTAAGATATCTTGTGTCATAGGGGTTTTGTGTATTAATGGTGTAGGTTTTGTGCAGTAAATAAGTGTCAGACCTTGTGTATTAGTACACCTAACTGTGTTGTTGAGATTGGGTTGTAGAAGTGAATTGAGTGTCAAGTTCAGGTTGGGTTCAGTTTTAGAAAGAGGGAAAGATGTACAGGCAATAAGTTAAGTGTGTATTGTTTGAGTGTAGAGTGTGAGGGTGAGTGTTCTATGAGTGTTTGTGAGGGTGTCTGATACACTATGGTATCGGACCTTGGAGGGCTTGTTCAAGAAAGTTATGTGTGTGTTGTTGGAGAGGTAAAATGGTAAGGTGTATGTATTCTTAGGCGAAGTTAAGTTTGGAGTGGCTGTGAACGTGGGGATGAGGGAGTTTGGTCAATGTTCAGATTTCACAGGAAGTTAAGTTTAGTATTTGATACCTTGGTATCCAGAAGGTAACACCAAGGTATAGGTTAATACTTTAGGCTAAGGTAATAGTTAAGTTAAGGTTTAACTAATGAAGTTAAGGAAGATATTGGGTTATAAGTAATGAGGCAGTGAGTTACAGATTATAATACTAGAAGTTAGTATTAGATTAGAGTTATATATATATATATATATATATATATATATATATATATATATATATATATATATATATATATATATATATATATATGCCATTTGATATATAACATAGTGTAATAGCTAGTATTAATTGATAATTGCTAGTATACGTAGTATTAGCTAATATACCTTAGATATTAGCAAGGTATAATTAGTAAGAGCCTAGAATCTAGGTATTGGCCTAGTAAGACCTAGTATGACCTAGTATGACCTAATTAGAATTAATTGACCTAGAAATGGCTTAGAGACCTAGTTGCAAGCTAGTATATAATATTTATGTTTCCAAAACACTGTATTGACATGATAATTCATACACAGGTCACTTTGACTCCAAACCAGACACAGATTGGTATTGTCAGCACAGGACCACAGGCGAGTACACTATCTGATAGTTTCCTTATTTGATAGTTATTATAATGCATGTATGTAGTGATATCTTACTTGCTTCCTGACACGATGGTTACACGAATTATTATATAGTGGATACCCATCATGAGATGTTACTCTATCGTGATTCCTTATATATTTCAGTGATTACATAGACCGTGATTATCGTGCTCATATTATAGACCATGCATCATAATTATTTTGTCATGACGTGTTATGACTTGGATCCATTGTACTAGTCGGGGCGGGGGAGTGCTAAGTAGATATATGATCAACCATTTTAAACATTATAGACATTGATTGATAACTAAACATGTATGTGATTGAGCCGTAGCATCGTATACATTGATTGATATCTAATCACGTATGTCATTGAGCCGTACCATCGTATATATTGATTAATATCTAATCATATATGTCATTGAGCCGTGCCATCAAAGACATTGTTTGATAGCTGAGCATACTTTAACAGTATGATTGAGCCATATTATTATTGACATTGTACAGTTATATTGATGATTGATCACATATTGAAAGCAGGACTTCAAAACACATAGTAAGTTAGGTGTGGTCTTTCTTGTTATTTCCACATTATTGGTCATTGCCCTATTGTATCTACCTATTTATTTTCCACTGCTTATCCTATTTTGACATTGTATGGTTTATCTCATCATGTATTTTATTGCTAATTACTGTCTTATAATTATGTAGATTTATTATGTTACAACGTAGTACATCTTGATAGATCCATTAAATTGGGTAATCTGTTCTAGACTATATCATCTGGCTATGACACGTGGCTAGTCCCTTATATTTATGATTGGGGCATGAAAGTCTCAAACCCCAGTTCGTACACGATCGGGTACAAATGCTAGTTCGGATCTGACAAAAGGAACCATATCCTCAGAGGGACGTATAAGATACAAAAAGTATATGCCATAATATAATACTATAAAATATAAGGGTAGACTAACTAGCTACGTTAATGCAATTTGAAGACAACCTTTGTGTTTATGGGTAGGTAAATAGGTATAAAGTGTAGCGTCGAACCTGAGGCTGAATATATACACTAGCATACCTCTCGGCCATTCCTAGCACAGATAGTGACCACTTTCGAATATATCCATTCGCATATACGCTTATAACCGAGTAACTCTGAGGCTAATGTCCCCGTAGTCTCCCCTATGGACTACGATAATCAGTTGTCTGTCCCATACGCCTATTAATTATCTTCCCTGCCCAATGACAATATTCAAATCATGAATACGATGTGGACATTTCATAACTATAATGCAAGTCACTAACAACCAAAGAACTATACCAACTATGTTATGTACCGTCACATGCGCTACATGCACTGATGGCCAATTGAGTATGTAATCTCGTGTCCTAACATGAACTCACTTTGTTAAATATAATGATACGTGTCTAGGCCTTTGAAGGTATAAATTTAACTCCAAAACTTTAGGTACATCCACTAGACACTAGGTCAATACACAAGACCAAACATTGACGCCTTCGTCGACTACACTCGAGTTATTCTCAATTACGCACTCTCTCTCTCTCTCTCTCTCTCTCTATATATATATATATATATATATATATATATATATATATATATATATAAGAGCAGAAGAAATAAAAATTAGTAGAGAATGTGAGAAGGTTAAACAGTACAACAAGGCAAGGTATACTTACTTGGAACTCCAAGAAAGTAAAGCTGCAATCCCGGTCCCGTCCCCGAAGTCAAACCGTCCGGAGTGCCTATATTATATATAATAATAATATAAGTATTCTAGATTTGCTACATATACACAATATCATTAACCATAAACACGTAAGGTAGGTTATGAAATTAAGGCTTTAATATAAATAAAGGAAACTAGTTCTAGAACGTAAGTTTGGCCTTCCAATCTTCTACTAATTTTTTAACTTAGAGGTTTACCAAAACCCTAACTTAACTTGGTTTCTGCTCTACTATGTGGTACATATTTCTAGATTTATTCATACCAAGTTTTAGTCTCTAACAAGGAGCATTAAGGCTTTAAAAGGAAATATTCTAGCAAGTGTCAAATAAGGTGTACTTAATTCTAGGTTTAAGGCCCGAGTCCCCAACTTAGTAACTAAAGTTATTTTTACCATGTTTGCACTATTTTTGTCCCTTCCTAACATATGAAAATGTGTCTCTACAAGGTGGGGTTAACTATGTTTTATTCCTATAATTAGTCGAGGTTGGTAACAACACAACTAGTGAGTGTCAACCCTTTAAATTATCATTATGTCAGTAACTAACCTATAGAATTCTTTCTTCCGTCTTCTAACTTATGAAAATCATTATAAATGTTTTAGTACATCTCTAATGATTCCAATTCAGAATATATTATTTTTTATAGTTCATTAAAACCAAACTATGGTTTTTTGTTTCTAACTAGCATATGTATACTGAAATTGAAGCTACCATAACCTAATGTTGGATAATAATTACCATGAAAATATATATTTTTCCAGCACCTAATAGGGTTTATATAACATTTTTCCAATTTGGTTCTAATATGAGAAAATATCGCATATAAAATAATAGCATTTTCTATGACATATCGCATAATTTTAGTTCTGAAATTTACTAAACTATGCCAAGAAAATCTATTTTAACCCAAATTTCTCATAAAATTAAAATAAAATAATTATATGGCATGATAGAGGGTTAATTTGGGGATACGATTGTGAAGGTTTCGTACAAAAATATAAAAAAATTACAGATAAATGATAGCTACAAAAATATGTGTCAGTTTTGGAATTTAATTCTGTATCGGTGTTTAAAGTGGTTTTTCTTAGTTCTACACCATTTTTATTAAGGTTTCTACTTAGGGGAGTGAAGTATCTAGTTATTCCTTTTGTCATAAATTATAAAATGAAGAAAAATGGAGGAACATACCTATTTATGGAACGCGGACATCGTGCTTGTCGCCAAATTTAGATTGTGCACTCCACGGAGAACGTCCTCTACGGAAGGAAAAACGATATATTATTTATCAAACCATATACGTATCTGACGAAAATTGATAGAGGTATGCAATAAAAAATGGTTCAGAAGAGTTTTACTTAGCAATTTGTGGGGTGTGCGCCTTGTTCTTTGCATGATTCGTCCTGATAGCACCTAATCTAGATACTTTGTCGTACAACAACGATTATGGGGTATATAAAACACGAAAAAATTTATGAAAAAAATATGGAAGGTAGGGTAAGAGGTAGAGGATGAGATTGTGAAAGAGTTGAAAGGTTTACCTATTGTTTTGAAGGCGCAACACACTGTGGAAGTTGTGTAATTTCAGCAGACCTCCTGTGTGTTTGGTTGAATGTAATCTGTCATTGGAGGGCTATTGGGAGGTAAAAATAGAATAAAATAATTTAAAATGAAGTATGGGGTTTTAGGGGATGAGGTAAGGGGATTGTGGCTGAATTATATGGGATTTGGAATGGTGGAGGTAGTAATTTTTGCAACTACAAGGGAGTGGGGTGCTGCTTGGGCCTCCAGGTGCTAGGCTAAAATATAGGCTGTGCACACAAGTGTGTGCATCATTTGAGTCTAATAGGGAATCGGTTTGGGTCCCTAGGCACTTATGTTCATGTGGTCCATATTTGGTTTGTTTTGGAGTTGATTTGAGTAGGTTAAACTAACCTTGACTAACTACTAGTCCAAGGTGTTGTAGGCATAAATTAATTCAAATAGTGAGCATTTCACCTATTCTAAAAGCCATGATACACCAAGTATTATCCAATAATATGATACCTTAATTATAGTACTATATATATTTATATTTATATTTATGTTTATATTTATATTTTTATCATTTAATCATATACACACATTATATATTAAACTAACTACTTTATACTAATAGGAATTTGTTTTAGAAATGGGGGGTTTACAATAAGAGCCTAAGCTTTGATAACAATTATAGGCAACCTTGGAGGGGGTTAATAGGGTAAAGGCAATAACAAAATAATAAAAGCAATGCAAATCACTAAATAAAAATCAACAAGTAATCAGAGATATATGAGTTCAGGAGAGCAAACACCACGATGTATCCTGGTATCCTTCGTGGAAGGAAGTCCAATCCTAGAAACTCTTGTTTGCACTTTAATCCACTATTGAACAATAGAAAAATACATCATGAGATTTGATTCAAAATGCTCGCCGACTTCTTACAATCATGAGCTTTGATCCGAAAGGCTCGCCAACTTCAAAAATAAAAATAGAACTAACTTGAAAAATCCAAGCTTTACAACTCGAAGGGCTTCTAATGGAACCACAAATTTGCACTAAAAGGCTTGGAAGTTGTAAATACTTAAGGATCAAAAGATTGTAGAGCTCAAAATAGAATAGATTTTAATTGAAGAATAAGTAAGTTTCAGTGGAAAACTCAAGGGCTATTTACATTTTTCAAAATGGTTATTCTGATCGAATTTGGTATGAACTCGGTTAGCCTTAACGTTCAGAAATTTGAATGTTGGAGACCAGTTATTTAGGAAGGTATGGGAAAATCTGAAAATTGGGTCAACACAGACCCCATTCGGCCAGAGTTTGGTTGGTGGCCGAACTCAGCACGAGTTCGGCTAGCTCTGTGCTAGAATTTTTTGGGTTTTGGGTCATGTTTATTATGAAGAACTAGGATATGGTTTAGGCTAAGGTTTAAGCATCTAGATACTCCTCTAAATGAGCCTAAGCCAACGATACTTCGCTAGCTAACCATCCAAAGATACCAAGCAGCGCGGGGCACTACACTTGTGGTACTTGTTTCTTGGCGTTATGACCCCACTAGTTTATATGGCCAAGTTCCCTAATTGGACCCAATGATCTACTTTCACATTCACATGATGGTTCACACTTAGAGGATTGCAGATCAGATTAGCGAGTGGGTTATCTTTATCTTCTATACTATTTTGTACTTTCATTTGTGGTGTTTGGCCAAGGACATGTGTTAGTCCCTATTTCTAGGTTTTTTCTCTTTGTCTTTGGATAAAGTTGGTATACATTTTGGATTGCAGGTAGTTGTACACTTACGTACCAGTTTATATATTTAGTTGATGTATCTTTTGACATGTTAGCTTCCATAATTATGTACGTATTTTTGTTTGGGATGCCTTACCTATCGTATATATGATTTACTCTTACTACTTCTTGTGTTGATCGGATTGAGATAGGATTTATCTGACCTTAGTAATCATTAGTAGTATGCCAGAGTCTCTAACTTGTCTTTTAGACAACCGTTAACATCGTACGATATTTTCATACCTTATACGGAATAGCTGGATTGGTCCGTCCTCATATTCCAAAAAATTCTAGGAGCGAGGCATGATAGGAAGAGAATAAAGAGGAATTGGAACCTGAAGTTCCTTATTAAAGTGTAATATATACATTAGTGTACTTAGATCAATGCGTTAGACTGGATATCTCATTTGTTACGAATCTCTTGGGAAGAAGCACCACGCCATCACGCTGCAACTGGAATGTCATTAAAGACATCTTCATATACCTTATGGATACTACAAAAATGGGCTTATTCTATCCCTATGTATCTCATAATGGATCAAACCCCTTTGATCCTTGGAATGATGTACACCTTTTCGGTTATGTCGATGATGGTTATTTATCTAATGCGCATATGGCCAGATCCTAAAAAGGTTATATTTTTACCCTTTAGGATACAACGATCAGACCCTGGTCGACATTTCTTCAAATTACGCTGAGCTCATTACCCCTTATTAAGCCACCTGAAAGTGCGAATTGCAGTGAGCCGTCACTTAACATATTCGAATTATTAGAAAATTATCTTTTATCAATGATGTCTCGATGATAAGATATAAAGGCAACACTATTTTTTTTATTATATGCAGGAAGGCTAAATTAAGGGAGATAATATTAAACATATCATACTAATTTTTCTTATTCACATATTCGTAGCAGCAGCAACAACAACAAAGATTGAAGGTCAAGCAGATCCGATGCAAGACAATTTGGCCAACCTACTCATAATATTTCTGCCAAATTGCATTTTCAGAAGATTGTTCATGACATTGGATTTCAAGAACTCTTTTTATTTCAATGCTCGTAGTTTAGGATAATATCAGCATCAAGGGGGTATCAAGTAGTATACCCACTTGATCTTAATGTACTCATTTTTCTAACAATGGCATTTTTTACTAGGTTTTGGCACCATAAGAAAGTTTTAATGAGACACCCACATTAGATGGTCATTCCTATAGATATTTTCACGTCTTGAAGATGTATCACCATTAACTCAATTTTTTCTTTGATTACTCTCTTTTCCACTAACTTTTCTGAATCAAGGTTTTGGTTATGTCCATCTATATTCTATATATTTTCATAAACTCGTTAATTTACTATTTTGTGAAGAATGTTGCTGATCATCCCCGAAGACAGATGTTGATTACTTTAAAAGACTAATACAATTTGTATATTGAATTATGCACACACCCTCAAAGGAATGAGTGTTGTATAATAGCATTTGCTTGCACAATCAAAATAACGATTAATATCCCTTAAATATTTCAATTTTGTAAAGTATATATTATATTATTCGGTTACTTACTCATATTGACCAAATAAAAAACTTCTTTTTTCCTTTCCCAATTATTTCTAACAAGTAAATGCACATGTATTGTACATAAATATTTTTTTTTATATTATTATAAAATAGTTTAAATATTAAAGTATATTCGAGTTAAATTTTGTTATATATATATATATATATATATATATATATATATATATATATATATATATATATATATATATATATATATATATTTGTTTACATTTTAATTTTGATTTATTATAAATTTGAATATATTTTAATTATAATTTGTTATGGATATATCTCTACTCTTTATAAAATTCTTGAAACAGCTAGTCGTCTAAGCTATACATATATCCTCATGTAATTAAAAATTAATAAAATTTAACTAATTGTTTAACTACGTAATTTTATCTAACTAACGCTAAACACCTCTATTAGCTCATGTGGTTAAGGTTGGAGGTATTCTCCTTGGTTGGTTATGTTCGAATTTTCATGATATAATTAATAACAAAATTTAAAAAAATTAACAATATTTTTATATAATATTAATTTTTTAATAAATGGTAGAGAATTTACAAATAGTTTAGATAGTTCAATTTTGAGCAATCTTCAAGCCTGATTATAAGAGTAGATAGAACTCCTTTGTCTATTTCCGACGAAAACATATTAGTATTTTATGAGAGAAAAATTACCATTTTCAACACTCTAATGGCATCGGTTCATTGACCCCAAACAAGATAGTACGACAGGTCACCGTCTACTTAGCCTCATTGCACTCCCATAGAGAAATCTAATTGACACCAACATCCAAGCCTGTAACATCCCAACAACGTGGCAACATCAGAACAATAACAACGACGACAAATTAAAAATGCTTTGGTTCGACGTACATCAATTTTTCCTCATTTTTCTCTCATGAAGGTACATTTTCGAATCCACAATTTTCCAATTCCTCTTCTTTAATTCGAGTGTATTTGGTATATTTGGAAATAATGACAGACTTTATCTCTGTTTGGCAAAGAATGAGTATTTTTAGGGTTTTTGGCGATTAGAATCTAGAAAGTTAGGGTTTTGATTCTTGATCTTGTGCTAAATCATTTTATTTTGGTTTGTAGCATCTAAAGATGCGATCTTTCTATAATATTTGGGTTTATATTTGTATGTTGATACTTGTTTCTTTGGATCAGGTTGGAATTTAGGGGTTTAAAGAAATTTTTTTTTGGAATTATGGATGGGGTTGGACCCAAGGGTGGTGCCTTTGGTGAAGACAATTCATCGAGGAACCAGATCCCTCTGGCTTGAAAAGGGGAATATTAGCCCCTAGTTCAGAAAGCATAGTGCTTTTCCTTCCCCAAAGATCTACTTTCGTTTGGATAACTATTCTTAACATCACTACTAGATTTTATTTAGGACTTCTATATTATAGCTTATGCCTTAAATGGAATATAATTTCATGTATTCTATCTTTCCTTCATCTTAGGCTCAGATATCACTACTACTACTTACTACGAAACCAAAAGACTTACCTACTATAAACTTAACTATTCATTAATATTCAACCTCCTTACTCCCTTCTTCTTTTTCAACATGATCCAATGAAAAGTAATCCATGAAAACATACCCATCTGATGGTCAGTATACTATGCAATACCACCTTGGTGTACTTCTTTCTCTACTATAGAACTACTAAGTAGAGAAAACCAAAATACATCCTAGAATGCACTTCCACAACTAACCAGAATGCACTTCCATAACTAATCTACTTCTCTGCTACAAAATATGAAGTAGAGAAAAGCCAAAAACAAAGAAAAGACACTCAAGAACTAGAAAATCCGAGTGATATGGTGCGACAAAATCCTCCCTTGTCTTATATCGTGTAACCACCTAATTTCGAAAGAGGGATATTTTTGTCATTTCAATAATTTTTTAAGAATTATATTTTTGATAATAATATTTATTATTGTATGTATTGGTTATGAGCTAGCTAAGTAGAATGGACTATACGATTAGTGAGTTATGCCTATTGGATAGACTTTGTGATAGTGAGCCCAAGTGGAACCAACTAGATTTGACAAGACCCATTGGTTCAATCAATTAGTTAATCATAGTTTGACTCTTTAGATTAAAGAGAATAAATATAATATTCTTCGCATTAGGATTTGAACCATTCCCCATATTTAATTAAACCTTTATGACAATCCTTTGAATTTATATTGGACTTTGTGCATTGCCAATAGGAGGATAGAGGTGGCCGGCCCTAGCATGGGGGTACTTAAACTTTTATTAGTTCATAATAGCCCCCATTCTAACCTACTTAGTTCATCCCCAAAAAAAATTTCAAATTTGAGACCCAACCATAATCCAAATTCTACTCAAATCCTCTTATTCCCTACTTATACTCATCATCAATGAGGCCTAAGAGCTTGGATTGTAAGGAGCACTACTTAGAGAGGAGATTCTACGAGCTTGTGTCTATTTTGTGTCCAACCGAAGGAGTTTTATTAGAATTTGACTCCTAATTGATATAATTCCTATTTACCTTCAATTTAATGGTTAATTTATCGTATTAGATCCTTAGGAACCCTTTTATGGCTAAGGACTACCCATAGAAGCAAGAACTAGGTCTATATGAGCTTTATTATGATTTTTACATTGAGTTTTGTGTCCAATTTGGATGAAATCCAATATTGGTGCACCAAGTGTTTGTCTATTTGTCAATCAGGTTAAATTGATATTAGATTGGTTGTGTGTGTCTAGGTACATGTCCACAATTGGATACAAATAGGCCGTATCAAAATACGTCATGATACGGAGTGGTAGAAGGGATATTTTTATGTGGTTTGGGTTCTAGCATGTCTATTTCTTCAATATGCATTAGAGTAGCTATTATAAATGATATTTATATTTTATTTAGTATATTACTTGTGTTTCTTGAACTTGGGGAGAGTATCTTAGTATTTTGAGTGTGTATCACTAGTGGATCAAAGGTAGATGGTGAGTATCTTGAGTGTGCCCGCCAAGTATTTGGTTTAATGTGTTGAGGAGTGTGTGTGTGTGTTTGTGTGTGTGTGTGTGTGTGTGTGTGTGTGTTTATATGTTTAGAGTGTTAGTGTATATGTATATATATAGTATATATGTTAGTGTGTGTATGGTGCTTTGTTGTGTATTATTGAGATATAATGGGTTGGTTTGTGTATGTGTTTTGGTGTGTGGAGTGAATGGGGCTCAAGCAAGGGTAAGGGAGCGTATGGATGAATGGGTGTTGTATATCGAGGGATAATATTTGGATCATAAGAGCATTGGTATTATAAGTTATTTGTGAAGGTGATTGGATTTGGTGCATGAGTGATTTAAGTGTGTGAGTGTTCTAGTATGTGAGCTAGTGTACTAGAGTGTGTTGTGCACCATTCGTATAGGTCTATGAGCATAAGAAGGTTGGATAGGACCACAACAGTAGTAGATGACTGTTGATGATATCAGTCATCAGTAAGGAAGCAACCTTAGTTGATATTACAGTTCAAATGGTATAGGAGATAGAGTATTAGATTGATGAGGGTAAATACCTAGTTGTGCAGGTCGGGGTTGCAATACTTGCAGGGTAGTCCCTTTTTGCAGGACTGTTAATTACAATACTTGCAGTAGTAAAAGCAAGTT
Source organism: Iris macrosiphon (assembly GCA_036927795.1). NCBI lineage: Eukaryota > Viridiplantae > Streptophyta > Magnoliopsida > Asparagales > Iridaceae > Iris > Iris macrosiphon. The sequence continues at coordinate 131,074,631 of JAYESA010000009.1, read as the reverse complement.
CCAAGTAAAGGTATTTTATATTATTAGAAATTAGATTGCGGACTGGATATCCTGGTGATGGACCTGGAAATCCATTGTTTGTGTGTGCTTGTGGTGCACGAGTGTCAGTGCTCAAGGATTGTGCAGAATTGGTAATGGAAGCAAGCAGCAAACTTTATGGGAAAAACCTGAAGGCAGGAACCTTAGTTAGTAGTGGAGGATATGGAAGGGCAGTACAGGTGGTAAAGGGATACAAAAGCAATGTATCATATTGATACCTATGTGGGCAGAGGGTTAAGGTGCTCGGTGAGTTAAGCATGGTATCAAGGTAAAGTTTTGAGAATATATGTGATTAGATGACACATAAGTGTTTAGATAATTTCATAAGACGTACGTGTGTGTATTTGCACATAGTGGGGTTGATCCTGGGTGCAGAAATAAGGAGAGTAGGGGATTATGTTCAGTTCAGTTCAACCTTGAAGTGGGATCTTATGTGGGAGTGTTAGGTGAGCGTATGAGTAATAGGGGGAAATTCTTGTTTCAGAATTCTGCACATCAACAATGAGAGAAACTGTGCAGTCGTGTGGGAATGGTTCAGAATTAATGTAATAATTTTTGTGTGTGATGTTTATATGATGATAGAAGGAAGTGTTTATATGAGTATAGATAATATAGGTAAAGGAAGGATACTAAGATATCTTGTTTCATAGGAGTTTTATGTATTAATGGTGTAGGTTTTGTGCACTAAATAAGTGTCAGACCTTGTGTATCGGTACACCTAACTGTGTTGCAGATATTGGATTATAGAAGTAAATTGAGTGTCAAGTTTAGGTTGGGTTCAGTTAAAGAAAGAGGGAATGATGTACAGGCAATAAGTTAAGTGTGTAGTATTTGACTGTATAGTGTGAGGGTGAATGTTCTATGACTATTTGTGATGGTGTCTAATACACTAGGGTATCAAACCTGTGAGGGCTTGTTAAATAAAGTTATGTGTGTGTGTTGTTGGAGAGGTAAAATGGCAAGGTGTGCGTATTATTAGGTGAAGTTAAGTTTGGAGTGGCTGTGAATATGGGGATGAGTGAGTTTGGTCAATATTCAAATTTCAAGGAAAGTTAAGGTTAGTATTTGATACCTTGGTATCCAGAGGGTAACACTAAGATATGGGTTAATACTTTAGGCTAAGGTAATAGTTAACTTAAGGTTTAACTAATGAAGGTAAGGAGGGTATTGGGGTATAAGTAATGAGGAAATGTGAGTTATAGACTATAATACTAGAAGTTAGTATTATATTATAGTTATATATATATCATATGATATATAACATAGTGTAATAGCTAGTATTAATTGACAATAGCTAGTATACTTAGTATGAGTTAAAGTACCTTAGATATTAGCAAGGTATAACTAGTAAGAACCTGGAATCTAGGTATTAGCCTAGTACGACCTAGTATGACCTAGTTTGACTTAGTGGATCTAGAAATGGCTTAGAGACCTAGTTGCAAGCTAGTATAGAATGTTTATGTTTCCAAAATAATGTATTAACATGGTAATTCATATATAGGTCACATTGACTCCAAAACAGACACGGATTGGTATTGTCAGCACATGATCACAAGCGAGTGCATTCATTGATAGTTTTTTTTACTTGATAATAATTATAATGCATATATTTAGTGATATTGTACTTGATTCCTGAGACGATGGTTACACGGATTGGTATAAAGTGGATTCCCACTATAAGATGTTACTCTATCTTGATTATCTTATATATCTCAGTGATTATATAGACCATGATCATCGTGCTCGTATTATAGATCGTGCATCATAATTATTGTGTCGTGACGTATTATGACTTGAATCCATTATACTACTTGGGACGGGAGACTACTAAGTAGATATATGATCAACAATTTTAGACATTGATTGTTAGCTAATCATATATGTGATTGAGCCATACCATCGTATACATTGATTGATAGCTAATCACGTATATGATTGAGTCATACGATCATATATATTGTTTGATAGCTAATCATATATATGATTTAGCCATACCATAGTAGACATTGTTTGATAGTTTATCATAATTTATCTGTATAATTGAGTCATACTATTGTTGATATTGTACAGTTACATTGATGATTGATCACATATTGATTGCAACACTTCAAAATACATTGTCAGTTAGGTATAGTCTTTGTTGTTATTTCTACATTATTGTTCATTGCCTTATTGTATATGCCTATTTATTTTCAACTACTTATCCTATTCTGACAATGTATGGTTTATCCCATCATGTATTTTATTGCTAATTACTGTCTTATAGTTTCTACCATATATTGGAACTGTTGTTAGAATTTACTCGTTCCATCCTGACTAGATATATTTTTCAGAAGATTACTTGGATGATTTGTGTCCAACGTATTACGGACCGTAGGAGGTAGTATATGCAACTTTCGACTCTTTAGTTCAGGAATGATTATCGGAAGGCCTAGCCGGTATCACTAGTATCCTAGAAATCCCTTCTTAGCATTAGCAATAGATTTGTTTCCAGCATATTCAGCTTTTGAGATGTATTATTTTTACTTCTAGACTTATGGTTATTTATAGACTTATTTGGATTGTTATATATATTTGAGAATATTTGTGTTTTATGGATAGACTATTAGACTTGGATATTTTTGTGATGTCTAGTTTGAGACTTTGTGATTCTATTTCTTTTATTTGATATCGTGCCATTATCTTCCTCTAGTTTTATTGTGATTGAGTATTGATTATTATATATATTTTTATCTTATCCTCCGTATGGAGTTTAGATATCATTGATAGGTTTCATATACTATTGTGTGAGATGATTAGATAGTATTATTGACTTAGACAGTTCTACCGCCTATATTGTGACGTAGGCTGGACGTACCCACGTACTCATGCCCTCACATCGGGTGTGGGTCGTGACATATTTTTGTGGTAGGCCATGCAGGTTTGGCTTCGTAATTAGTGCTATATCGTGTAGTTCAATGGCTTAGATCTACTACTGCGAGCCTGCGATAGGATATAGGATATTAAGATGAGAGAATACTCAATCATAATTAGGATTTTGAGAGATTCTGGGGATGTCCCTTGAGAATCTTACTATAAACTCTATTTTAAAATCGGTTTCCACTTGCTTTTGTTCACACTCATTTGTTCATTGTTGAAATTGATTCTTGATGTTTGTTGTTGATTTTGATTCTTGTATCAAGATAAATTTTAGGGACAAAATTGAGGCATATTCTGATAACGTATTTGGATGAGGAAAGTGATAAAGGTAATCGTCTGCCTTAATTATGGAGTCTAGAGTTTATAGTAGTCAAACTAGCTAGTATGGCAAAAATGTAAAGACCTGATTTTGGATGTACATATAGTTATGAAATTTAGAGTTTATCGCAGCCATACTAGTTAGCGTGGCAAAGCTATACAAGTTGGTACGGCAAGAATTCTAGATAACATAATTATAGAGGTATATACCTAAGTTATGTACTCTATAGTTTATCGCAACCATGTTACTGGCGTGGCGAGGATTATGGGTAACATAATTTTGGAGAGACGTGTATGATTATCAGGTAGTATCTTAAATTAGTTCTTAATGTATCATCTCTATCATTCAGTCTTGTTATTATTGAATTATGTTCTATTACTCCTATTAGCTCAGGATAGGGATATCTTTAGTGCCTCTAGTTCAGTTCCTTATAGAGTGTTACCTTCATTAATTCCTGAGGTCTTTTCTTTCGGGAGTTTAGTAATTTGGTAACTTGTAGATAGTTTGGTGTCAAGTTGGGTATCATTGTTGATTGTTGAGAAGTATAGCTTGGGAGTTACGAGTGGTTCCTATTAGAGTATGTGAGCAATAGTTATCAGTGTATAAATCTAGAAATAACTTATAGCGTAGCACCATTTGTAGCCATAGTTCTAAGATAGGTGCCAGAGAATAGTTAGTAGTTGGTGTCCTAAAGTATTAAGCATGTATAGTTATGGAGTTAGTGTCTGTGTATCAAAGGTGCCTATAGTGAGCAAGTGAACAGAGTGTGTCAAGACTAGGATGAGTGATATGTGGAGTGTGTTATTATAGTATCAGAGAGTGTTATTGTAGGTAATAATATTAGCTAGGTGTATTAGTATGACAATGAGGTGTGGTATATAGGTAAGTACCATGGAGAGTAGCAGTGTAGGTATTCCAGGCAGTGAGAAGAGAGGGTCCAGCTAAGCTAAGGATTACCCATAGGAGGAAGAACTAGGTCCATATGAGCTTTATTATGAAATTTGAGTTTTGTGCCCATTTTGGGAGAAATCCTATATTAGTGAACCAAGTATTTGTCTATTGATAAATTAGGCTAAATTGATATTATATAGGTTGTGTGTGGTTAGGTATGTGGCCATAATTGGATACGAGTGGGTCGTATCATGATACCTAGTGATATAGAGTCATATTAGGGGATTTTCTATGTGGTTTGGGTTCTAGCATGTCGATTTCTTCAATATGCATTAGAGTAGCTATTATGAATATTATTTGTACTATATATAGTGTATTAGTTGTGTTGCTTGAGCTCGGAGAGAGTATCTTAGTATTTTGAGTATGTTTCACTAGTGTATCATAGGTAGATGATGGTTATCTTGAGTGTGCCTTTGGTTTAATATGTTGAGGAGTGTGTGTGTGTTTATATGTTTAGAGTGTTATTGTATATGTATATATATAGTATATATGTTAGTGTGTGGTGCTTTGTGATGTATTGTTGTGATGTAATGGATTAGTTTGTGTATGTGTTTTGGTGTGTGGAGTGCATGTGGCTCGAGCAAGTTTGAGGAAGCGAGTTGATGAAGGGGTGTTGTGTATCGAGGGCTGATATTTGGATCATAAGAGCATTAGTATTATGAATTCTTTATAAAGGTGACTGCCTTTGGTGCATGATTGATTTAAGTGTGTGAGTGTTCTAGTATGTGAGTAGTATACTAGAGTGTGTTGTGCACTATTTGTATAGGTCTGTAAGCAAAGGAGGTTGGATAGAACTGCAACCGCAGTAGTTGACTGTTGATAATTTCAGACATCAGTAAGGCAGCAACATTAGCTGATATTATAGTTCAAATTGTATGGAAGCTCGAGTATTGGATTGATGAGGGTAAATACCTAGTTGTGTAGGTCGGTGTTGTGAATATCAGCAAGTGTAGCGCAGTCCCTGTATGTAGGACTGTAAATTACAACACCTACAGTAGTATAGAAAGTTCAAAGTACAGGTATTTTATAGTATTGGAAATTAGAATATGGACTAGATATCCTAGTGATGGACCTGGAAATCCATTGTATGTGTGTGCTTGTGATGCAAGAGTGTCAGTGCTCAAGGACTGTGCAAACAACAGTAAGGCAGAAACATTAGCTGATATTACACACTATTGGTATATGTATATGAGCATCAAGAGGTTGGATAGGACTGCAATAGTAGTAGTTGATTGCTGATGATTTCAGATATCTGTAAGGCATCAACATTAGCTGATATTACAGTTCAAATCGTATGGAAGCTCGAGTATTAGATTGTTGAGGGTAAATACCTAGTTGTGTCGGTCGGGGTTGTGAATATCAACAAGTGTGGGGCAGTCCATATATGTAAAACTATTAATTGTAACACCTGCAGTAGTAATATCAAGTTCAAAGTACAGGTATTTTATAGTATTGGGAATTAGAATGTGGACTAGATATTTTAGTGATGGGCCTGGAATCCATTATATGTGTGTGCTTGTGATGCACGAGTGTCAGTGCTCAAGGACTGTGCAGAATTGGTAATGGCAGCAGCAACAGACTTTGAGGGAAAAAACTGAATGCAGCAACCTTAGTTAGCTATTGTCACGACCCGCACCCGGTTTAGGGGCACGAGTGCGTGGGTACGTCCAGCCTACGCCGCAGCATCGGCGGTAGAACGCTGTCTAGGTCGAGTACTAACTAACAATCTCACGCTAGTATCCAACTCCATAAGGAGATTCGGATAATACTATAAAAATATTCCCAACATACTCAATCACAACTACAGCACGATAGGAATTTGAAGAAATAAAAGAATACAACACAAGTCTAGAGACAACATAATCATACCTGCAATCATTACTTCCAATCCCCAAGTGTGTCGGAACCAGTCTACTAAGGTCACAGTCTGGAAAAATATTTTCCAGTCAGGAAGGAGCAAAGTACATCTCTAAATAGCAGTTCTATATAAATGACATAAACTATGTAGCAGTTCTAGATGAAAATATACCAGATGCATGTATAGGTACGAGAAATGTACAATGAAAGAAATACTGGAAATATTGTAAGTAACTGCAGGAAAAGAAACAATATGTCCATGAGCAAGAAACCTATGACTAAGTGTTTGAGTACTAGCTTTAACATGTGATCGGCTTGGGAACTTGATCAGGCTGGTTACATGTGATTAGCTATGATTTACGAAGGTCAGGCTAACCGTTGGTTAGCTATGATGCATGTAGAGGTCAGGCTAATCACACGTAACAGCTATGAGGCACTGAGATGGTCAGGCCGCACCCGACGTGAGATGTGGGGTGAGCTATGATGCATGAAAAGTTAGGTATGATCACATATCTACACTAAAATACTCCCCACCCCCGACTGGTATAGTAGATCCAATCATGGTACGCTATGGCACGGGATTCCCCATGAAGGTAGCAAATCTCCTCGGGAATCAGTGTCTGTACATGCACAAGATAACAAGGAAACAAGTCTTGTACAAGCTACACCATGAAAAAGGAATAACATCTCATGACGAGATCCGTGTATACCAATCCGTGTAACCAATGTGTCAAGAACATGGATATCTACACTAGATACAGTGAATATAGGAGATATCATAAATTAGAAACTAATCAGATAATGTACTCGCCTTGGGTCCTTAGCTGGTAATTATTGATGTCCTGTTCCAAAGTGTCGCCTGGAGGAACCCACAGTCCTAATGACACATCAAAATAATACTTGTATCAGATGCTACGCTAACACACAAATCCATGAAGTCAGAGGCTCTGCCAGATATGGCACTAGTCAACTAGGGTCATCTAGTAGGGATACGTAAAACACATTACACTTACAATATTTATACATGCACCAATTTAAATGTATTTACAATATATATATATATATACCTACAATATACACTTGCATCAAATTAAATATATATATACAATTTATATATGTATCATTTAATATATGCCAAAAATACGATTTACAATATTATTAAAATATACCAAGACTAATACACCAATTTAATTTATACTATATATATAATTATACCAAATTAGTACTTATACCATATACAGGTAATTATACCAATTTACCAAAATACGTATTCTATTATACATATTTACATGAAAATATAGCAATACGAATATATATTACATATATACACACCAAATATGTACATATATATATATACCAAATATATTAGATATATATACATATACATATACATTAATACATAATTTATACATATGTATATATATATACTATACATGCATGTATATATATTTATATATATGCATATATATATATAAATGAAGAATGAGGGAAGAGTTTCTCACAGAGGTGGTCGTGGTGGAGGCTCTTCAACCTTGGAAGCTAGGAACATACAAGCTGTTGCAACAGTCTTTGTTAATTGGAATACATGCAGAGCACAGCGTTCTGTAGCAAGTCAAACAAGTATATTTCCTTCCTTCAAACACTCAGAAATTGATGGGCCTAAAACCATAAGGTTGGCTGAAGTAGCTGAAGGATTCTTTTCACTGGATTCGTCGCGCAAAGCTGAAATAAGTAATTGAAGGAGTTCTCGTGAAGTTTTTGTGTTTGCTGCATCTTGGACTTGACAGAGTAGAAGGCTCACCAATGCCTTGGTCGTGGAATCCTGAAGATCGATGCTCGTGATTGATGATGACGACCAGAGCTACCCTGACATCCTCAAAGTCTCCTAGACACACTCGGAGAGCGAACACAACCACTCAAGGAAGACGATCCTCTCGAAAGCGACTTAGTCGGAGCCGACCGAGTTGAATCCACGAAGAAGGAACGGAGAAGAAGCGGAGAAGCTGCATCTCGATCTGAATCCGCCGTTCGATCCGATGTGGAGCCGTCGTCGGAGAAGAACGGCTACTCCTGGTCAGCGCCTGCCGGAGTACAGGGAGGAGGTGGTGGAGGTAATGAGAAGTTGATGGTGGTGGTGGTGTTGGTGGTTGACCGGGAGTGATGCTGCAGTGGCCGACTGCAGCCCAGCGGCGGGGGAACTCGGCGTAGGAAGGAGGGAATGCTTCGCCGGAGTGCAGGGAGAAACTCGAGCAGCGGGGAGTGGCGGGTCGACCTGGCCGGGTGGCCGGAGCACGGGATGAAGGGGATGGGAGGAGTTCCGGTCAGGAGGTCGAGGGGTGTGGAGCAGTGCAGGTGGTGCGGTGGATGGGAGATGCAGTGGGGTGTCATCTGAACGCCGGAGGGACAAAGACGAGGGTGGTGGAGCGAGGGGCAAGGGAGGTGGAAGAAGAAGATGTGGAGGATTCTCTGGCCGCCGAGGGAGTTGGCTGGCTCCGGCGGTCGAGCGGGGAACCAAGGTTGAAGGGAAGAGATGGTGGTGTGACAGTTCAGCACAGCGGTGCTATTGACGGGAAGAGGTGAGGAGGAGCAGAGCGGTGCCGGCACCGGAGTAGAGCAGGATCGGGGTGGCTCGACGAAGGGAAGAGCTTGGTCGAACTCCGGCGGTCGGCCGGACTGAAGGGGCCGGAGATCTCCAGGTGAACAGTGACTCTAAATTCTCCCTCCCCCCTTCTTTCAAATTTTAAAAAATGAAGAAGAAGAAGAAAGAAGGAGAAGAAGAGAAGAAAAGAGAAGAAGAAGGGAAGGATGAAAATATGGAGGCTACGGTTGAGTGTGGGGAAACCTAGGTTAAATTTTTTTTTTTTGGGATTAGGGCTTGATAGTACATTAAATAGGGAGGGGGTGAGATGTGGATGAAGGGTGGTGATGGTCCAATTTCAAATGAGTGGGTAGGATTGTTCATGAAGGAAATTATTTTCATGTAAAGTAGAGTGGGAAAAATGCAATTTGGTCCACAAATAAATAACCTCTCCATTTGGTCTTGGCCAATGTGGTGATGACACCTACAATTGAATAATTGCAACTTAGCCCCTTAAATTCGGGAAATTGCACAAACACATAAAATGACACAAAAATTGTGGAGAAAAATATGTTTAGAAATTTTCATGGTGAGAGGGTATTGTGCGTTAGGCACGGGTTTAAGTAATCGGGTATTAGAATTAAATTAGGATTTATAAAATCAGTCAAAATGTTATCCTCAATTTAATTAGAAATAAATTGCAAGCTGTGTTCAAAAATTAATTAGGAGTACATGGGACCAAAATCAGGTCGGGTCATCAATACCAATAATGAAGAAGACTCAGAACAGAATATTACCCTAATTTGGGCCGCACGAAAAATAGGTCAAGATTGCCTCCAATTTTCGATTGGAACGCACAACGATACAAAAATAGGAATTTATTAAATAACGTCCGCGACAATTTTTGTGCGGCCAGAAATAATGCACAGAGAGCATAATTATGAGTTGCAAAAATAGCAGAATGGAAGGCGGGCATGTCTAGAGCAAGATTGTGAAATTTGTTGGAAGACAGAAGTCAGGATACTGCTCCAAATATCGAAGCAAAGGCAATGCGCAATAATTAAATAAATTACGCTAATTAATTAAAATCTCCAATAAATAAATTATAAATGAAACAATTAATTACAAAATTCCACAATTTGGACAGGTTTTCATCTACTGGGCTTCTAGGTCAAGTCTGCTAGCTCAAAACAAATGAACACCGTATATAATTATATTTAATTACACATCTCACATAATTATTTAAACTAAATATACTATTATGCAAATTATTTAATTGTAACTACCATAATATTAAATATTGTAAAAAGTCGAAAATACCCCTGTTTTCAGAATGTGGTAGTGACAAGTCTACCCACCTTAAAAGAATTTCGTCCTCGAAATTTAAAATCCTCATAGTAGCGTTTACTCATACACATTATTATTTTCCATAATTTGTGAAATTCAACAACCCACAAAATCCTGAAATAGTCCACCTTGTCGTTTCGCAATTTTCAAAAATTTTGAATTTACTATATTCCTGAAATATCCTTAAAATAAAAATCAGTTTCCATTTCCTCACAATTTCCACGAATTTAAATTTAAAAATATTTATACTCGGAATTTGATATCTGTTCCTCAAATTTAATTTTAATCAATGTATTGAATCTCGTCCCAAAAGTCTGAATCCAAACAATAATCCATCAATGATCTAATTCTTCAGTTTCCTCTTTTCCTCAAAATACTTAACAATGCGATACTTATGGATCCTTCAATGTAATGTCCGCAATAAAAAAAGTTTAAATTACTATATTGCAATCAAATACATATACTGATAATTTTCCAAATTTTCCTCAAATTTTAATGATAAATTATATCACAATCAACCTTCCGGAAATTAATAAATCATCAATTCTGCCATGTGAAATTTTTAATCCTTTATTTAAATTAATGTTTATCCTCAAATTTCAATCATACCTCGATCTTCGTAATTATCAAGGATCCATCAATTTTGTTATATTACTCATTAACCCTTTATTTAAATGAATGCTTATCCTTAAATTTTTAATCAGCTTGTCCCTTTCGTCCAGTCATAACCTTTTCAAAATCTTTGCTATGGTCTAAACCCCAATGATCGTGGTTTAAGAAAAATTTTACCTACAGCCATGCAATTTAAGAAAATATATAGGTTATGTATCTTTTGTCATGGTATTTCAGTCTCTATTAGGGTGCACTACTAGCTATATTCTAACAAGAAAATCATGAATACGAACTACAGCACTAGGGAAATCAATCAATCAAGAGACGGGAACATTAGGAAAAAGTACCTGCTACCATATTACTTGTAGTATCTACTATCTCTAACAACACTTAACTCTAGCACATTCACTAACTAATTCCTATTCATGTACACTGGTACCCATATCAACTAGTCATTTATCCACAAGATCCATGAATATATCCTTGTGCACACACATGTCTATTAACACCTAAATCTGATGCCAAGAATCTCTAATATAACCATGGTTCAATAATGCATCTAAGTTGATACCTCTATCTCCTTAGTACCATACCCTCTGTCAGTTCTCGTTCCTACTATAATTGTCCATACTATTTGTTCTCATCACTCCAGTGCACACCAAGTGTAACACATCATACTAATTACTGTTCTTTCCAATACAACTTTAGATGGACACCCAAGTCAGTCTGCGGTGCCATCTCAATCATGCTCAAGTCAACAGATCCTGACACATGTATATCATCTATTAATATACATATTTCTTATTCACTATAAAATTAATCCTCAATATAATCGTCAAGGTTTAACTTTTTAAACAAATTTAAAATAAAATGCATATATTTTCTCAATAGTCAAATACTCAATATCGAAATAAATTTTTAATCACTTCTAAAATCTTTGTAGCCTTAACCATGTTTATTGAATTCATATTTGAAATCCTCAAAAATTTAATGACATAATCTCAACTCCTCTATTAATTTAAAAATAAAATCTTATTTCCACCTTTTAATTTATAACTCCACAATGTACATATCAATGCTCACGGTATCTGATACTCAAGGTGCACTCAATGCATCTAGTGTCTATAATTGTGTACTAAAATTGTACTGCCTGAATCACTTGTACTATTACCTCCATTGATCAAAGTTATCATCACCTGTAATTTCTTTTATGATTTTCAATTTATGTCAACTGGTATATCATTTAATTATCATCACACAGAGTGCTTACTATTTTGAGCGTCATTCTCGACTAACTCTCGAAATAGAACCATTAGCACTCTTGGTATTATATCACTAGCTTCATTAATGGATCATCTCATCAAGCTCATTAGAACTCATGTTTACCTGTACCTTCTATAATACTCATGTTTCTTTACTCTCATGGGCATGTGTATGGTTCTTCATCTCGATTGATGTATAAGTATTTCCCTTTAACCTTTTACAGCCTGTTAAACTGATCTGTGATACGTCTCACCATTTTCATTACCAATTCCGATATTTCTCTATCCATGACACCTCATTAAAACCCTTTATGTATATACATTTCTTTACTCTTGATCCACCCAATATCAATCATCAAATTGAACATCATGCTCCATTAATCTTTAACGCAATTCCTTGATACTTAATTATTTACATAGATCATCCAATTACATAATCATGATTATCCAGGACGGGTATGTTGGCTCTGATACTAACTCTTGAACTATCACTGATACTCTATACTCTCCTTCTACTCACAGTCTCTAATGACCTTATCCTAGAACCATTGTTACAAGGTACTATGCTATGGGTTAATTCTTAGATCAAGGCCTACTGCTCACATGTCCAACTAGGAAACACTTATAAACTCACAAGCAACACTCAGTCAATACTAATACTCAAGACACAGACATAATTATAAGTCACTAATTATCATACTTAACAAGGAACCCTCAAAGAATAGAAGCTCAAAAGGAATTGGATTGAGGACAGAAGGTATCTTTACTGCTAGTAAAGAAAAGAAGCGATGGAACAAAGTCCTGGAATAACAAATATAGATAAGTCTTGAGATGATATTTTAAGAACCAATTTAAGATACAACCTGATAATCATACACGTCTGTCTGAAATCATGACACTCAGAATCCTCGCCACGCCAGTAAGCATAGATGCGATAAACGATAGGTTCCGTAACTAAGGTATGCAACTCTATAATCATGTCATCTAGAATCCTCGCCACGCCAACCGGTATGGCTGCGAGAAACTCTAAATCTCATAACTAAAGTATGTACATCCAAGTTAGGTTCCTACGTTCTCGTCACGACAGCTAATATGGCTGCGATAAACTCTAGGTTCCATAACCAAAGTAGACGTTTTACCTTTCTCACTGTCCTCACCAATATATGTCATCAGATGATACCATAAATTCTAGTCCGTAAAATTTATCTCAATATGAAATCAACTCAACAACGATACCAGGAATTAAAGTTAACAACTGGTCAACAAAAACAAACTCAATAATGATACCAAGATTTAAATTTAATAATTGATCAACAAGAATCAAGTTCAATAACAACAAGCGAGAGCAGACGGGAACAAGGGCGAAGGAATTAAATTGGAAATTATAATAAGATTCTCATGGGGTCATCCCAGGAAATCTTTCAAATAAATTGTGATTGAGTATCCTCTCTCATCCTAGTATCCTATGTCCTATATTCTATAGCAGGCACGCGGTAGCACAACTAATACGTCGCACTACCACAGCATCGCACAACTTGCGAAGTCTGACCTGCATGGGCCACCACTAAAAACGTGTCACGACCCGCACCCAGTTTAGGGGCACGAGTGCGTGGGTACGTCCAGCCTACGCCGCAGCATCGGCGGTAGAACGCTGTCTAGGTCGAGTACTAACTAACAATCTCACGCTAGTATCCAACTCCATAAGGAGATTCGGATAATACTATAAAAATATTCCCAACATACTCAATCACAACTACAGCACGATAGGAATTTGAAGAAATAAAAGAATACAACACAAGTCTAGAGACAACATAATCATACCTGCAATCATTACTTCCAATCCCCAAGTGTGTCGGAACCAGTCTACTAAGGTCACAGTCTGGAAAATATTTTCCAGTCAGGAAGGAGCAAAGTACATCTCTAAATAGCAGTTCTATATAAATGACATAAACTATGTAGCAGTTCTAGATGGAAATATACCAGATGCATGTATAGGTACGAGAAATGTACAATGAAAGAAATACTGGAAATATTGTAAGTAACTGCAGGAAAAGAAACAATATGTCCATGAGCAAGAAACCTATGACTAAATGTTTGAGTACTAGCTTTAACATGTGATCGGCTTGGGAACTTGATCAGGCTGGTTACATGTGATTAGCTATAATTTACGAAGGTCAGGCTAACCGTTGGTTAGCTATGATGCATGTAGAGGTCAGGCTAATCACACGTAACAGCTATGAGGCACTGAGATGGTCAGGCCGCACCCGACGTGAGATGTGGGGTGAGCTATGATGCATGAAAAGTTAGGTACGATCACATATCTACACTAAAATACTCCCCACCCCCGACTGGTATAGTAGATCCAATCATTGTACGCTATGGCACGGGATTCCCCAGGAAGGTAGCAAATCTCCCCGGGAATCAGTGTCTGTACATGCACAAGATAACAAGAAAATAAGTCTTGTACAAGCTACACCATGAAAAAGGAATAACATCTCATGACGAGATACGTGTATACCAATCCGTGTAACCAATGTGTCGAGAACATGGATATCTACACTAGATACAGTGAAGTGAACATAGGAGATATCATAAATTAGAAACTAATCAGAGAATGTACTCGCCTTGGGTCCTTAGCTGGTAATTATTGATGTCCTGTTCCAGAGTGTCGCCTGGAGGAACCCACAGTCCTAATGACACATCAAAATAATACTTGTATCAGATGCTACGCTAACACACAAATCCATGAAGTCAGAGGCTCTGCCAGATATGGCACTAGTCAACTAGGGTCATCTAGTAGGGATACATAAAACACATTACACTTACAATATTTATACATGCACCAATTTAAATGTATTTACAATATATATATATACCTACAATATACACTTGCATCAAATTAAATATATATATACAATTTATATATGTATCATTTAATATATGCCAAAAATACGATTTACAATATTATTAAAATATACCAAGACTAATACACCAATTTAATTTATACTATATATATAATTATACCAAATTAGTACTTATACCATATACAGGTAATTATACCAATTTACCAAAATACGTATTCTATTATACATATTTACATGAAAATATAGCAATACGAATATATATTACATATATACACACCAAATATGTACATATATATATATACCAAATATATTAGATATATATACATATACATATACATTAATACATAATTTATACATATGTATATATATATACTATACATGCATGTATATATATTTATATATATTCATATATATATATAAATGAAGAATGAGGGAAGAGTTTCTCACAGAGGTGGTCGTGGTGGAGGCTCTTCAACCTTGGAAGCTAGGAACATACAAGCTGTTGCAACAGTCTTTGTTAATTGGAATACATGCAGAGCACAGCGTTCTGTAGCAAGTCAAACAAGTATATTTCCTTCCTTCAAACACTCAGAAATTGATGGGCCTAAAACCATAAGGTTGGCTGAAGTAGCTGAAGGATTCTTTTCACTGGATTCATCGCGCAAAGCTGAAATAAGTAATTGAAGGAGTTCTTGTGAAGTTTTTGTGTTTGCTGCATCTTGGACTTGACAGAGTAGAAGGCTCACCAATGCCTTGGTCGTGGAATCCTGAAGATCGATGCTCGTGATTGATGATGACGACCAGAGCTACCCTGACGTCCTCAAAGTCTCCTAGACACACTCGGAGAGCGAACACAACCACTCAAAGAAGACGATCCTCTCGAAAGCGACTTAGTCGGAGCCGACCGAGTTGAATCTACGAAGAAGGAACGGAGAAGAAGCGGAGAAGCTGCATCTCGATCTGAATCCGCCGTTCGATCCGATGTGGAGCCGTCGTTGGAGAAGAACGGCTACTCCTGGTCAGCGCCTGCCGGAGTACAGGGAGGAGGTGGTGGAGGTAATGAGAAGTTGATGGTGGTGGTGGTGTTGGTGGTTGACCGGGAGTGATGCAGCAGTGGCCGACTGCAGCCCAGCGGCGGGGGAACTCGGCGTAGGGAGGAGGGAATGCTTCGCCGGAGTGCAGGGAGAAACTCGAGCAGCGGGGAGTGGCGGGTCGACCTGGTCGGGTGGCCGGAGCACGGGATGAAGGGGATAGGAGGAGTTCCGGTCAGGAGGTCGAGGGTGTGGAGCAGTGGAGGTGGTGCGGTGGATGGGAGATGCAGTGGGGTGTCGTCTGAACGCCGGAGGGACGAAGACAAGGGTGGTGGAGCGAGGGGCAAGGGAGGTGGAAGAAGAAGATGTGGAGGATTCTCTGGCCGCCGAGGGAGTTGGCTGGCTCCGGCGGTCGAGCGGGGAACCAAGGTTGAAGGGAAGAGATGGTGGTGTGACAGTTCAGCACAGCGGTGCTGTTGACGGGAAGAGGTGAGGAGGAGTAGAGCGGTGCCGGCACCGGAGTAGAGCAGGGTCGGGTTGGCTCGACGCAGGGAAGAGCTCGGTCGAACTCCGACGGTCGGCCGGACTGAAGGGGCCGGAGATCTCCAGGTGAACAGTGACTCTAAATTCCCCCTCCCCCCTTCTTTCAAATTTTAAAAAATGAAGAAGAAGAAGAAAGAAGGAGAAGAAGAGAAGAAAAGAGAAGAAGAAGGGAAGGATGAAAATATGGAGGCTACGGTTGAGTGTGGGGAAACCTAGGTTAATTTTTTTTTTTTTGGGATTAGGGCTTGATAGTACATTAAATAGGGAGGGGGTGAGATGTGGATGAAGGGTGGTGATGGTCCAATTTTAAATGAGTGGGTAGGATTGTTCATGAAGGAAATTATTTTCATGTAAAGTAGAGTGGGAAAAATGCAATTTGGTCCACAAATAAATAACCTCTCCATTTGGTCTTGGCCAATGTGGTGATGACACCTACAATTGAATAATTGTAACTTAGCCCCTTAAATTCGGGAAATTGCACAAACACATAAAATGACACAAAAATTGTGGAGAAAAATATGTTTAGAAATTTTCATGGTGAGAGGGTGTTGTGAGTTAGGCACGGGTTTAAGTAATCGGGTATTAGAATTAAATTAGGATTTATAAAATCAGTCAAAATGTTATCCTCAATTTAATTAGAAATAAATTGCAAGCTGCGTTCAAAAATTAATTAGGAGTACATGGGACCAAAATCAGGTCGGGTCATCAATACCAATAATGAAGAAGACTCAGAACAGAATATTACCCTAATTTGGGCCGCACGAAAAATAGGTCAAGATTGCCTCCAATTTTCGATTGGAACGCACAACGATACAAAAATAGGAATTTATTAAATAACGTCCGCGACGATTTTTGTGCGGCCAGAAATAATGCACAGAGAGCATAATTATGAGTTGCAAAAATAGCAGAATGGAAGGCGGGCATGTCTAGAGCAAGATTGTGAAATTTGTTGGAAGACAGAAGTCAGGATACTGCTCCAAATATCGAAGCAAAGACAATGCGCAATAATTAAATAAATTACGCTAATTAATTAAAATCTCCAATAAATAAATTATAAATGAAACAATTAATTACAAAATTCCACAATTTGGACAGGTTTTCATCTACTGGGCTTCTAGGTCAAGTCTGCTAGCTCAAAACAAATGAACACCGTATATAATTATATTTAATTACACATCTCACATAATTATTTAAACTAAATATACTATTATGCAAATTATTTAATTGTAACTACCATAATATTAAATATTGTAAAAAGTCGAAAATACCCCTGTTTTCAGAATGTGGTAGTGACAGCTATAGAGGATATGGCAGGCCAGTGTAGGTGGTAAAGGGATCTGGACAAGCAATATATCATGTTAATACATGTGTGGGCAGAGGGTTAAGGAGTTGGGTATGTTAAGCATGGTATCAAAGTAAAGTATTGAGAATATATGTAATTAAATGAGACATCTATCTTTAGATAATTTCATGAGAGGTTCATGTGTGTATCTACATACAGTGAGGTTGATCCTGGATGAAGAAATAAGGAGAGTAGGGGCTTGTGTTAAGTTCATCCATGAAGGGGGATCTTGTGTCAGAGGTGAGGTTGTGAGCAATAAGGGAAATTCTTATTTCAGAATTCTGCACATAAACAACAAGAGAAATTATGCTGTGGTGTGGGAATGGTTGAGCATTGATGTAATAATTTGTGTGTGTGAGTATTTATATAAGTATAGATAAAATAGGTAAACGAAGGATACTAAGATATCTTGTGTCATAGGTGTTTTGTGTATTAATGGTGTAGGTTTTGTGCAGTAAATAAGTATCATACCTTGTGTATCAGTACACCTAACTGTGTTGCAGAGATTGGGTTATAGACGTGAATTGATTGTCAAGTTCATATTGGATTCAGTTTTAGAAAGAGGGAAAGATGTACAGGCAATAAGTTAAGTTTGTAGTATTTGAGTGTAGAGTGTGAGGGTGAGTATTCTATGAGTGTTTGTGAGGGTGTCTGATACACTATGGTATCAGACCTTGGAGGGCTTGTTCAAGAAAGTTATGTGTGTGTTATTGGAGAGGTAAAATGGTAAGGTGTATGTACTCTTAGGCAAAGTTAAGTTTGGAGAGGCTGTGAATATGGGGATGAGGGAGTTTGGTCAATATTCTGATTTCAATGGAAGTTAAGGTTAGTATTTGATACCTTGATATCTAGAAGGTAACACCAAGGTATGGGTTAATACTTTAGGCTAAGGTAATAGTTAAGTTAAGGTTTAACTATTGAAGTTTAGGAGGGTATTGGGGTATAAGTAATGAGCCAGTTAGTTATGGACTATAATTCTATAAGTTAGTATTAGATTAGAGTTATATATACACCATTTTATATATAACATATTGTAATAGCTATTATTAATTGATAATTTCTAGTATACTTAATATTAGCTAAAATACCTTAGATATTAGCAAGGTATAACTAGTAAGAGCCTAGAATCTAGGTATTGGCTTAGTATATCCTAGTATGACCTAGTAAGAATTAGTTAACCTAGAAATGGCTTAGAGACCTACTTGTAAGTTAGTATAGAATGTTTATGTTTCCAAAATACTGTATTGACATAATAATTCATATATAGGTCACTTTGATTCCAAACCAGACACAGATTGGTATTGTCAGCACAGGACCACAGGTGAGTACATTCTTTGATAGTTTTCTTACTTGATAGTTATTATAATACATGTATATAGTGATATCTTACTTGATTCCTGACATGATGGTTACACGGATTGGTATATAGCAGATCCCCATCATGAAATGTTACTCTATCGTGATTACCTTGTATATCTCAGTGATTATATAGACCATGATCATCGTGCTCATATTATAGACCGCGCATCATAATTATTGTATCGTGACGTGTCGTGACTTGGATCCATTATACTATTCGGGGTGGGGGAGTGCTAAGTAAATATATGATCAACCATTTTAGATATTGTAGACATTAATTGATAACTAATGATATATGTGATTAAGCCATACCATCGTATATATTGATTAATATCTAATCACGTATGTGATTGAGCCATACAATCGTATATATTATTTGATATCTAATCATGTATGTGATTGAACTATACCATCATAGATATTGTTTGATAGATGATCATAGTTTAACAATATGAATGAGCCATACTATTCTTGACCTTGTATAGTTACATTAATGATTGATCACATATTAAAAGCAGCACTTCAAAACACATAGTCAGTTAGGTGTAGTCTTTCTTATTATTTCTATGTTATTGGTCATTGCCCTACTATATCTACCTATTTATTTTCTACTGCTTATCTTATTCTGATATTGTATGGTTTATCTCATCATATATTTTATTGCTAATTACCGTCTTATAGTTTCTATCATGTATTGGAACTATTGTTACAGTTGTACTCGTTCCATCCTAAATTGATATATTTTTCAGACGATTACTTTGAGGATTTGTGTCCAACATATTACGGACCACAGTAGGTTGCAGATGCAACTTTTGACCCTTTAGTTCAGGAGTGATTACCGGGTGACCTAGCCGGTATCACTAGTATCCTAGTCATCCCTTCTTAGCATTAACACTGGATTTGTTTCCAGTATATTCTACTTTTGAGATGTATTTTTACTCATAGACTTATGGATTATTGATAGACTTATTTGGATTGTTATATATATTTGAGACTATTTGTGTTTTAAGGATTGACTATTATACTTGGATATTGTTGTGATGTCTAGTTGGAGACTTTGTGATTCCATTTTATCTATTTGATATCGTACCATTATCTTTCTGTAGTTTATTGTGATTGAGTATTGATTATTGATTATATATATATTGTCATCTTGTCCTTCGTATAGAGTTTAGATATCATTGACAGGTTTCATATACTATTGTGTTAGATGATTAGATAGTATTGTTGACTTAGACAGTTCTACCGTCGAAGTTGCAGCGTCGGCTGAACGTACCTGTTTGTGAGAAAAAGTTTTAATATGAAACTTTTGTGTTACAAACTGTTAAAAAGTAAAAAAAGAGATCCTAAATAGGAATCTAAGTACAATTGATTCTGAAAAAGTATAGCTGTAGAGATCTGATCCGCAAATGATTACTTTACTCCTTGGACCATTCGACGATGAAAAAATGCACACGACGACAGAGAAATATAGGAAATGCTGCGAACAACTTGGAGAGTTAAACAATAAAAAAGCTCTGGCACAACGGCACGAGAAGCTTCTATTTCTTTCACTTTGCTCTTGAATTTTACAGACTTGAAGATTGCTGGAACTTGAAGAGTTGTACAATAAGAAAGCTCTGGCACAATGGCACGAGAAGCTTTTATTTCTCACTCTGCTCGTAAATTTCAAAGAATTGAGAATTCTAGCCCACATTCTCCTTCTTACCTGTTTGTGTGTATCTCTATTTATAGAGTTTAGGAGCGGTTACGAGAGTGTGCACACACTATGGACAGTCAATACTGTTTTATCATTATATGTGCAGTTTTGGTGGATTAACACCCCACGTTCTGTATGAGTGGGTGTGCAACATGCTACCTGCTTGACACGTAGCTTCCTATATGAAAAAAGCATAGGTCGTGGGAGACAGTTATTTGTACACCTTTTACGAGAACTAAGGCATGTAAGACACGCATTCGTAACTGCTCACTGTCGGTTTGGATATTATGCACACTTTTGAAGTCGTCTAGAAACAGACCCATTTTTAGTAAGAATGATAGTACATTGCACTTCTGAGGATAATGGCATTGCGGTGCACTTTTGAAGAGATTGGCACTACGACGCACTTTTATGGAAAATGGCACTAGGGTGCACTTTTGAAGGAAATGGCACAACGACACACTTTTGAGAAAAATGGTACTATGGTACACTTTTGAAAGAAATTACACTGCGGTCACTTTTAAGGAAAATGGCACTACGGTACACTTTTAAGGGAAATGGCACTATGGCGCACTTCTGAGGAAAATGGTACTACGATGCACTTTTTAAGGAGTTGGCATTGCGGTTGGGTCGTTAAACGATAACTTGGGTCTGCGTGTCGTACGTTCGCTGTAATGATGACCTCTAACTCTTCGGTTTCTTTCTTTGTCAGTTGTCAGTCTGATACATTAAATGTTGAGAGAGAAGATTGTTTGTGCACCATCTTTTGTAGCATTAAGAAATTCTGTTATTTTTCTACTCTCTGAATAGTGCATCATTCTTTAAAATTAATGAAAAGTGCGTCAAAGTAAGAAAATGCGCGTCTTTCTTCTGGAACAAGTAGAAAGTGCGTCATTCTTCTACTGTTGGATTTATTTGTAGAAAACGGTGCCATCTATCTGAGGTACAGTTTTTATGTTTCTATAGTACCCACGTACTCGTGCCCTCACACCGGATGTGGGTCGTGCCATATTTTTTGGTAGCCCATGCAGGTCCAACTTCGTAATTAGTATGATGCCGTGGTAGTACAACGGCTTAGTTGTACTACTGGGAACCTGCGATAGGATATTAGGATGAGAGAATACTCAATCACAATTAGGATTTCTTGAGATATTTCTGGGATAACCCTTGAGAATCTTACTACAAACTCTATTTTGAAATATATTTCTACTTGTTTTTGTTCACTCTCATTTGTTCGTTGTTGAAATTGATTCATGATGTTCGTTGTTGACTTTGATTCTTATATCGAGATAAATTTTATGGATAAAATTGAGGTATATTCTGATAACGTATTTGGATGAGGATAGTGAGAAAGGTAACTGTCTGCCTTAGTTATGGAGTCTAGAGTTTAACGCAGTCATACTAGCTGGCATTACAAAAACATAGAGACCTGATTTTACATATACATATCTTAGTTATGGAATTTAGAGTTCATCACAGCAATACTAGTTAGCGTGGTACAGCTATTCTAGTTGGCGTGGCGAGAATTCTAGATAACTTAATTATAGATGTATATACCTTAGTTATGTACTCTATAGTTTATCGCAGCAATGTTACTAGTGTGACGGGGATTCTGGGTATCATAATTTTGGAGAGACGTGTATGATTATCAGATTGTATCTTAAATTGATTTTTAACATATCGTCTCTATCATTCAGTCTTGTTATCATTGAATTTTGTTCCATTACCCTATTAGCTAAGGATAGGGATATCTTTAGTGCCTCTAGTTCAGTTTCTTATAGAGTTTTACCTTCATTAGTTTCTGAGGAAGCTTCTTTGGATAGTTTAGTAGTTTGGTAACTTGCAGATTATTTGGTGTCAAGTTGAGTATGATTGTTGAGAGTATAGCTTATGAGTTACAAGGGGTTCCTAGTAGGGTATATGAGCAATAGGTATCAGTGTATAAGTATATAAATAACTCATAGTGTAAAGAAATAGTTCTAAGATTGGTGCCAAAGAATAGTTAGTAGTTGGTATCCTAGAGTATTAAAGATGTATAGTTATGTAGTTAGTGTCTGTGTACCAAGGGTGCCTAGAGTGATCAAGTGATCAGAGTGTATCAAAACTGGGATGAGTGATATTTGGAGTATATTAGTATAGTATCAGTGAGTGTTATTGTGGGTGATA
Source organism: Iris macrosiphon (assembly GCA_036927795.1). Classification (NCBI taxonomy): domain Eukaryota; kingdom Viridiplantae; phylum Streptophyta; class Magnoliopsida; order Asparagales; family Iridaceae; genus Iris; species Iris macrosiphon. Next base: position 131,051,743 of record JAYESA010000009.1, on the reverse strand, counting down.
ATATTAGCTAGGTGTATTAGTGTAATTTTGAGGTGGGGTATATATGGGAGTACCATGGAGAGTAGGAGTGCAAGTGTTCCAAGCAGTGAGAATAGAGGGTTCAGCTAGGCCATATGTAGCACAATAAATTTTTTCGTACCAGCAGAGGGAGACTCCCCAGTAGGGAAAGGCTTTTGCGTTGACAGTCGAGAGGACCGATGCTACAGATGATGGGTTAGCAAGTTATGTTCTTTATTTCTGTCTTTTTTATCTATTAACTAATTGATTAATTTTATAGTATCTTATAGTTGCTTTGTGTTATATAGTTAGTGTAGTTAGTAGTATACCCTGTCATAGTCTATAATATCAAGACAGACGAAGACCAATACCGTGCATATTGACAATAATTAGTGATTTTTTAATTTACATGATTGGATGATTATAGATTGGAATGGGGTTTGACCTAGAGAGGGTACGACAATTTTTAAATTTCGAGGTCAAAATATTTCTAGGGGGTAGGATTGTAACCACCTAATTCCAGAAGAGGTGTATTTGGTTATTTTAATAATTGTTTGGGAATTATAATAGTGATAATAATATTTATTATTGTATGCATTGGTTGTAAGCTAGCTAAGTAGAATGGACTATATGATTAGTGAGTTATCCTATTGGATAGACTTAGTGCTAGTGAGCCCAAGTGGACCCAACTAGACTTGACATGACACATTGGTTCATCCAATTAGTTAGTCCTGGTTTGAATCATTAGATTAAGGAGAATGAATAGAATATTCTTCTCATTAGGATTTGAACCATTCCCTATAATTAATTAAACCATCATTACTACCCATTGAGGGTATTTTAGACTTTATGCATTGCCAATAGGAGGAGAGAGGTGGCCTGCCCTAGCATGGGGGTACTTAAACTTGTATTAGTTCATAATAGCCTCCATTCCTTCCTACTTAGTTAATCCCCAAATTTCACCCAAATTTGAGAGCCAACCAAAATCCAAATTTTACTCAAATTCTCTCATTCCCTAATCATATTCATCATCAATGAGGCTTAGTTTCTTGGATTACAAGGAGCACTACTTGGAGAGAAGATTCTAGGAGCTTGTGTCCATTTCGTGTCCACTCGGAGGAGTTTTATTGGAATTTGACTCCCAATAGCTATACCCTATTTTACTTTAATTTTATGGTTAATTTATTGTATTAGACCCTTAGAAACCCTTCCATGGCTAAAGACTACCCATAGTGGAAAAACTAGGTCCATATGAGCTTTATTATGATATTTACATTGAGTTTTGTGCCCAATTTTGCAAAAATTCTAGATTGGTGCACCAAGTATTTGTCTACTAGTCAATTAGGCTAAATTGATATTATATTGGTTGTGTGTGACTACATATGTAGCCACAATTGGATACAAGTAGGCCGTATCATGATACGCCATGATATGGAGTCGTGGAAGGGGTATTTTTATGTGGTTTGGGTTCTAGCATGTGGATTTCTTCAATATGCATTAGAGTAGCTATTATGAATGTTATTTATACTATATGTAGTGTATTAGTTGTTTTGCTTGAGCTTGGGGAGAGTATCTTAGTGTTTTGAGTGTATATCGATTGTGTATCATAGGTAGTTGGTGAGTATCTTGAGTATGCCTTTGGTTTAATGTGTGTGTGTGTGTGTGTGTGTGTGTGTGTGTTTATGTGTTTAGAGTGTTATTGTATATGCATATATATAGTATATATGTTAGTGTGTGGTGCTTTGTGGTATATTATTGAGATGTAATAGATTGGGTTGTGTATGTGTTTTCGTGTGTGAAGTGCATGGGGCTTGAGCAAGTATGAGGAAGCGTGTGAATGAAGGCGTGTTGTGTATCGAGGGATGATATTTGGATTATAAGAGCATTGGCATTTTGAGTTGTTTGTGAAGGTGATTGGCTTTGGTGCATGAGTGATTTAAGTGTGTGAGTTTTCTAGTGTGTGAGTATTCTAGTGTGTGAGCTAGTGTACTAGAGTGTGTTGTGCACTATTGGTATAGGTCTATGAGCATAAGGAGGTTAGATAGGACTGCAACAGCAGTAGTTGACTGCTGATAATTTCTGACATCAGTAAGGCAGCAAAATTAGCTGATATTACAGTTCAAATGGTATGGAAGCTCGAGTATTGGTTTGATAAGGGTAAATACCTAGTTGTGTTGGCCGGGGTTGTGAACATCAACAAGTGTGGAGCAGTCCATGTGTGCAGGACTGTTAATTGTAACACCTATAGTAGTAAAAGCAAGTTCCAAGTACAGGTATTTTATATTATTAGAAATTAGAATATGGACTGGATATCCTAGTGATGGAGCTAGAAATCTATTGTATGTGTGTGCTTGGGGTACACGAGTGTCAGTGCTCAAGGACTGCGCAGAATTGGTAATAGCAGCAAGCAGTAGACTTTGGGATCTGCACAAGTAATGTACTATGTTGATACCTGTGTGAGTAGAGGGTTAAGGTGCTGGGTGAGTTAAGCATGGTATCAAGATAAAGTATTGAGAATATATGTGATTAGATGCGACATATGTCTTTAGATAATTTTATGAGGTGCATGTGTGTATCTACACACAGTGGGGTTGATCCCGGGTGCAAAAATAAGGAGAGTGAGGGCTTGTGTTCATTTCAGCCTTAGAGGAGGATCTTTTGTCGGAGAATTAGGTGAGGGTGTGAGCAATAAGGGAAAATTCTTGTTTCAAAATTTTGCACATCAACAACAAGAGGAACTGTGTAGTGGTGTGGGAATGGTTAAGTATTGATGTAATGATTTTTGTGTATGAGTATTTATATAAGTATAGATGGAAGTGGTTATATGATTATAGATAATATAGATAATGGAAGGATACTAAGATATCTTGTTTCCTAGGAGTTTTGTGTATTAATGGTGTAGGTTTTGTGCAATAAATAAGTGTCAGACCTTGTGTATCAGTACACCTAACTTTGTTGCAGAGACTGGGTTGTAGAAGTGAATTGAGTGTCAAGTTCAGGCTGGATTCAGTTTTAGAAAGATAGAATTATGTATAGGCAATAAGTTAAGTGTGTAGTGTTTTAGTGTAGAGTGTGAGGGTGAGTCTTCTATGAGTGTTTGTGAGGGTATGTGATACACTGTGGTATCAGACCTGGGAGGGCTTGTTCAAGAAAGTTGTGTGTGTTGGAGAGGTAAAATGTTAAGGTGTGGGTATTCTTAGGTGAAGTTAAGTTTGGAGTGGTTGTGAATGTAGGGATGAGGGAGTTTGGTCAATGTACAGATTTCAAGGGAAGTTAAGGTTAGTATTTGATATATTTGTATACAGAGGGTAACACCAAGGTATGGGTTAAAACTTTAGGCTAAGGTAATAGTTAAGTTAAGGTTTAACTAATAAAATTAATGAGGGTATTGGGGTATAAGTAATTAGGAAATGTGAGTTATAAACTAGAATACTAGAAGTTAGTATAATATTAGAGTTGTCATGACCCGCACCCGGAATTGGGGCACGAGTACGCGGGTATGTCTAGCCTACGCCGCAGCAACAGCGGTAGAACGCTGTCTAGGTCATGATGCTATCTAAACAATCTCATACTAGTATCCAACTCCATAAGGAGACACGGATAACTCAAAATAATATGAACAACATACTCAATCACATAACTACAACACGATAAGATATCGAAGAGATAAAATAAAATATAACACAAGTCTAAATGTAAATAATCTAACTCAACAAATATCCATGTCTCAACAAGTATGCCGGAGACAAATCCGGTACCAAATAATCTGCTAAAAGAACTAGCTAGATAACTAGTGATTCCGGCTAGACCTCCCGGAATCATAACTGAACTACCTCGTCCAAGTCTACCGCTACTCACCCTGTGGTCCATAAAATGTCGGATACCAGTCCTCTAAGGAATAGTCTAGAAAAATAGTTTCTGTCAGGAAGGAGCAAAGTACATCTCAAATAACAGTTCTATTTAATTGATAAGGGCTATAAAAAAAATAAACAGATGATGCTATATACTGAGAGAAGACAGTGAATAAATACAATGACAAAATAAAGAGACAGGCAATGTAAAGAGACAGGCAATATAGGCAATATGATACAGTCAGTGCATATATGAAATAAAGAGAACGAGGTACAATATCATATACGGGTGATGTAGTATATGATCTAAAATAGAGAACTGTAACTATTCTAAGTGTTTCAAATAGTAGTTTCGAAATGTGATCGGCTTGGGACTTGTATGAGAGCTATATGGCCTGGCTAATCATACGTGAGGGGTATGATTAACACCAATAATTTAAACTTGTACGATAGGTATTTGATCACATCTCTCACTAGCAATTTCCCTCGCCCCCAACTAGTACTGTGGATCCAATCATGACACGTCACGATACACGATCATTGTCCAATATATCATATACGAGGTCTAAATATCAATGTCGTGTACAATATCATGTATAATGTCAATACAATAATCAATGTAACATCTCATGACTGCAGATCCAATCTATATATTTGTCCATATAGCACAGTGTCAAGGATCAGATGTAATATTTCTAGATACTGAACTTATAGAAATTATCAAATAATTGGAAATTATCAGAGAATGTACTCGCCTTGGGTCCTTAGCTGGTAATACTAATGTTCTGTTCCAGAGTATCGCCTGGATGATCCAACAGTCCTATAGACATATCATAAAATATAATATTGCATCAGATATTTCTCTAACACCCCTTTATAAATACACTGGACTCAAGGCTATGCTAGGTATGATACTGGTCAACTAGGGTCAGTGTGCGTCAAGTTGCATGGGCGTCGCATCTGTGATTGATGTGCAAGACAGACGGTCAAAATGATATGAGGCTCGCCAGTATGTCAGTGTACATGTGGCAGTCAACTAACATTTACATGGTCACAGGTCAATGTAACTACGGGGTATCCGTTGGTTACACTTGGGTCCTCTAGTACCTATATATATTATACATATTACTACTAACATATACATTAATATCCATTTGGTACAAAAAATGGATATTTGTATATATATATACTTTAAATAAAAATTTATACTTGTATGTATATAACAAATATTTGGGAGAGGTATACAATACGTATATATATATATATATATATATGTATATATACTAAATAGAATAACATACTATACATATATATATATGTATATATATATATATATATATGTCTTAAAAATATATATGCCACTTATTTATATAAATATATGATGACCAATATCTATATATACAAAACAATACGTATGTTGAAAATATATACATATATATTTACCAAGTAATAATATACGTATACTACATTTATACATATACCAGTTTAATACTCATACCATACACGTATATATATATATATATATATATATATATATATATATATATATATATATATATGTATATATATATATATATATATATATACTAACATATATTATTTAATACGTATATATTAATATATATATTGAATACATATATATACCAAAATAGAGAAATATATGATATATATATATATATATATATATATATATATATATATATATATATATATGTATACGCGTATATATATACGAATCAAACTAATACAACATACACACATGCATACATACATAGATACGTATACGCGTACATGTACGCGAAGGAAGGAAGCCATACCTGTGCGCGTCTACGACGACGGCGAAGACGTCGACGACGAGGAGGATGAAGTCAAGGATGTCGACGAAGGGCTGGTGGTCCTGGTGGTTCTGTTGATGATGGTGGCCAGAGTAGGGATGGCCGAAGCAGGCTCGTAAAGGGTGGCCGGCTCGGCATGGAGGGCCTGGCCCAGGCTGGAAGGTGCTGCGGTGTCGGGGAGCTCCAGGCGAGGTAGTTCAGTGAGGGCCTCAGTCAGATGGGTGATACTGCGGGAAGAGGGAGCTGGTGGTGATATGGTGGTGGTAGTGGTGATAGTTGATGATGATGGGGGTGGTGCTAGCTCAATATGGTGGTGGTGATGTTAGCTCTGATTGGCCGCCGGGGGGGAGATCTGGCCGGGGAAGAAGAGCAGCGGGGTCGGGAATGCTGACCGCAGCAGTAACCGGACTGCAGTGGCGGAGCGGCTGGTTGCAGCAGGCCGGACTGCGGGGTGCGGCTCGACGTAGGGACAACAGGGGGTCGTGGCTGCGTTGCGGGCTGCCAAAGATCGTTGACGTGGCCAGAGTAGCAGCACCGGGCTTGGGGTGGTGCTGCTCGGAGAAATGGAGAGGCCGGAGGGGATTTTGACTGGTGATAGTGGAGCTTCGGGTCGCCGGGCCAGAGGGATACAGGGAAGAGCCGGGTGGAGCTCGACCGGGGTAGGGAAGAGGGGAGGAGCAGCAGTCGTGGGGAGAGCTGGGGGCTGAGGTGGAGAAAAGGGTTATCTCCGGCGGGTCGGCCGGAGCTGGGGGCCGGGGTGCCCGGGTGAACAGTGGTGAAGGGTATTCCCCCCCTTTTAAAACTTAAAAAAAGGAGGAGAAGAAGAAGAAAGGAAGAAGAAGAAGAAGAGAAGAAGAAAATTTGGGAAAATTAATTACCTACGGTTAGGGCTTGTGAGGAGGGAGGAGAGAGAAGATGAGGGCTTCCCTAGGTTTGGAGATTAGGTCATGGTTGGGAAGAGTGTGTGAGGTGACATTAAATAGAAAAGGGTGTGTGGGAATGAATGGTGTTGATGCACCCATTTTGAATGGGTGGTCAGGATTTGACATAGAGAATTACTCATGCAAAGATGAGGGTTGTTGACTAGTCAAATATTAGGGCTCTCCATTTGGTTTGAACCAATGGGGTATTGACACCTAATACAATATTTGCAAATGAGCCCCCTTAAATTAGGGTATTTGCACAGACACATGAAATAACAAAAAATTGGTGGAGGAATTGGTGTTTGGTGTTTTGAAGGGTGAGGGGGTGTTGTGTATTTTGTATGGGCTTAATTAATGGGGTATCGGAATTAAATTGGGATTAAACGAGATTAGTGAAAATGGTATCCCCAATTTAATTAGAAATAAATCTAAGCGGTGTTCTAAAATTAATTAGAAATACATGGGGCCAAAATTAGGTTGGGACACAAATATCATTAGTGAAGAAGACTCAGAACATAATATTATCCTAATTTGGGTTGCACGAAAAATTGGTTAAGATTGCCTCCAATTTCGATTGGAACGCACATAGATACAAAGTTAGAATTTATTTAGGAATTAAATAAACGTCCGCGAAGAATATTGTGTGGCTAAAATGAAGCACAAGAGAGCATAATTATGAGTTACAAAAAGGTCAGAATGGAAGGCGGGCACGTCTAGGGCAAGGTTGTGAAATTTATTGGAAGGCAAAAGCTAGGGGTAGCGCTCCAAATATCGAAACAATGGTAAGGCGCAACAATTAAATAAAATTACGATAATTAATCACAATCCCAAATAATTAAATTCTAATTAATACAAATTAATACATATTCCTATAATTCGGTCAGGTGTTCATCTAGTGGGCCTCTAGGTCAAGTCTACCAGCTCAAATATTAATGAACACTGTATATATATAATATATTTAAATACACATCTCATACAATTACTTAAATTAAATACACATATCATAAAATCATTTAATATAACTACCACAATATTAATAATATATAAAAAGTCGAAAATATCCCTATTTTTGGAATGTGGTAGTGACAAGTCTACCCTCCTTAAAAGAAATTCGTCCTCAAAATTTAAATCCTCAATAGTAGTGTTTATTCATTATATATTATTTTCCATCAAATCTAGGTTCATCAAACCATTTAATAATAAAGTAAATCCATATTGCTATTTCACAAAATTTTTAAAATTATATAATTATCATATTCCTGAAAATCTTCGGAGTAAAATCAAATTCCATTTTTTTTCCACAATTTCCTCCAAAACTTTTAAGTTAATAATTAAATACTAAAAAATTAATATCCACTCCTCTAATTTATTTTCAATCAATGCATATCTATATAAAATTAAAATCTCGTCCCAAAAAGTTTGAATTCAAACACTAATCCATCAATGATCTTATTCCTTGGTTTCTTTTTCCACAAAACTCAAACAATGCAATACTTATGAAATCTTCAAATGCAACATTTATAATATAAATTTTAAATTCATATCTTGCAATCAAATAGATATAATGATAATCTACTAAATTTCCTTAAGTTTTAATGATAAATAATATCATAATCAATAAATCATCAATTCAACCATATTAAATTCTTAACCTTTCATTTAAATTAATGTTTATCCTCGAATTTTAATGATAATTTAATCAAATCTCAATCTTGATAAAATCAATGATCCATCAATTCTGCTATATTAAATCCTTATCTCTTTATTTAAATTAATGCTTATCCTCAAAATTTAAGCATCTTGTCTCTCTTGTCAAGTCATAACTTCTTCATTAACTCTACTATGGTCAACCCCCAACAATCACAGTCTACGAAAATTATACCTACAGTCATTCAATATGCAATCTAAGAAAAACATGTATGGTTATGGTGTCTTTTGTCATGGTATTACAGTCTTTGTTAGGGTGCACTACTAACTACATTCTAACAAGAAAATCATGCATACAAACTACGGTACTAGGGAATCAGTCAATCAATCAAATAGAAAGGAACAGAAGGAAGGAAAGAACAGAACCTGCTAATACATTACCTGCAGTATCGGTCTCATATACCGTCATCGCAAATGCCCCGCCCTGCTGGGGTGGTTCCCTTCGTGGGTGCTGAACAATATACGGTTCCATAGGTAGCCTAACTGGATCTCTAAAATTTGGAGCTGCGTTCTGGCCGGGAAGATAAGGGGCTAGAAGATAATCCCTAACTCGATGTCTCGCAGCGCCACAATGCAAACAAAGTCCTAGCCTCATTCTACAGCTCTCCCAAAGGTGACCTGGCTTCTTACAGAAATGACAAGTCTGCTATGTCTCTCTCGGAGTCTGCTGCTGATCCTGCTGAACACGAACTGGTGCCTGGTACTGCTGTTGATGCTGAAACGCCCATGGCTGTTGCTAAATTTGAACAGGTGCCTGGTACTGCTGTTGATACTGAAATGCCTATGGCTGTTGCTGACTATGGGGATGCTTGGCTGGTCCCGCGCTACCATTCGTATCTCCAGGAATATTGTGACTCCTCTTAGGCCTGAGATCCAGATCCTCTTCTGCAATCTGGGCATCCATCAAGTTACCCTCAAAGGTAGCGGTACGACGACCAGAAGTGCGCGACCTAATCTCTCTCGTCAGCCCCTTTGTAAATTTTTGGGCTCGATCTCCTGGGTCCCGAATCATAGACGATGCAAAATGGCTCAATCGACAGAATTCTGCAGCGTACTCGTCGACCGACATGTTTCCTTGGACCAAGTCATGAAACTGACTTTCCAAGGTTCCCAATGCCACGTCGGGGAAGAACTTCTCCTTGAAGAGCTCCTTGAAGGTCTCCCAAGTAAGTCCTTGTGCAGTAAGTCTCGGCTTCGTGCGATACCACGTGAGTGCGATATCAAACATCTGACTGTCGGCCGCCTCTATCCATAAGCTCTCCGGAATCTGGGCCAATCGCAAGCTCCTCTCTATGTCCTCTAGCCAATCGTCAGCGTAGAGTATCCCTTCGATACCTTTGAACTCTTGAGGCATCATCCTTTTGATGTCCACTATAGTGCCAGATCTCTGCTGTTGCTGGCCGGGAAACTGCTGGTATTGTGTTACTCTCTCCAAAGCTTGGAGAGCCACTTGATGAGAATTCTTCATGCTCTCTCTCATCAGCTCTGTTTGTGCCTGGTGCGCTTCCGCTTGCACCCTCTGAGCCTTAGCTTGAACTCACTGAGCGTCTGTCGTCACTCTCTGGGCATCTACGATGCCCTGGATCAAGGTAAACATTTGTGCCCCGTCAATGGGCACACCTCCGAAAATGGAGTCGGTGGAGCAGAAAGGTTGTCCGTCACAGCTGCGGCAATCCTCATGACAGGTGGGGGAGGAGGATCCCCAAAAAGTGCAGATACTCCCACATGCATCGGAGATGTAGGAGGAACTACGGCTGTCTGTCCATCAGGTAGAGAGGTGGCAGACCCCTCTAAAGCCGGTGCTCCCACTCTCATAGATCGTGTCTTCGGCGACATCTTGAAGACAGATCCAAAAGAATCAATTAAGGCAATAAATGCGATATCATCAAGGAAGGACAGTAAAGTTCTAAAGAAGCAACATTCAGAAGGAATAAGGATAACAGATAAATAGATTGGAAATATTCCTAGGTGTGATTGCATAGGTCAATGATGCATCCAAGGTTTTATACCTCTATCCCTTTAGGTACTACAGTTCTACTACATGCACACTCACTGCTAGCTTTCTTACTGTAATTGTTGATACTAGTCATTCTTTATCACTCAAGTGTACACCAAGTGCAACACACCATACTAAGTACTGCTCCCTCTAATACAACCCTAGATGGACACCCAAGTCAGTTTGCAGTACAATCTCAATCATGCTCAAACTAATAGATCCTTACACATGCACCTCATTCACTCATATACTAATATATATCTCTTCCACTATAAAATCTTATCCTTAAAAATAAAATCCTCAAAACTAACTCCTCGAACAATTTAAAGTAAGATGCATATACTTTCTCAAAGTCAAATATTCAAATACTGAAATAAAAGTTTAATCACTTCCAAAAATCCTTACAGCTTTGTCTAGGTACATTGAATTGAATCTGAATCCTCAAATTTTTTTTTAATAACAGAATATCTCAAATCCTCAAAATTCTTAAAAATTGAAATTCATTTTCAATTTTCAAATTTTAATTTAAATCCACATCTTGTAGCCCAATAGCTCTAATGTTAATCTTTCTCATTGTGCTCATCAACATGTATCATCAGATGATACCATAAATTAGTCCGTAAAATTTATCTTGATATGAAATCAAACTCTACAATGACACCAAGATCTTAATTTACTAACTGATCAACAAGAATCAAATTCAATATCAACAAGTGATAACGGACGGAAACAAGAGAAATGATTTAAATTGGAAATTATAATAAGATTCTCAGGGGTCATCCCAGGAATCTCTCAAGGAATTATGATTGAGTATTCGCTCTCATCCTAGTATCCTATGTCCTATATCCTATCGCAGGCACGCAGTAGTGGAACAAAGATGTCACACTACCACGACATCGCACAACTTGCGAAGTCTGACCTGCGTGGTCCACCACTAAAAATGTATCACGACACACATCCGAAATTGGGGCACGAGTACGCAGGTACGTCCAGCCTACGCCGCAACATTGGCGGTAGAATGCTGTCTAGGTCATGATGCTATCTAAACAATCTCACACGAGTATCCAACTCCATAAGGAGACACGGATAACTCAAAATAATATGAACAACATACTCAATCACATAACTACAGCACGATAAGATATCGAAGAAATAAAATAAAATACAACACAAGTCTAAATATAAATAATCTAACTCAACAAATATCCATGTCTCAACAAGTATGCCGAAGATAAATTCGGTACCAAATAATCTGCTAAACGAACTAGCCAGATAACTAGTGATTCCGGCTAGACCTCCCAGAATCACAACTGAACTACCAAGTCCAAGTCTGCAACTACTCACCCTGTGGTCCATAAAATGTCGGATACCAGTCCTCTAAGGCATAGTCTGGAAAAATATTTCCAGTCAGGAAGGAGCAAAGTACATCTCAAATAACAGTTCCATTTAATTGATAAGGGCTATAAAATAATAAAAAGATGATGCTATATACTGAGAGAAGACAGTGAATAAATGCAATGACAAAATAAAGAGACAGGCAATATAAAAAGACAGGCAATATAAGCAATATGATACAGTCAGTGCATATATAAAATAAAGAGAACGAGGTACAATATCATATACAGGTGATGTAGTATATGATCTAAAATAGAGAACTGTAACTATTCTAAGTGTTTGAAATAGTAGTTTCGAAATGTGATCGGCTTGGGACTTGTACGAGAGCTATATGGCCTGGCTAATCATACGTGAGGGGTATAATTAACACCAATAATTTAAACTTGTATGATAGATATTTAATCACATCCCTCACTAGCAATTTCCCCAGCCCCCAACTAGTATTGTGGATCCAATCATGACACATCACGATACACGATCAATATCCAATATATCATGTACGAGGTCTAAATATCAATGTCGTGTACAATGTCAATACAATAATCAATGTAACATCTCATGACTGTAGATCCAATCTATATACTAGTCCGTGTAGCACAGTATCAAGGATCTGATGTAACATTTCTAGATACTGAACTTATAGAAATTATCAAATAATTAGAAATTATCAGAGAATGTACTCGCCTTGGGTCCTTAGCTGATAATACCAATATCCTGTTCCTGGATATCGCCTGGATGATCCAACAGTCCTATAGACATATCATAAAATATAATATTGCATCAGACATTACTCTAACACACCTTTATAAATACACTGGAATCAAGGCTATGATAGGTATGATACTGGTCAACTAGGGTCAGTGTGTGTCAAGTTGTACGGGCGTTGCGTTTGTGATTGCTGTGCAAGACAGACGGTCAAAATGATACGGGGCTCGCCAGTACGTCAGTGTACATGTGGCAGTCAACTAATATTTACATGGTCACAGGTCAATGTAACTACGGGGTATCCGTTGGTTACACTTGGGTCCTCTAGTACCTATATATATTATACATATTACTACTAACATATACATTAATATCCATTTAGTACAAAAAATAGATATGTGTATATATATATACTTTAAATAAAAATTTATACTTGTACGTATATAACATATATTTGGGAGAGATATACAATACGTATATATATGTATATATACTAAATAGAATAACATACTATAAATATATATATATATATGTATATATATATATGTATATATATATGTATATATATATATATATATATATATATATATATATATGTATATATATATATATATATATATATATATATATATATATATATATGTCTTAAAAATATATATGCCACTTATTTATATAAATATATGACGACCAATATCTATATATACAAAACAATACGTATGTTGAAAATATATACATATATATATTTACCAAGTAATAATATATATATACTACATTTATACATATACCAGTTTAATACTCATACCATACACACACATATATATATATATATATATATATATATATATATATATATATATATATGTATATATATATACTAACATATATTATTTAATACGTATATACTAATATATATATTGAATACATATAAATACCAAAAATAGAGAAATATACGATATATATATATATGTATACGCGTATATATATACGAATCAAACTAATACAACATACACACATGCATACATACGTACATACGTACACGAGTATGTGTATGCGAGGGAAGGAAGCCGTACCTGTGCACGTCTACGACGACGGCAAAGACGTCGACGACGAGGAGGATGTCGACGAAGGGCTGGTGGTCTTGGTGGTTCTGCTGATGATGGTGGTCAGAGTAGGGATGGCCGGAGCTGGCTCGTGAAGTATGGCCGGCTCGGCTGGGAGGGCCTGGCCGGAGCTGGAAGGTGCTGCGGGGTCGGGGAGCTCCAGGCGGGGTGGTTCAGTGAGGGGCTCGGTCGGATGGGTGATGCTGCGGGAAGAGGGAGCTGGTGGTGATAGGGTGGTGGTAGTGGTGATAGTTGATGATGATGGTGGTGGTGCTAGCTCGATATGGTGGTGGTGATGTTAGCTCTTATTGGCCGCCGGGGGAGGAGATCTGGCCGGGGAAGAAGAGCAGCGGGGTCGGGACTGCTGACCGCAGCAGTAACTGGACTGCAGTGGCGGAGCGGCGGGTTACAGCAGGCTGGGCTGCGGGCTGCGGCTAGACGCGGGGACAGCATGGGGTCGTGGCTGCGCTGCGGGCCGCCGAAGATCATCGACATGGCCGGAGTAGCAGTGCCGGACTCGGGGTGGTGCTGCTCGGAGAAGAGGGGATGTTGGCTGGTGATAGTGGAGCTTCGGGTCGCCAGGCCGGAGGGATGCAGGAAAGAGCCGGTTGGAGCTCGACCGGGGTCGGGAAGAGGGGAGGAGCAGCAGTCGTGGGGAGAGCTGGGGGCTGAGGTGGAGAAAAGGGTTATCTCTTGCGGGTCGGCCGGAGCTGGGGGCCGGGGTGCCCGGGTGAACAGTGGTGAAGGTTATTCCCCCCCCCTTTGTAAAACTTAAAAAAAGGAGGAGAAGAAGAAAAAAGGAAGAAGAAGAAGAAGAGAAGAAGAAAATTTGTGAAAATTAATTACCTACGGTTAGGGCTTGGGAGGAGAAAGGAGGGAGAAGATGGGGGCTTCCCTAGGTTTGGGGATTAGGTCATGGTTGGAAAGAGTGTGTGAAGTGACATTAAATAGGAAAGGGTGTATGGGAATGAATGGTGTTGATGCACCCATTTTGAATGGGTGGTCAGGATTTGACATGGAGAATTACTCATGCAAAGATGAGGGTTGTTGACTAGTCAAATATTAGGGCTCTCCATTTGGTTTGAACCAATGGGGTGTTGACACCTAATACAATATTTGCAAATGAGCCCCCTTAAATTTGGGTATTTGTACAGACACATGAAATGACAAAAAATTGGTGGGAGAATTGGTGTTTGATATTTTGTAGGGTGAGGGGGTATTGTGTGTTTTGTATGGGCTTAATTAATGGGTTATCGGAATTAAATTGGGATTAAACGAGATTAGTCAAAATGGTATCCCCAATTTAATTAGAAATAAATGCAAGCGATGTTCTAAAATTAATTAGAAATACATGGGGCCAAAATTAGGTTGGGACACAAATATCATTAGTGAAGAAGACTCAGAACAGAATATTACCCTAATTTGGGTTGCACGAAAAATGGGTCGAGATTGCCTCCAATTTCGATTGGAACGCACAACGATACAAAGTTGGAATTTATTTAGGAATTAAATAAACGTCCGCGACGAATATTGTGCAGCTAAAATGAAGCACAAGATAGCATAATTATGAGTTACAAAAAGGTCAGAATGGAAGGCGGGCACATCTAGGGCAAGGTTGTGAAATTTGTTGGAAGGCAAAAGCTAGGGGTAGCGCTCCAAATATCGAAGCAACGGTAAGGCGCAACAATTAAATAAAATTACGGTAATTAATCACAATCCTAAATAATTAAATTCTAATTAATACAAATTAATACATAATCCTATAATTTGTTTAGGTGTTCATCTAGTGGACCTCTTGGTCAAGTCTACCAGCTCAAATATTAATGAACACTGTATATATATAATATATTTAAATACACATCTCATACAATTACTTAAATTAAATACACATATCATGAAATTATTTATTATATATATATATATATATATAAATAGTGTAATAGCTAGTATACTTTGTATTAGTTAATATACCTTAGATATTAGCAATGTATAACTAGTATGAGCCTAGAATCTAGGTACGACCTAGTATGACCTAGTTTTACTTAGTTGACCTAGAAATGGCTTAGAGACCTATTTGTAAACTAGTATAGCATGTTTATGTTTCCAAAATCCTATATTGACATGAAAATTCATATATTGGTCACTTTGACTCCAAACCAGACATATATTGGTATTGTCAGTACATGACCACATGCGAGTACATTCTCTGATAGTTTTTTTACTTGATAGTTATTATAAAGCATGTATTTAGTGATATCTTACTTGATTTCTAATACGATGGTTACACGGATTGGTATATAGTGGATCATCGTCATGAGATGTTACTCTATCATGATTACCTTGTTTATCTTAGTAAATATATATACCGTGATCATCGTGCTCGTATTATAGACCGTGTATCATGATTATTGTGTCGTGACTTGGATCTATTGTACTAATCGGGGCTGGGGAGCGCTAAGTAGATATGTGATCAACCATTTTAGACATTGTAGACATTGATTGATAGCTAATCATGTATATGATTGAGTCGTTCCATCATATATATTGATTGATAGCTAATCATGTATGTGATTGAGCCGTACCATCATATATATTATTTGATAGCTAATCGTATATGTGATTGAGCCGTACCATCATAGATATTATTTGATGGTTGATCATACTTTACTAGTATGATTGAGCCGTACTATTGTTGACATTGTACAGTTACATTGATGATTGATCACATATTGAAAGTATCACTTCAAAATACATAGTCAATTAGGTATAGTCTTTCCTGTTATTTATATATTATTTTTCATTGCCCTATTGTATCTCCTATTTATTTTCCACTATTTATCCTATTCTGACACTGTATGGTTTATCTCATCATGTATTTTATTGCTAATTATTGTCTTATTATTTATACCATGTATTGGAACTGTTATTAGAGTTGTACTCGTTCCATTTTGACTGGATATATTTTTCATGCGATTACTTGGACAATTTGTGTCCGACGTATTATGGACCGCGGGAGGTAGTAGATGCAATTGTCGAACCTTTAGTTCAGGAGTGATTACCGGAAGGCCTAGCCGGTATCACTAGTATCCTAGTCATCCCTTCTTAACATTATCACTAGATTTGTTTCCAGCATATTCAACTTTTAAGATGTATTATTTTTACTCCTAAACTTATGGATTAATGATAGACTTATTATTATTGTTATATATATTTGAGACTATTTATGTTTTGTTGATTAACTATTAGACTTGGATATTGTTGTGATGTCTAGTTTAAGACTTTATGATTCTATTTCTTCTATTTGATATCGTGCCATTATCTTTCTCTAGTTTTATTGTGATTGAGTATTTCTTATTATATATATTGTCATCGTGTCCTCCGCATGGAGTTGAGATATCATTGACATGTTTCATATACTATTATGTGAGATGATTAGATAATATTGTTGACTTAGACAACGTTCTACCGCCTATGCTGCGGCGTAGGCTGGATGTACCCACGTACTCGTGCTTTCACACCGGATGTAACTTGTGACATATGGAGCTAATTATGACTTTGTTGTTGCCCACGAAATTGGATATGCTTGGACCTCCAATATGTTAAGCTTTTCCCATATGTAACTTCTCTTTCCCTATATTCTCTTTTGTCTTAGTTCTTTGTTTTGTTTTATTTTGACCTCAGATCTCTTTTTCTATACATAATTTCTTATAATATAGGATTTAAATATTTGGTCAATGAGTGATTATAAATAAGTTGATTTTATTTTTCCTGAATTTTTAGCTTAGAGTTCAGTTTATAGTCTTGTAGGATTTTTTGCTGAATATTTTTTTAGGATTTTTTGCTTGAAATGTTTTTGATGTATTTTTTGCAGAATATTTTTGTTCAATCTTTAGACTAGATATATTCCTTCACCCAACTTATACAGAAAATTTCATTGACCTTTATTTTATGTACTTTTTGTTGGAATGTGGGATTTGAAGTCATTTTTATTATTTCTAAATATATAATATATTCTCGCAACTTTTGCAAGACTATGCTCTTTTGTTCTTGGCCCTCCTTACCACTAAATCTTGTTTCTTGTCCCTGATCATGTCTGGTATAAAGTCTGATAGGAGTAATGTTGTACTCGAAATACTTTCTTTCATTTTAAGAGTTCTGAAATAATTAGTATGGACTTTACATTCTTGAAGAGCAGTTGCATTTTCTGAGTTTTTTTCAGAAACAAGCATATGATATCTTTTCAGAAATATAGTTGTATTAAGAAACACAAGATGTTTTTCTTTGGAATAGTGTGTACTTGGCTTTTGAAAGATCCAAATTTGTGGTTTTTGAATATCCTTGTCGACACCCTCTTGCTAATCCATGATTATTTACCCTTTATGATTTTAGTTTAGGCATTTGAAGATGGACTTGCCTGATGGTATGACAACCTTGTAATCTTCTGGATGGGATTATAGGTGGTCAGTTCCTTTCGTTATTTGAGAAGATTTTTTTCATAAGCACAAAATTACAGCATGTAAAATTTCAAAGAGAGGTCGTGTTCACATGTTTAATTGTCTTAATCTTATGCATAATGGAGTAATTTTTTTAATTTATGTTTGCATCATGATGTGATGTTCGTTGATGATATTGATATTAATTCCTTGTAGTTCATCATTTTCTTTTGTTTGTTGGTTATTAGTTTGCATAGGTAGCGTTATGTAAAAGATTGCATCATTTACAAAGTAGTCAATAATAAACCTTTCCTTCTTCCTATAAAAGTGACCATGTCCAAGTAGGACATGTTTTTAAACCATTCCTATTAAAAGCAAGGGAGAGATTCTACTCTCTTGAAGAACTAGGGTTCATCAAAGCAGACATGAGGGTTTTATTTTTTTTATGAGTTTATTGCCTCTTCCTCTCGACCCTTATCTAGAATTGTAGTTCTCTTTCTCCAAGTAATATCAAGGTTGTAAAAGGTGCTAGGCGCTAGTTGGGTGGGCACTAAGCGCCTATCCGCCTAGGATTCCGTGGTTAAAATAAATTCGTCAAAAAAATATCATGCCCAGTACCGGAATACGGACAACGGGGGTATGACACGGCCATCTACGCACTATAGAGTAAGGAAGCATGCCACAATACGATTAATGTTGTAAAAGAGACAAGAGGGTGCATAATACAATCAAGTCTTCTAGGGTTACACATAAAATCTATGTAAGAAGCAGTAAGCATAGATCATGTAAGATAGAGGAGTAAGGCGTCCAAGATCCTCTATTAAAAATATTTAGAATCTAGCCATACAAAATATAGACTAGAAAGTTGTCAAAAGTATATGACTGAAATTAGCTATAGTCTGAATAAGTACAATCATGTAGGTAAACTAATGTCCAGACATGATGGCTAATAGGTGTCGGTGGCTGAACGCCCAAAATAAATAAATATACAATATGAGTGGGGGAGAAAAAATCCACTCATATCCCTTAGTGCCCATCCGTCTGGTGCACGCCATCGTTGAAGGAAAGATATGATGGATCCTCGTTCTCAGGCTCTAAACTTGGCCATACAAAACTAGTAGGGTTAGACCCCATATAGAAAGTACCACAAGGAAGCATAAATGAAGAAACAAAAATAGAAGTAAGTATAAATAATGCATGAGCCAAGAATCATAGACGTGTACACCATCATCGAGATAATACGACACCCCTACACCAAACAAGGACAAGAAGTGTCAGATCATACCGAGATAGAGTGCATCCCTAATTAAGGTCAAGCTAAAGGTCTATGTGTTATAGTTTCAATTCATGGCCCATCATAACACAATCGCCCAACCCAAAACCAAACAACGATAAGGGTTGGACCACCGCACTATGACAGTCCATGTCCCTAGACTACTAATAGAAGATACAATAAACAATCAAATTTAGTTACAAAATTAGCCAAACAATCCTACCGTTTTCTAGGTGAAATCTAGGATATCCTAGTAGCATAATGCATAAATAGGGATCATCCGATCGTGCCATATCTGAGCAGGGCTAGTCGAACCAATTATAACACATAGTACGTAGAATTAGGCACTGGTCCCTTGTAAGGACACAACGCCAACGGATCAATAATAACGTATAGCACATAGTAGCCTGATACTGTCCTTCAGTATTGTGAATGATACACAGTATCCAGGTGTGGCCAGCCTGGCACGTCAAAACTGATGTCTGGGGTAGCCGGCATGAACAATCTGAGGATTTCGTTCCCTCCCAATGCTCTATAAGTTTTAGTTGTCTAGTTAACCCTAATTTTAGCTGGAATCTCGTGGCGTGGTCACATGATTATTTTCCTTATATATTATGCCTTGGCACGTGTACGCTTGGTACGAGTCCGTATTATTGCCCGAATTCCCAATCTAGATTCACCCAAGCATAATGCAATAATCAACAATCATCCTAGCCATACTGTGGTTACTGACTAATTACAATGTTCGTGCTGGAGAAATTGAGATAATATAATATCACATGTCGCATAGTATCAAATGGTACTACAGTGCACAAACAAGACATGTAACAGACTTAGCACGTAGTAGGTGTATCAGTATGGATACAAGTAGTCAAGTCAGCATAGCAGGTTAATCAATCAGTCACATAAAATATTATTTTCACATTGTAGCACATTTCTTAGGTCAGATACATGGTTGGTACCTCTATGAAAGAATTTTATAAATAGTCCGGTTAAGCCTATAGTTCTGACAATTCCAGGTACTGGTCACTTGTGCATGAAATCTAAGGTACTATAGGTCACTTAATTTATTAGCACTTATAACTTACTAGGGTCAAAGCATAGAATCTGAATAATCAAATAAAAATAATAAAACCAAGCAAAATAATGAAATAGGCAAAACAAGCGCATAGGGTTATATGCGCACATAGGATATACATGTATGGAAGGCTATCGTATGAGTACATGTGCCGCATGAGCAAAGGCGCCGCATGGGCAAAGATGCCACATGGACCAGCCGTCGCATGACCACAACCGTCGTATGAGCAAAGCTGACGCATGAGCAAGCCACCTTATGAGCAAAGCTGTCGCATGAGCATAGTGTGGCAGCATGCAGCAAGCCTAACACATAATTACCTGATGCATAGCAAGACATGCGCATGATAATTCATGCACACAGCAAGTTAGACATTCAGTGCCAGGCGTATAGCATTCTTCCACATGTACCCTCAGGTACATAGAGAGATCAGGCTCATAGCAAGATCTGTCGCATGGCTCAATCGGGTGCATAGCTAAGAGCATGTATGCAAAAAATTCATGTGCTGAACATCCATGCACCCAGAGAGTCTAGGTGCAGAGCGTGCATCCTGTGAAGAGTCTGCAACAAAGAATTCGTGTCGTATAGCTCCATTGCCGCATAGGACTTTGTCGTTCCAGAACAACAACGACCATGAAAAAAGCTCAAAATTTTATTTTCTTCATAAAATCCTTATTTTAAACTCAAAATCAAGTGAAACAAATGTCAAAATTATACAAAATTTAATTCTCTACAATTTGGAATAACTAGTTTCCGAAAATACTAAGTTTTTCGAGATTATTATCCCAAAATATCATAAAATCCTAACTTTGAAACTTAGATATACTCTAAAATACCCATCAAAATTGAAAACACCATGCACTAAAGATGTAAGGGATCATAATGTACACATAATAGACTAATAATAAACAAATAAAATCAAGAAATAAAATATGCCATGTTTCTTCATTTGTGCAAGATGTACTTGCCTAAGCTCCAAAGAAAAGAAAGAGAATGAAAGAGTAGAATGAGGGATGAAAGAGAAAGAAAAGGGTTTATATAAGGTAGGGGTTGGATGCTCGCCCAAGTCATGAATCCTTCCAAGCAATTCTAGCCAAACAAATAAACCATTGAACCAAGGCTAAAAGGAAAACATTGGTCTAGTCTCAGGATTACCTAGCAGTCATGCCAGCAAGCTATATGCGCACTAATATGTATATCAGAAATGGGGATCGACATCTCTACTCTCCTTAAAAAAATTATGTCCTCAAAATTTAAACCCAAGTCAAGCTAGAGAAATCACGACTAGCACTACACTAACTACAAGCATAACTACACGTATAATCAAGCAATCAATCACACAAAATAAAGAAACGTAACATCATACTACATGGGTGATCGACGATCACGAAATTCAAGATGCAAAGGCATAAGAAAGAATATACCTCCCGAGTCAAACATGTGTGGATATCGAGACCTGATATCATCTTCACGCTCCCACGTTGACTATCCCAGAGGGTGATGATCCCAAGCAACAAGGACAAGACAGATAGTTCGGTTCTTGAGCACCTTCTCCCTCGGGTGCAAAATAGATATGAGTTGCTCCTCGTAAGACAAGTCGGTACCAATGACAAGCTCAGAATGATCGAGCATATGACTCGGATCCCGGACGTACCTACATAACTGAGCTACATGAAATACATTATGCACCTCGTGGAGCGAAGGCGGAAGGGCAAGGTGATAAGAAATATCACCCACCCGTTCGAGGATGCCGAACGAATCAACGTACCATGGACTAAGCTTCCTGTGGACCCTAAACCTAATGACTCCACGAGTAGACAAAATCTGCAAGAATACATGGTTTCCGACAAAAAAATATAAAGGCCTACGATACTGGTCTAACCTAAAATGATGCCGATCCTGCGCGAACCGGAACTGCTCTCTGATTTGTTTGACAACCTCTACCGTATGAGTGATCAGTTTTGGAACCAACATCTTTCGCTCACTAATGTCATCCTATACCAGTGGTGACCTGTACTGCTTCAAAGGGAGCCATCTTAATACTCGCCTGATAGATATTTTTATAAAGAACTCAACTAGGTAAAGATGATCCTCCCAAGACCCATTAAAATCTAAAGTGCAAGCTCATAGCATATATTCAATGGTCTAAATGTTCTCTCTGACTACCCGTCTACCTGAGGATGATAAGTTGTACTGAATCTCAACTTGGAGCCCAAACTCTGATGCAAACTCTTCCAAAAATGAGATGTGAACCTGGTGTCTTAGTCTCATACTATACTCACTGGAATACCGTGTTGCCTTACTATCTGTCACATGTATATATCTACCAACTGCTTCATGGACTGTCATACTCTGAAATAAAGAAAATGAACCATCTTTGTGAGTCGATCCACTATTACCCAAACTGTATCTCGACCAGTCGGGGATCTAGGTAAACCGGTCACAAAGTCCATCATGATATGCTCATATTTCTACTCCGAAATAGGAAGCAGCTACAACGTTCATGTGGTCTCTGCTACCCAACCTTCCCTTGTTGACATACCAAACATCGAGAGGCAAATCGTGCTATCTTTCTCTTTATTCCATTCCACCAGAAATTTTTCTTGATATTTTGGTATACTTTGTGCCTCTTGGATGAATAGAATATTTAGAACTATGTGCCTCGGTCATAACATTATGTTGGATATCCCTACTCGGCACACAGAGACTCTTTCCATTAAAAAAATAAGTTCACTGACTTTCGATTATAAAATTAAAAAAAGAAGAAGTATAAAGAATTCCTACGTAGAAACTCTAAGTACAGTTGATTTTGGGGAAGTATAACGATGGAGATCAAGTACTGCAGCTGACTCATTTACTCTGTTGACGATCCAACGACGAAAGAGCCCGTCATGCGCAGACCTGTCAGGTGCAGACCATGACTTGTCGCATGGGTGAAGGCACGTCATGCGCCGATATGTCATGCGTGGGTCGAATTTTGCCGTCTAGAGAATCTGTGTACAGTCTTTTGTGTTGATGATGCGCATGGCCTTATTGTAATATTTTAACAAGTATTCTAATTGTACTTATTTTATGCTTTGTAATGAACTTGCTTACTACTCCTTCTGGCGAGTTGGTTCTTAACCTTGAGCGGGTCCCAATGAGTATTAACTTCAGAGACCTAACTGCCAACATGCAAACCCAACTAGATAGGGGATTCCCGTCTAAAAGGCAAAAGCTGATCACTGACCAGAGCGAGTTTTATCTCCTCTGTCAAATAAACTCAGGGAAGGCCGCTGCTAGACAGGATTATTCTTTTAAGAAACTATACTTCCTTTTCGGGGATGCACTGACCACATCTTTTTCAGACTTGGGGAAGTCAAAGGAGAACTGAAACTTCATCTACCATAGGACAGAGATGTCTATGCCGACTTTTGAACGTTATATGCCGCTGTCGGACATCCGTGTAGTAATAAGCTGTAGGAAGATGGACTGGAACTTGACGCCTGAATAATAGGGGGCTCCTATTGGTATGATCTGTCCCGGCACCGGCAAAAGCAAGGGGCTTTCTTATGTCATAAGGAGTCACCCTCCTATTTTTCTCTCGGGATGGTACCTGGTGTCGTTAGGAGTGACTTGGGGCCGATCCTCGATGTTATGCTACGGATTCATTCCTCCATCAAGTTGCGAAGAAAGGTAAGTACCTGCCTAGGCAATTACGAACTCTTTGTTGGGCCCATTATAGTCCCTCTTGGTGTCGCTTGACCAAATGGGTGCTGAAGCGCTACGAGCGGGAGCTTAAAATGTTGGTTTATTCTACGTTGTGAGGGGCACCTGTTACGGCCTCGAGATGAACCATTGCCTCTTTATCACCCTGTTGGAGATGTACAACTATTATACGGGGACTTCCTTCATGCCTGGGGATGAGATGGGGCTAGCTTTGCATGATATGCACTCAATATCGAGGCTTTCCTGGGGTGCGGTGCCCTACGAGAAATATATCCCGTGCAACGACAAGCTAGGGGACCTCAAAAAGGAGAATCTGGGGTTCCTAGCTATATATATAGAGTTGTTGTATCATCATAGTATATGTCAGAGAGTGTATGCGGGATAGGCCCTTCAGCTTTGTTTGCCATTGATTCAAACTTGAACAAGCTTTATTGTTTTACAAATAAAATAGTACAAAGAAATCCTAAATAGAAAATCTAAGTACAATATTTTTTGATTCTAGGGAGTGTGACAATGGAGATCGAGCCCTGCAGCGACTCCTTTACTCCGTTGACGGTCCAACGAGAGAATGAGAATGATTTCTTGAAGTCTCTCTCATATATATGTGTGTCCCTGTCTGTTTGTGTCTGTCTTGCTATTAATAGCCATCATATTGACGGGCCTATGAGCGCGTGTGTTAAGCACGCATAGATGTTGGACCTGCCACTTGTCCATCTTTAATGGGATACAGTTGCAACCGTTGAGGCATGTCACGATCGACTTGTCCCTTAGAGTTTTTGTTGGGATCTGCTGTTGCTAAAAATCTGGTCGATTCTCATCCTTGGTGTGCGTGACTTGGTCGGTCTTGACACGTGGCCTGTACTTAGTTGTAGAGAATCTCCTTTTCGCAACAGAAAGATTTTGGCTCAAAGAGCACTACCATATTGGACACATGGGGTCTGGTACGCATAGAGTCAGAGACACATGTAACGCTTGGAGTCTGGGATGCATGGGGCTAGAGACGCATGGAACGTATGGAGCCTGGGACGCACGGAGACAGAGACGCATGGAGCTTTGTCTTATATACACGTGGCATTGTACGGCTGCATAGTGACAAAAATAATTATGGCGGTGACGTGGGTACTAATGCCAATTGTCAACATCAGAATCAAGATATTTCAGAGCATTATTGCTATCAGAGTCATAAATTTTCTGACTTGACTAAAGTGATGATGCGTCAACGATGTTATGCGTTACTTAATATTTTGCATTTTTCTTCCTTGACACATAAAGACTAAGGCGCACATAGGGCTTTGAGAATTTTTTATGATTCTACAAGACACCCTTCAAATTTTTAAAGTCGGATGAGATTTTGAATACTTTGAATAAGAAGTATGGGAAAAGAACGCATAGGCTGTCTGTCGCGTGAAGACTTTTCAGCTGTCTGGATGGCTTGTCGCATGCACTTATTGTCGTATGGATGGGTCTGCCACATTGTCAAATCTGAATTAAATTCCAAGATTTGGCTCGACCTTTGAACGAATCTTTTGGGATTCTGTGCAGTTATTATATATATTTACCGAGGTGATGGTTTATTTATTGTTAACGAAAGATCAAGAACCCAAGCGCCGTTCTTATCCTAGGTTGCCACGTGGACTAAGGTGGCTCAGGTTCTGAGGCACTCTCACCTATAAAAGGAGGAGAGCTCAGAGAGAGAGCCTTTTACTCTCCATATTTCTTCTACTGATGTTTTCATTACCTCCTTCACCGACGACCGCCATGGCCAAGGGCAAGGGTCAAAAATTTCTTCTATGGCCGCCAAGGTAAAGGGTCCTGCCACCGAGTCCGCGGCCGCCAAGAAAAAGGGAAAGGGGAAGGCCCCCACTATCGAGGGTGAGCCCCCTAAGATTCCCTCCGACGTACATAAGCCCATCTTAGGTAGGGTTCCCTTAGGGGATCAATTAAAATATAGAGACACCACTTACATGGCTCATCGCATGGATGAGAAGACATGTATGGCCATTCACATAGTCGTACTGCATGGATGAGAAAACATGCGCAGACTTTTCACATAGTCTATCGCATGGGTAAAAGCCTGTAATATGAGGACCTGTCATGCACATACCACGGCCTGTTGCTTGGGTGATGGCTCGTCATGCGTCGATCTTTTATGCGCGGGTCGAATCCCATCGCCTGGAGAATTTGTATATAGTCTTCAGTGTTGATGATGCGCATGGCCTCTATTACGTTATTTTGATAAGTATTCTAATTGTACTTCTTTTATGCTTTGTAGTGAACTGGCCTGCTACTCCTTCTGGCCAGTTGGTTCTTAACCTTGAGTGGATCCCGTTGAGTAAGAACTTCAGAGACCTAACTGCCAGCATGTAAAACCAACTGGATAGGGGTTTCCCGTCTAAAAGGCAAAAGATGATCGCTGACCAGAGCGAGTTTTATGTCCTAAGTCAAATAAACTCAGGGAAGGCCACTGTTGTACATGATTATTCTTTCAAGCAACCATACTTCATTTTTGGGCACGCACTAACTACGTCTTTTTCTGACTTGGGGAAGTCAAAGGAGAACTGGAACTTCACCTACCGTGGGACAAAAATGTCTATGCCCACTTTTGAACATCCCACTGTCGGACTTTCCTGTAGTAACGAACGCTAGAGTAAGATGGACTGGAACATTATGCCTGAATAACGGAGGGCTCTAACTGGTAAGATCTGGCCCAGGACTGGCCAAAGCAAGGGGCTTTCTTCTTCCATAAGTAGTCACCCTTTTATTCTTCTCTAAGGCTGGCACCTAGTGTCATCAGTAGTGACTTGGGGCCGATCCTCAATATTTATGCTGCGAATTCGTCCCTCCATCATGTTGCCAAGAAAGGAAAGTACCCGCCTGGGCAATTACGAACTCTCGACTGGGCCCATTACAGTCCCTCGTGGTATCGCTTGACCAAATGGGTGTTGAAGTGCTACAAGTGGGAGCTTAAAAATATTGCTTTATTCTACGATGTAAGGGGCACCTGTTACGGCCTAGAGACAAAACGTTGCCTTTTTGTCATCCTGATAGAGATGTACAACTGCCATACGGGGACTTTCTTCATGCCTGGCGGTGATATGGGGCTAGCTTCGCATGAGATGCACTTAATATCGAGGCTTCCCTAGGACAAGGTACCCTATGAGAAATATACCCCGAGCGACGACAAGCTAGGTGTAACCATCAATTTTCAAAATAGGGGTAATTATGTCATTGGTATTATATTATAGATTTTAATAATAATTAATTAATATAGAGGGTGGTGCATAATTATTTCCTTAGTTAGACTAGTGGCTAATGAACCCAACTAGACTTGAACCCAACTAGACTTGTCATGACAAATAGAGTAACCAATAAATTAGTTTGGTTAATTAGTTATAATAGATGAATAAATAAAATTCTCATCCATTTAATATTGAACCTTCATTAATTAAACCCATCTTTAGCTAAACCATTCATGATAACCCTTGGAGGGCAATTTGGATAGTTTGTATGGACCAACCCTAACCTACATTGCCCGGCCCAATTTAGGAAGAGGGAACCCCCCTCTTCTTCATTAGTTGTTTATGAAGAAACCCTAAGTTTAGTTCTTCCCTCCAAGCATTCTTTCCTCCACCAAATTTCTCTAAATCAATCTGAATCTCTCTTATTTTTATTTCTAATGAGAGATAGAATCTTGAAGGTTGCAAAAGGCTTGAGGAAGAGGAGTTTGTCTAGAGATTGGTGCCCATTCCTCACTCTTTTGCTCATTGGAGGAACCACATTGGAAATTTATCTCCCAATAGATAAAAATCCTATTTTCTCTTGTTATTTTAGATTTGAATGATATAATAAACCCCTAGAAACCCTCTCTTGGTTCAAGACTACCCCTAGGAAGAAGAACTAGGTCCATAGGAGGACTATGGAGAAAGTTACATTAGGTTTTGTGTCTATTTGGTGAAAACTCCGTGGTAGCACACCACGTGTTTGATGAAATGCCTAATGGTTCATTTCTTACTAATTTATATTGCTTATTGGTATTTTATGTGTATCTTAAGAATTTAGTTATGTTTGGGAGTGATTTGAGGGTGTATCCTAGAGTATTACATGAGTGAACTCCAAGTGTTTGTTAGAATGGTATAGGTATATGTGAGTATCCAATTGAGTATTAGTTTCATATACATTGGTATATTGTATTCATTATATCTAGTATCATATAGAAAAATATTATATATATATATATATATGTGTGTGTGTGTGTGTGTGTGTGTGTGTGTGTGTGTGTGTGTTACTGTGTGTGTTGTGTGCTTGTGAGCTCACTGTCACTATGTGTGTGCACTGTGTTGTGCACAGTAAAGTATGTGTGTATGTGTGCATCGTGTTCTGTGTTTGGGTAGTGTTGTGTGTGTGCTATGTGTTGATTTCTTTAGGAGATACCTTAGTGTTTAGCCTTGTGCAAGTGTATTTTGAGTATGCCAATCTTGGGCAAGGTAGTATTCAGGAGAGGAGAGAGTGTTACTGTTACTGAGATATGGTTTGTTGTGTGTCTGTGACTGAAGGGAGTGTAGTTTATAAATGTACATGTGTGTGGGTTGGGGCTAAGGGAATGATTGACCCCTTGTGCAATAATCTGTGTCCAGGATGTAGGAGTGTGAAGGGTTGGAGAATCTCTCGGGCAACAACATTGTTGTTAGAAGGATCTGTAGTAGGAGCAAGCTATTAAGTGCAGTTCTGGTGCATCAAGTATGATTTCACTATGGTGCAGTTTGAGAAGAAGGAAAGGCCTACTGATGGTAAATTATGGAGTATAAGTATGTAGTAGGATAATGGCGTACAAGCATGTTTTAATGAGAGGAGAAGGAATTGTGAGTATCAGTAGAAGTGTTATAGTAGAAAGGGAAGTATTAGAGGTAGATAAGTTAGTGCAGGATCATGTTCAGTAAGGAAAAACTCTGAAGGAGGAATGTATTGTTGGCAAGGGTAGCAACAGCTTCAGTATTGTAAACCCCCTCGACTAATTTAGGGTTCAATTTAAATTAAATCAAGAGACTAGGATTAATTTGGTACCATTAATATTAATGTGCAAATTATGTGACTTAGTACACCTTACCGTTGCTTCGATGTTGGAGAGCTACGATAGTAGGCACCCCCAAACTAATTAAATACACATCTCCTAGAGATACCAGACTACCCTCTGACCCTTGTGTAACTTTTAGATCCTCAATATTGTGCTTCTTTTGAGCTGCACAATATTCGTTACGACCGTCGAAGTATTATTTCAATAAATCCAATTTCCCCTTGATTGTTCGTTCCTACTCGAAATGGAGCCTCAACCACAACCCAATTTCCAAAACCCAAATTAGGGTATTAGCCTACACCAAGCCTGCTACGCCCATGACCCTTGTGTCCCACCCAAGTCTAGTTTCGTGTGTCTTTAACTCTTTAAGGGATATCGTGCGCATTGGTTTTAATTAAATTAATTTAAGGCCAATTTCATCTCAAACAAACCTAACTAGCCCACATGCACTCTTTCATGTGGACTAGCCCCACCCCAACAAGGACGAACAGGCCCAAGCCCCGAGGCCAGCCTACAAATTCCATCACCATATATATATACAATCCTTCTCATTAAAAACCCTAAAACTCACTATTTATCATCCCCTTCAAACCCTAGCCGAACCCCATTCAACCCGAGCTACCCCCTCCCCCTACCTCAGGCCGCCACCCCAGCCACCGGACCACCCCTCGCTGTTGGACCACCACCCAACCGCCAGCACAGCACCCCATCCGCCATCGCCACCATCTCCTTCACCCTCACCGACTTTCTTCATCTAAATTCGACCCCTTAGCCGCTGCCCCGAGTGCCTTTGGCACCGCCGACTACCACCGTCAGGCCTACCCCGACCTTCCTTCATGACCTGTCAGCCACCCCGCACCGTCCTCAGCCCGCACCGCCGCCGCCAAGGCTGCTGCTGCCGCTGCCGCATCCGCTGCAGTGCTGCCACTACCGATGCTGACTAAACCGCCGGTCGATGCCGGAGCTCCGCCCGCGAGGAAGAAGACCAGGACGAGCAGACTCTTGTCCAAGCAGCCAGGTACTCAACCCCTCGCTCGCTTCTCGCATAATATCGTTGTATGGTTGCTTATTCGAGTCATCGTGTTGACGTGTCCTATGTCGACACCAACCAATTAAAATAAATAAGAGATATGTGTATGCGTGATGATAATTAAATTAGAAAATAATGAATGCATTTACCTAAAGTATGACGTGTTATCAAGGACCAGTATTTCATCTGGACATAAACCGAGTACGTTTGAACATGGAAACCAAGGACATGTAGTCGTACAGATCAAAAATAGTTGGTAACCATAACTCGATGATTTATTGCCTCAAGGCATACGATAACCGAAGACAGAACACGTGTACACCCTAGCTACGTGCACACGTGACGCTGTAATCGATCAATTGTGAACTTGAGATAATACCCAAGAGTAGCGTCATAGTAGTGTGTATATATTGCCTAGTGTCTGATGTCAGCATTTGCTATATTATATTTGTGTGTTTAGGATCGTAGGGTCAGCCAGGAGACACCGCAAGAGCAGGCTATTGGCATTCACAGCTTGAGGACTCAGGCAAGATACCTTGCCATATTTACTGTCTAATTTAAAGATTGCACATGTTGTATAATTATTGTTGCTTTATTTTATATGACTGTGCGCGCCCGTGATTGACTCGAGTGCAGTTGACGGATAAGTCAATGATTATTATACTTGACCTAGTTACTAGCAGACTCGTCTCATTTGGAGAATACCCTGATGTCTTCCGAGACCTGACACTTTTACATGTTACACTGTGATATTTATATTGGGATACGGGTTTGCGTATTCGACTAGCTATCGGTGCGAGTAACATGTATCACAGTAGTGTGTAACTTAGGATTATTTTATTTGTAGAGACTGGCATCTAGATACGTGGCATGCACGTCGAGTATTCGATTTGTGTACCTATATTGGGCTGGGAGGACAACTAGTAGGCGTATGGGATACACACATTGGACTCCGTCGTATCCAGAGGAGCCACGGATCCAATGACTCCCTTTATGCAGATTACACATTCTTTGGAGCGATATGGACGTTATATTCTATACAGATTCTATGTTCTTCGGAGCGATATGGACGTTATATATATACTATGCAGCTTCCACGTTCTTCGGAGCGGTATGGACGTTATACCTACACCTATCCATACGTACCAAAGTTGTCCTCACATTGCATTCACTTACATGGTTAGCATACCCTTTATGTACTTACTTTATTTAGTATTTATATATGGCATGCTTCTATGTATCTTGTTACATCCCTCTGAGTACCTAGTACCTTTCCAGATTTGGACGAGGCATATTACCCCACAGTGTATGGCCCAGGACAGAAGATGAGGTACGCTACCGCAGAGGAGCTAGAGAAGCTACCGTCAGAGTTTTCGTGATCACTTGGTAGGCCTTCTGCCTAGGATTGGGTGCATCATTATCTAGTAAGCCGATGTCCTAGTCATTACTCTTTTATCTATCATTTCAGTACTTTATTTCGTCATAGTAGTGGATTTGTTCCCACCAGACATTCTTGGTTGTACTATGCTATTTTAAGACTGGCGTTTATCTTCCAGCAGTTATTATTAGTACATTCTTGCTATTTATATTATGGATTAGATTAGATTACCTATTGTCGATTTATATGGGACATGTTAGTATTTAGGACAGCGTAGCACTCTTCGTTAGGATCCATTAAATTGGGATATCCTCGGAGATGTGACACCTGGCTATTGCCACGTGGCCTGGTCCCGCGTATTTTGGGACTAGGGCTTAACATAGTTTTAGTGGTGGCCCATACAGGTCAACTTATTCGCTTGTGGTATGGTAACATGTCCAGCGAGCCTGCAATAGGATAGAAATTACTAGGTCTCATCCACTCTGATTACGTTTTTGAACTTCCTTCGTATTACTTCTAAATATCTGCATCCTGTTTGCTTGATTCCATACTCTTTTTTAATGAAGTCCTATCTCTTGCAGCAAGATGAACTTGCGCAGTGGACGAGAAGCACCCAGTATCGCGGTGCCTGGCAAAACCACCCAAAGAGAGGAGGTACCCCAAGGGCAACCACCGCTACAGACCCCGCTGATACATTGGCACGAGACTTCTCAGGGCGATCCTACCCCTCAGCCCGAGGGACAGACTTCCCAGACGATCCCAATACAGCATTTTGAGGGATAGACTTCAGGAGCTACACCGATGCCACTGACCGAGAGGCCAACATCTGAGGAGACACCTATCGCACAGCCAGAGGTCCCATTACCACCACCTCCATCTTATCTACCCCAGATGCCACAATTAGACGGGAAGCCACAGATGCTACAGTTCCTTCAGATTATGATGCAAGAACAGTGGCATCAGACTGAGATGATTAGGCAGAGTTTGATGGCAGTACTAGAAAGGACACCTGCCACAACACCAGTGCCAGCACCTGGACCAGCCCAGACAGGTGGCACTGTAAGATAGTTCCGACAGATGAGTTCGGATACTTTCTCAGGCAATGAGACTGCAGAACAGATCTCCGATTGGGTTGCCAATACGGAGATGCTACTAGAGGCTTCATAACTGCATCCAGACCTTTGGATGACCGTAGTGAGGGCCCAACTAAAAGGCATCGCCCATCATTGGTGGGATTCTATTGAGCGCAGTGTAGGCAAGAACTAGACTTGGGAACAATTTTTAGAATACTTCAATGCAAAGTATTTTCCAGCTACAGTCAAAAATGCCCTGTACTCCCAGTTCCTATATCTAGAACAAGGGAATATGACTATTGACGCATATGACGCAGAGTTTAGCCGTCTTAGCAGATTTGGTGCTGTCCTGATACCCAACGACCTAGAGAAGGCCGAGAGATTCCATCACGGTCTCACCTTCGAGCTACAGAGGTATACCACCACACAGGCGAGGATTTCTTATGAGGAGGTACTTGTAGAGGCGAGGATTCAGGAGGCCATCGGCAGAGGAGCAAGACGTTCCAGCACGACCATACAAGCCAGAGCCCAGTCAGGAGCAGGAGGACCGATACGTCATCCCGGAGTACAGACACAGCAAAGGACAGCATCGTACCAGAAAAAAGAACTTCCGAATTGCCACTACTGTGGTAAGGTAGGATACTTCCAAAATGACTGCCGAAAGAGACTTGGAACATGCATGATTTGTGGAGCAAGCCAGCACCACGCTTGTCACGCCCCAATCCCAAAAATACGTAGAACTGGGACACGTAAGCATGCCAGCCATATGAATATGT
Organism: Iris macrosiphon; assembly: GCA_036927795.1. Taxonomy (NCBI): domain Eukaryota; kingdom Viridiplantae; phylum Streptophyta; class Magnoliopsida; order Asparagales; family Iridaceae; genus Iris; species Iris macrosiphon. Next base: position 131,018,417 of record JAYESA010000009.1, on the reverse strand, counting down.
CACTCCAATATATGGAAACCATAACACACGTACGCTGTAATATGAATAACAATTCACTAGTGGTATAAACCATCATAAATCACAAGGTAATATCTAATCTCATCCACAAAAAATCAATGAATAAATTTATAACCAATATCTATAACCAGATCCCAAAATGAAGTATCTAAAGATGACAGTCGGATGGAAATAAATCTACTGCCGAACTAGAATGAAGAATAAACAAGACAAATCATATAAATACAACCTCTAGCGATCACGAGGCTCGAAGAGAAGACCTCTCACAATATAAGTAGCCAGTCGAGATCTGCGCTCCTGCAAATGCTCATAAATAATACACCTAGAAAGGGACCAGGTCCTTAGAGGGACATAACAAGATACACAAAAGTATGCCATAAAGTAAATACTGTAAAAACTCCAGGGTGACCTAACCATCTAAGTGAAATGCAAGTTTGAGGACAACTTTGAGAGTATGGAAAATGTAGGCCAGATATATCCTGACGTAATTCACCAATCGTGACAACTGGCTAGTATATGCCACATATGCCCCCAATACAAGGGTACAATGTATATAATAACGTCCTACCGCTCCGAAGAACGGGGAATCTGCATTGTATATAACGTCCATATCGCTCCGAAGAACATGGAATCTGCATAGTATATAACGTCCATATCACTCCGTCGAGTGTGGAATCTGCATAGAGGAAGTGGGTGTCCAATACACCTACTAGTCGTCCTCCCCGTCCAATGATCTATGCATGTTGTATCCACAACACGCTTCAGCTACTATGTCGCAGCGTCGTACTCTGGCTTATAGTCTATCCTTAGAACAGTAGTCCAACCTTCAACCAAACAAGGACAAGGATGGGACCATCGTACCACGATAGTCTATGCTCCGCCTACCAATAACTGCTAAGTCTTTTAACATGCATCACTATTAGCAGTTATACCCTATCCGCCGTACGCCTACACGTACAGGTGGCCAACCACGTACGCAAGTTCGTGCCCTACATGAGACTCACAACACGTGTAAGAAATGTGTCAAGGCCTGGAGAGTTATACCGATAACTCCACAACTTTAGGTGGGTCTACTAGACACTAGGTCAGACAAAGTCCTAATGTCAACGCCTCCGTTGACTGCACCCGAGTCTCTCTCAGACGCGCACAGTTATATAATCTAAAAAATAAATATGCAACTAAATATATAACTGAATTTAAACAGTACAACAAGGCAAGATATACTTGCCTGGCAAGAGAGCTACAGAGTGTAATATCCAGAAGTCAAACACCCAGAGTCAGAAACTACGGTCTCAGAATGAACGTCTCCGGAAATAAACATCACCAACGTTCCCAGAATAAGCAAAATAGCTAGAAAGCACTCCCCTTTCGTCCAATTTGGACACAGGGGCAAAACAGTAATTTTGTGTCAAAGTAGGCTCTACATGTGGGACACCTTGCACCGAAAAATATGCCAGGGGTAAAGGTCTCTAAATGGGACAAATTATAGGTCAAACCAATTCTAAATGTCAATACAAACTCAGCAGTACTTCCAATTTTGGATTCCGGTGAGCCGAACACAAATTTGCCCAAAAAGTTAACCGTGGGGCCTACCAATAGGCGACTTGGTCAACTATCTCAGAATCGCGTAAAAACTGGGTCACAGGACCAGCGCATTACCATGAGTCCAGTGGTGCAAGCTTTCGTAAAAGTTGCGACACGGGGATTGTCCACGGATATGGGCTGATTTCGACACGCACACTCGTCCGAACCAATTTTTGCGAACTCTCACGTGTTCGGATACACTGCGTGCACCTTCTGGTACACTTGGTACATGACAGGGCGGTCCCGTTTGGCGGGGTGCACTCTATTTTGCAATTTTTGGAAATCTAAAAAAAGTGGGTTTTCGGAATTTTCTACCTAATTTATTTTAACATACAGCAACTAATAAATTAAAGTATTTGACAAAAAATAAATTAGGTCAAGTGGTCTTCGCATACCAACAAGAAAAACCAGATTCGGATCTCTGTGGTGGGAGATACGAATCCGAGAACAGGGGTGATTGCAACAGATTTTTCTGAGATTTAAATGTCGAGATTTTTTCTCGACTTGGCATCAATTTTTACCTAGGTTTGCGCGTGGTTCGAGATGAACTAACATACAAATATGGAAGGAGGATAGGTGAGGATCATACCGGCGAAGACGGGGTCGAGTTTGGTTCAGCGAGGTGACAGAAAACTGCACGGGAACACAGGTACTTCGCTGTTTGAAACTGCAGCGCGCGGGGTTGCGTGGGATTACGGTCGTCGGGGTTGGGTTTCGGGCGGCTGGATGGCGGTCAGCCTGCGGTGGTGGCGGCGTTCAGGTCTAGATGGAAAGAGGGTGACTTAGGGTTAGGGTTTGGTCGTCGAGATGAATTATATATATAGGGAGAGGGAGAGAGAATGAACCGCGCGGGGGGGGGGGGGGGGGTGGGGGTTGATCGCTCGCGCGGGCCGGGTGCGGGTGGTTTAGGGCTAACGGGTAGGTGGGTATTAGGGTAGGGTTTGGGTAGTTTTAAGGATCTATTGAGGGAATTCTAATTTTTGTTTTTGTTTTTGTTTTGTTTTGTTTTTCTAATATTTTTCCTTTTTCATTTCTTTTTTTCTTTTAAAGAAATTATATATATATATATATATATATATATATATATATATATATATATATATATATATATATATATATATACACACACACACACACACATAGAAAAATATATAATTTGTATTAATGTATACCATTAAGCTAGCCACTGTCCAAAGGGTCTCCTACATGAAATAAATTAGAAAAAATTTATAATGGCTCCATATATCCCCTAAATGCACAAACACCTTAAATAAAAATTAAATAAATTCTATTTCTCCTAATTTGCTCATAATTACTATAATTAAATTAATAATAATAAAAAAAGGTAAATACTAATTTTAGAATTAGAAGTTTTACATTCTACCCAACTTATAAAAAATTTGTCCTCGAAATTAAAACTAAGTCTGATTGTCATGGGGGATAAAATTAGGTGGGGCACCAGGGTCATGGGCATAGGGGACTCAGAGTAGAATATTGTCAAAATTTGAGTGGTACAAAACGGGTCAAGATTGTGTCTCCAATATCGATTGGAATGCACAAGGATACAAGGTCGTATTATTTAGGATTAAATAATAACGTCCGCGACGAATATTGTGCGACGAAAAATATAGCACAAGAGAGCATCATTATAAGTTACACCGAGATCAGAATGGTAGGTGGTCATGTCTAGGTCAAAGTTATGAAATTTGAAGGGAGGCAATGGCTAGTGAGGTACTCCAAATATCGAAGCAATGGTAAGGTGCGCTAAGTGATATAATGTAGGAATAAAAATACCGTGTTCTATTTCTACTTGGATTCAAACTAGCCTCAGTCTCACTATCTAAGCCAACTAGGTCTAATTTTGGGTGAGGGAGTTTACAAATCCGGCAAACAAAAATAATAATCTCGTCCTCAAAATTAAAATAAGGCATAATTGTTAATTCCTTCACATTTGTATATAAGGCAAGTCGATCACAATCTCTTTCAAAATTTTAAAATATATTCTAACCCATCGCAATCACTTTCGAAATTAGGATAACCTCTGTTTAATCAAAATATTGTAACTTCTTCTCGATTTTTAATAATCACATCCAAATTTAAGCTAAATCTATATGACATCTTCAAGTTTTAAATAGCCCACATCAAATTTTTATATTACGATCTCCAACTATCATAATCTCATTTAAAAGAAAATAATTCTAATCCAATATTATTCCTATTTTCCCTTATGAAGTTTGTATCCTTCAATTTTTTTTTTAACTCAATTCATATCCTCAATAATTCCAATAGGTAATCCAGCAATCAAAATTTAACCTTTAACTCAAATCATCCAATTGTAAAATTTTATATCTACTTCACCAATTGTTCAAGTCTAGAATTCTATATTTATCCTCATAGTTTAAATCGATGATTCAATCTTCAACATTTAAACTTTAAATCATGTGCTGAATGTATAAATATTTGGTCCTCACTTTCAAGATTTCAAATTTCATTAAATCTTCATCCTCTTAGTCCTTCTTTTAAAATTTCTTAAAATTAAAATGACTTGAATCTCCCCATCTAATCTTGCTTGATCATAATCTAAAAGAAATTTCTCTTAAGTTGACAATGCAACTTCTACCCAACTTAGAATTTATCCATCTATCATATAAGGCTATACACTTAAGAAAAATATTTCTTAATTTATTTAATCCTGCTATTCGATCCTCAAAAGTTTGAACACCAATATTTTACCTATGGTATGCCCTTAATTACGAAAAAATCACCAGCAAGTAAAGCGGTTGGCCTATGGGGTATATCTAGTACTATCTGTATATCAAACTTATACCAAGTACGAGGTTTCGTCTTTCCAAAATAAGGGAAGACGGAGATCAATAATAAAGAGTTCAAGGGGAAGGTAATAGATTAGAAGTATGGGGATCAAGGCGTTTAAATAATTCAAATAGAATTATCAAGGCAGTTGTGGATTGAAATCCTATTTTGATAATTTCTTATTCACATGCTCGTATCAATACAGTTATGTAACTGATACGATATGCTCAGGCATGCCTAGGGGGCAAGTACATTCGTCTACTAGACACTATATATCTCAATCCACGTAAAGTAGTTATGCAAAGGGCGAACCAAGCGCACCAAGGTTAGCTAGACCTTATTACACTGATTCTGAAATGTATTAATATATGCATCCACTAATACATATATCGTGAACAAGCTCCATAAAAGAATAAGCTTGCAAAACTAGGCTATAAAATAACAACATAAGTCAAGGTAGTATATAAAATATAAATGTGCTAGATCATGATGAAAAAGGTACAAAAAATTCAAGTTCACAAACAAAACAAAAATAAGACTCTACAGTCTCTACAGTTGTCGTACTAATCACCTTGTCTAAGTTACTAGTCGACAAAATAGGGGTATGGGCCTTTAAGTTCTACAGTCTGGAAAAACATTATCTTCTTATTCTAGCATAAAGTTAATATCATTCAATTTTACTACAATAATAAGTCAAGAGGACTACGTGTTACTAGGTATGAGGTATACTACCCAACTTATAACAATAAACTAATACTGAAATTGTCTTAAGGATACCGTAGGAGCTCCTATTAAGGTCTACGAGAAGGGTCTTGGTACTTATTAGGGTATCCTCTTATATTAGATAGGTCATGGTCGTCTTAAGTCTTAGTCATAGCGCTTATAGAACAAGTGTCAATAGTAAGAATGGAAGAGTTACTGGCCGTCAAGGGAAAAGGGGATATAACTCGTTATCAAGGTGGGGGTATATGTTACGTGATTTAAAACTAAGGGATAATCACCAGGTCGAAATCTAAAAGAATAACTTAAAACTATCAAGTTCTAATTACCAATCACATAATTCAAAATTCAAGAGTAACAACCAAAATCTTAGCAAGCTATATATCCCAACATAGAATAAAATCACTCGGCCTATAATCAGAAGTGTCAGATGGCACGAGTTTGAAAGATGAAGAATAGAAGAACAAAATTTAGTCGTCGTACAATTAGCGAACGTTAAGGTTGCAGAGGAACAATATATGAAATTACAATAGGGCTCTAGATAGCACATGGTTTTCTAAGGAAAATGGTATGCTAGTTGCTATGTTCGAGGTGTGATCAAGGAAAAAGTGTTAATTACATTCCTCTAGGCTTCCTGAGATGCTGTCTACTAATAATAAGACAATGATCTAAGTTTATAGTTCTCTAATACTATCTAACTATGAAGGGTAGGTTCATTCCTAATATTAAATTTTGGGTTTTTTATGGGTTCCTCAATACTAGGGTCAAACATTATGGTAAAACTTCTAACTAACTTTAGTAGTGTCTATACTACTCTCAAGTCTTCATAATAAATCAAGGGGTAATGGTAAACCAATCTATAGATAAGTAATCCTAGGATTCACTAGATATTCTAAACTATAGTGGTGTGTCAACACTCTAGTTGTACTCTAAATAGGAAGGTTACCCTACATATCATCTAACAACAAGGACTTCTATATTCTAGGAGGGGCTATACTCGAGGAATTATCAGGGACGTACAGGAATCAAGCAGGATACAATTATTCAAATAGAATGGGTTGGAAGGAGAGCGAATCATTGTCAATTGTGGATGAGATCCTATACTCTATTCCTAGGTGCAGGCTTGCTCGGTACAGTAACGTAACCGAGACAATATGCTCTTGACCTGCATGGGCTACCACCAAAAATATGTCACGCCCCAGTCCCAAAAATACGTAGGACTAGGACACGTAAGCATGCCAATATATGGAAACCATAACACATGTACACTGTAATATGAATAACAATTCACCAGTGGTATAAACCATCATAAATCACAGGATAATATCTAATCTCATCCACAGAAAATCAATGAATAAATATATAACCAATATCTATAACCAGATCCCAAAATAAAGTATCTAAAGATGACAGTCGGATGGAAACAAATCCACTGCCGAACTAGAATAAAGAATAAACAAGACAAATCAAATAAATACAACCTCTAGCGATCACGAGGCTCGAAGAGAAGACCTCTCGCAATATAAGTAGCCAGTCCAGATCTGCGCTCCTGCAAATGCTCATAAACAATACACCTGAAAAGGGACCAGATCCTCAGAGGGACATAACAAGATACATAAAAGCATGCCATAAAGTAAATACTGTAAAAACTCCAGGGTGACCTAACCATCTAAGTGAAATGCAAGTTTGAGGACAACTTTGAGAGTATGGGAAAGTGTAGGCTAGCCATATGCTGACGTAATTCACCAATCGTGACAACTGGCTAGTATATGCCACATATGCCCCCAATACAAGGGCGCAATGTATATAATAACGTCCTACCGCTCCGAAGAACGGAGAATCTGCATAGTATATAACGTCCATATCGCTCCGAAGAACATGGAATTTGTATAGTATATAACGTCCATATCACTCCGTCGAGTGTGGAATCTGCATAGAGGAAGTGGGTGTCCCATACGCCTACTAGTCGTCCTCCCCGTCCAATGATCTATGCATGTTGTATCCATAACACGCTTCAGCTACTACGCCGCAGCGTCGTAACTCTGTCTCATAGTCTATCGTTAGAATAGTAGTCCAACCTTCAACCAAACAAGAACAAGGATGGGACCATCGTACCACGATAGTCTATGCTCCGCCTAGCAATAACTGCTAAGTCTTCTAACATACATCACTATTAGTAGTTATACCCTATCCGTCGCATGCCTACACGTACAGGTGACCAACCACATATGCAAGTTCGTGCCCTATATAAGACTCACAATACGTGTAAGAAATGTGTCAAGGCCTGGGGAGTTATACCGATAACTCCACAACTTTAGGTGGTTCTACTAGACACTAGGTCAGACACAAGTCCTAACGTCAAGGCCTTCGTTATATAATCTAAAATAATAAATATGCAAAGTTATATAATCTAAAATAATAAATATGCAACTAAATATATAATTGAATTTAAACAGTACAACAAGGCAAGGTATACTTGCCTGGCAAGAGAGCTGCAGAGTGTAATATCCAGAAGTCAAACACCAAGAGTTAGAAACTACGGTCTCAGAATGAACATCTCCGGATGCTGAAATAAACATCACCAATGTTCCCAGAATAAGAAAAATAGCTAGAAAGCACTCCCCTTTCGTCCAATTTGGACACAGGGGCAAAACGGTAATTTTGGGTCAAAGCGGGCTCTACCTGTGGGCCACCTTGCACCAAAAAGCGTGCCAGGGGTAAGGTCTCTAAATTAGATAAATTATAGGTCAAATTAATTCTAAATGTCAATACGAACTCAGCGGTACTTCCAATTTTGGATTCCGGTGAGCCGAACACAAATTTGTCCAAAAAGTCAACCGTGGGGCCCGCCAATAGGCGACTTGGTCAACTGTCTCAGAATCGCGTGAAACTTTGGTCACAGGACCAACGTGTTACCACGAGTCCAGTGGCACAAGTTTCGTCACAATCTGACAAGTGTGCACAAAATGCGCAGGGCTTTCGCAAAAGTTATGACACAGGAATTGTCCGCGGATACGGGCTGATTCCGACGCACACACGCGTCCGAACCAATTTTTTGAAAACTCTCACGTGTCTGGATACACTGTGCGCACCTTCTGGTACACTTGGTACACGACAGGGTGGTCCCGTTTGGCGGGGCGCGCTCCATTTCACAATTTTTGAAAATCTAGAAAAAGTGCGTTTTCGGGGTTTTCTACCTAATTTATTTTAACATACAGCAGCTAATAAATTAAAGTATTTGACAGAAAATAAACTAGGTCAAGTGGTCTTCGCATACCAACAAGAAAAACCAGATTCGGATCTCTGTGGTGGGAGATACGAATCCGAGAACAGGGGTGGTTGCAACATATTTTTCTGAGATTTAAATGTCGAGATTTTTCCTCGACTTGGCGTCGATTTTTACCTAGGTTTGTGCGTGGTTCAAGATGAACTAACATACAAATATGGTAGGGGTATAGGTGAGGATCATATCGGCGAAGTCGGGGTCAATTTTGGTTCAGCGAGGTGGCGAGAAACTACGCGGGAACACAGGTACTTCGCTGTTTGAAACTGTAGCGCACGGGGTTGCACGGGATCGTGGTCGTCGGGGTCGGATTCCGGGCGGCTGGACGGCGGTCAGGCTGTGGTGGCGGCGGCATTCAGATCTAGATGGGAAGAGGGTGACTAAGGGTTAGGGTTTGGTCATCGAGATGAATTATATATATAGGGAGAGGGAGAGAGAATGAACCGCGGGGGGGGGGGGGGGTAGATCGCTCGCGCGGGTGGGTACAAAGGGCTGCTGCTGCTGCTTTGTTCCTTGCGGGCCGGGTGCGGGTGGTTTAGGGCTAACGGTTAGGTGGGTATTAGGGTAGGGTTTGGGTAGTTTTAAGGATCCATTAAGGGAATTCTAATTTTTGTTTTTATTTTTCTTTTATTTTTCTAATATTTTACCTTTTTCATTTCTTTTTTTCTTTTAAAGAAATTACATGTATATATATATATATATATATATATATATATATATATATATATATACATAGAAAAATCTAGAATTTGTATTAATGCAAACCATTAAGCTAGCCACTGTCCAAAGGTTCTCCTACATGAAATAAATTAGAAAAAATTTATAATGGCTCCATAAATCCCCTAAATGCACAAACACCTCAAATAAAAATTAAATAAATTATATTTCTCCTAATTTTCTTATAATTACTATAATTAAATTAATAATAATAAAAAAAAGGTAAATACAGATTTTAAAAATAGGGGTTTTACAACGCTAGAGACTGCCCACAGTGCAGAGACATAACACCGCAGACCGGACAGAGGCCAGCAGCACCAGTTTCGAGGATACTACCCCCGCCAGGAGGACAACGTCTACCAGCACCTGGAGAATTTTAGAGGGGACCACCCTTGGCCCCACAGTAGGTGCAGTTTGATCGAGTCCGGCAGCAAACCGGAGGACAGAGGCACGGACAGGCCTTTGCACTAGTAGCTACTGAAGAGGAAATATAAGGGGAAGCTATCACAGGTACCATTTTAGTTGCATCATTACCTGCAACTTCATTGTTTGATTCTGGTGCTACGTTATCCTTCATATCTAGTAGATTCGTAGCAATGCATAAAGTAACTACCTCCCCCTTACCTAAGAGTTGAAAGATTCTTACCGGAGGAGGTATCTTGCCAGTTACCAGCACTATTCGAACGTGTTCGATATTCGTATGTGGGAGGGAGATGAGAGCACGATTCTTGGTATTACCCATGCCGTACTTTGATGTTGTGATAGGCATGGACTGGTTAAGCCAGTATAATGTCGTACTAGACTGCCGGAAGGGTAGCGTCACTTTTAGACCGCCGGATCAACCGGAGTTCGAGTACATGCGAGGGACCGTCTAACAAGGAATAGGACAGACAGCTGGAACTTACATGGCTATGGAGATGGTACCCCCACCAATAGTTGCAGAATTCGAGGATGTTTTTTCTGAAGAATTGCCAGGCTTACCGCCAGATAAAGACATAGAGTTCACCATTGAGCTAGTACCCGGAGCAGTACCGATATCTTCTAATGTGTATCGATTGGCGAAGAAGGAACTAGATAAGCTGAAGCTACAATTAGAGGAGTTGCAGAGCAAGGGATTTATCCGTCCTAGTGCACCATCCTAGGGAACACCAATGTTGTTTGTACCTAAGAAGGATGGAACAGTACGCATGTGCATTAATTACAGAGCCCTTAATGCTTTGACTATCAAGAACAAGTACCCCCTGCCACGGATTGATGATTTATTCGACCAGTTGACAGGAGCAGTAGTGTTCACAAAGATCGACTTGAGATCGGGTTATCATCAAGTGAAGGTGCGAAGAGAAGACATTCAAAAGACAGCATTCAGGACTCGGTATGGTCACTACGAGTTCTTAGTGATGCCTTTTGGACTAACGAATGCGCCTTTTGTATTTATGAACTTGATTAACAGAGTCTTCCACCAATACTTAGACCAGTTCGTGGTAGTCTTCATCGACGATATTTTGGTGTATTCGAAGAGCCACGAGGATCACGAGAAGCACTTGAGACTAGTGTTAGAGACGCTACAAAGAGAGAGGCTTTATGCCAAGCTGAGCAAGTGTGAGTTTCTTCTGGATCGTGTCACTTTCCTTGGACACGTTATCTCAGGAGATGGCATTTCAGTATACTCGGCGAAGATTTCATCAATATAGACATGGACAACCCCTACCAATGTCTCAGAGGTGAGGAGTTTCCTAGGACTTGCCGGATATTACCGGAGGTTCGTGGAGAACTTCGCGAAGATTGTAAAGCCAATGATCCGCCAGACCCGTAAGGAGCAGGAGTTTACTTGGACAGAGGAGTGTCAGAAGGCATTCGATGAGCTGAAGAAGCGTTTGACTACAGCACCTATCTTGACCATACCGTCTGGACTCGGAGGATTCGTGATCTATAGCGATGCATCCGGGATTGGGTTAGGATGTGTCTTGATGCAGCATGGAAAGGTTGTGGTTTATGCCTCTAGGCAGTTGAGGACCCATAAGAAGAACTATCCCACCCACGACCTGGAGCTTGCAGCAGTGATCTTTGCTTTGAAGCTTTGGAGGCACTACCTATATGGAGAAAGAGTAGAGATATTTACTGATCATAAGAGCCTGAAGTACGTCTACACCCAGAAGGACATTAACCAGAGACAGAGACATTGGCTCGAGGTGATGACAGACTTCGAAATTGAGCTACAGTACCATCCGACAAAGGCCAACATAGTAGCTGACGTGTTGAGCAGAAGACCCATGGCATTCTTCTTGACTACCCAACAACATCTATTGAGAGATCTAGAGCAGATGGGTATAGAGGTTGTTATGCCCGAAATAGACAGACAGTTGTCGAGTTTTCAGTTGCAATCAACATTAGTGGACAGGATCAAGGCTGCCTTGCCGATAGATGCCAGATTCCAGAGGCTTAGACAGAGGACAGAGGCTGGAATACAGACAGGATTACGTATACATAAAGACGGAACCTTGAGATGTGGAGATCGTCTCTATGTTCCAAATGGAGAACTTAGTCAGGAGTTGATGGCAGAAGCACACAGTTCAACCTACTCTATTCATCCATGAGGCACGAAGATGTATAGAGACTTGATGTAGTACTACTGGTGGCACGAAATGAAAAGAGAGAGAGATAGCCCGCTTTGTGGCAAAATGCCTGGTGTGTCAGCAGGTCAAGGCTGAGCATCAGATGTAGAAGCATAAAAAATATGCCGGATAGCTCTACACAGCATGTTGATGCAGGGCAGCATAAACAGAGGACCTCAGAGCCATCAAACATGCAACAGAGCTTTTTCGCTGGGCACAACATAAAATATAGGCTCAAGGACCATCAGCGTAATGCAGTATGTCCAGGCTGCTTCAGCGTAAAAAGGGTACTACATCGCCTTTATGGCGTAAAACTCATCTGCTTTCAATACAGCATTGAAGTGTACGAGGAACGCTTCGTATTCTTCGAAATAAACCTGTCAAATCATGCAATGAACCTGACGTCTGGACTCCTGACAAAGAGTACTGCACGACGACCCAAGCGACGACTATAATGATGGCGCGATACTGCAACCCAAGCTGTCATTTACTGCCATTTCCTTGGCGTAGACCGCTTCTACGCATACAAAGGAATACGCCACCTAGTTTTACACAGGCAGATGCGAGCTGTTTACGCTCCGCAGAAGACAAACAGCCTGCCACGTCAAAAGCTGCTCTTCGTACAGAATTCGAGGCGCATCTCTGCATTTAATACGCAGAGCGGTGACAGGTTCTCAAGGCACATCTCTACATTTAATGCGCCGAATACTGACAGATGCCCGAGGCACGTCTCTGCATTTTATGTGCAGAAGGGTGGCAGACCTTCAAAACACTCCTCTGTATTTAATGCACAAGATAATGGCGGATCTCTGTATTTAATGCAGGAGATTTGATTAAATGTCACCAAACCGTCGTCTAGTGACATTCCCCTTGCGTAAACTGCTCTTACGTATACAAGGGAGACGCTGTCCAATTTTACACTGGCAGACGTGAGCTTCTTATGCTCCGCAGAAGGCCAACAGACCGCCACCTCAGCAGTTACTCTTCGTGCAGAGTTCGAGGCACGTATCTGCATTTAATGCGCTGGATGATGGCAAATCTTAAAGACAAGCCTCTGCATTTAATGCGTAGGATGGGGGCAGATCTCTGCATTTAATACAAGAGATTTGATTATATCTTCAAGAGCCGTAATTTCGGCTAAAACGTCTACATCATCTCGGCTTCTACGCCCTCTCGGCTTCTATGTCTGCTCGACTTCTATGCCGACTCGGCTTCTACGCCTGCTCGACTTCTACGCCTGCTCGGCTTCTATGCTCACTCGGCTTCTATGCCCACTCGGCCTCTATGCTCACTCGGCTTCTATGCCCACTCGGCCTCTATGACCACTCAGCTTCTACGCCATGGTGACAGTCATTGGCTTCTATGCCAACCTCTTCTACACAAGGGATAACTATCTACGTAGCTTCTATGCCGTGATCTTCGCAGCAGATATATGCATTTGTTCTTTAGTTGGACACGCTTCACATGCTCACTCAAAAGGTCATCTATACGCAGGCATTGGTTATTTTAAACCGTTGTGTAAAAGGGTGTTGTACTTTCCACTAGGCGGCTTCTACGCCGACTGTGTGGTCACTGTCACTAAAAACTCTATAAATAGAGACATCTATCAATAGAGGAAAAGGTCGACAATTAGAGGTCAAAAAGGAGAAAGAAAAGGTCGAAAAATTAAAGGTCGAAGGATCAGAAATTGGTCAAGGAATCCAGTATCAGATCCAAGGTCGACAATCGGGAGAGAAAATGGTCGAGAGAGAGAGAGAGAAGAATCCAGAGCTCAGGCAAAGAGAAGGGATCGACGACTTTGGCATCGGGAATCCACCCTCTTTGGCAACCCTCGAAGCTGCTTACTGTCTTCCACGGCACTTCTTCCCCATCGTGTGGTCCAAGGGTTAAAGTGATCGACTGCAGATCAGACACCCATAGCAATATTTACCCAGATTAAATAAATTGTACTTCGACGTTCCTCGTGTAGGACCAAAATTGTACAATCTTGTTTGTAACACCGACGAAGAGAGCGGGGCTTTCTTTAAAATAAAGAACCTTGTCGTTCCTCGTATTTTTACTTTTATTTATTTTTATCCAAAATAAAATGGCGACTCTGCTGGGGACATCTTTCTCTTCTGACGAGGAAGCAATTACTCAACACGATTTGGTATCCGTGGGATCCGTGAAGAAGTCACTGGTCATCCAGTTCAACCAATCTGCCTACGAAGACATGCTTCAAACAGGGGGTAGTTCTCACTCTCTCTCAGTCCAAGACAACAGGAAGCTGTGTAAGGTCTGGATGCCCAAGACATCCTCTACCATTGCTGTGGACTCTCCGACCTCTCCGATTTCTCCGACCAACGAGGTTGTAGCATTGATCCCTCCGCGCCTTGCGCATAAAATTCAGTCGCCTGTCTCTGGCAGGGCAGACAAAACTTCTGGCAATGTCTCAGCGCTAACCCAGAAGTATACTCCACGCTCTGCGTGTAAAATTCAGTCTCCCGTCCCTGGTAGAAAAGACAAAACTTCGGACAATGCCTCAGCACTAGTCCAGAAGCCTACACCGCGCTCTGCGCGTAGAAATCAGTCTCCCGTCCCTGGCAGAACAGACAAAACTTCTGACAAGGCCTTAGCGCCAAATCAGAAGCTCCAAACGTGCTCGTCGCGTACAATGTATCTGCCTTCCGCGGAAAAGCAGATGACCCATGTATTCTACGCAAGGGAAAGCAAGCGGCGGATTACTCAACTTCTCGGCCTTTACGCCAGTAAGGGAAGAATCTGCCAGCCCTCCGGATTACACGAGAGGCTGACGGCCGACTGAGGACATCCTCAGCTTTACGCCAACCGGAGCAGAGCTCCAAATTATGCCAAAAGAAGCCCCTTAGCATAAAGAAGGCTCAATTTGTGGAAAGATACCCTCTTTGGGGATTATCCGCCACCCAGATGGCCAACCTGTTGTATACAGGAGGCACAGAAAAAACTAGGGCTCCCAACATCCGCATGCCCACTGATGTGAACAGAAGGAACAAGTCATCTTCTTCTTCTGTAACTCCTTCTGACCTGCGCAAGTACCTGATCCAGAAATATAATGATAGGGGATCTTCCAGCATGTCTATTACGCCTCCTAACGAGCACTCTTATAATAGTCATAGGATTGTAATTAATTGTTGCTGTTCTGAAGCAAAATGGTCAGTTTTTGACCGGTTGAGCTACTCTCCATCTTTCCAGGAAGAAGAGCCCACACATGCATCGGTGAACATGGCTTCACGCATACCTAGAGGAAGATCGGGCTCAAGACGTCATCCTTCTAGAGCTCCGAGCCGAAGGAGATTCAACCAGCTCCTTAGGAACACTGAAGCTGGGGTGTTCTGCAACACCCGTTCGAGGTCGCGACAACCGACTTCGTACTCTTCTGATTCCGAAGCTGGGGGTCGCCAGTCTCCCGAATCAGATACTGAAAGTATAGAGTCAACTTCTACAGAGACCTATACTAATCTTTCAATGACACCCAGGAAGATGGGAGTTTATGCCATTGGAGATGAACGCGAGAAAGCTTCCCCATCAGGGAGCGCTGAGCAGCGCATTACTGTAATGGAGACATCTCTGAAAGAAATGCAATCCATGATGGAGAACATGCACCAGATGATGCTGACTCAACACGCAGTTGCTATGGCTCAAGCGTCGGTCCCTCCAACTCAGATACGTGTGGGGGTGGACTTACCACCATCCAACGCAATCCAAGAGCCTGCTCTAGATCATGAGTCAACAGTTCCTCTGCTTCCTCACTCGGAGAATATATTACCTCCCGTCGGAGTCATGATGTAATCAATTCCTCATCACTCCGTGGTCCCGCCACCGGTTGAAGATCCGATACAGGCAGTACAGGAGTTGAAAGCCCAATTTGATGCCCTGAAGCACAAAGATCATCTCAAGAAATTGGGAATCAACCAACCTTACCCAGCTATCTGGTAAGAGGTCCCTTTTCCTCCTAGATACAAACCACAGACTATGGCTTTGTTCGAAAAAAAAATGTCACCAAGTCAATACATGAACTACTTCAGTATGATGACGGTGTTATTACAAGGGAACGACGCCCTCCTCACTCGGGTGTTCAAAGGCTGTCTCTCGGGGGTAGATTATCAGTGGTACCGAAGTCTGGTGGACAACTACATTACTTCCTTTGAAGACTTCAAGGCGTTATTCTTCACGCGATTTTATGAAGGAGGAATGGACATGTCTATGTCCTCTCTCATCGAAGTCAAACAGAAGAAAAAAGAGAATGTTCGCACTTTCATCGAACGTTTTCGTCAAGCCACTTTGCAAATGCCTCCAGGAGTTCCGGACTCGGCATTGGTGGACATCTGCAGGAAGAACCTTCTCCCCGGGATCTTGGTATTCACAGGACAATATCAGTTCCATGATTGACCCTCGTTCATCATCTCAGCGGTAGCCGCGGAGGACAATAGTCAGAAGGAGCACGATAATGGCATCATGATCTCGGCCTCTGATAAAGGCAAAAGGTCATCCTCCAACATCGACCATCCTCGTGGTACCAAGGGTAAAGAAGCTCTGGCGATCAACACGTCCAGGCAAAAGATGGTGGCTACCACACAGACGAAACCTGGGACTTCCAGGCCTATTGAAGTGTACTCTTTCGATGACGACGATATTCTGAGCATATTCGAATGTCTCGCCAAAAGTGGCAAGATTACCCTTCCTGAGGTGAGACGGCTCAATGAGGCCGGCAGTACCAACAACCCCAAGTACTGCATCTTCCATAGGTACATACACCACCCCACAAAGGTGTGTTATATACTGAAAAGGAAGATCCAGGAGATGATCGATGCTAAGGCCATCACTCTGTGCAACAGCGAAAAGACGGTCACAACCAACATGATCTCTCTGCAATTTGGCGATCTGCCTCCCCAAGAAATCCCGGATGGTGTTACGCCTATTTCTCGGACGACGATGAACATCGTTAATCTCCCTCCAGCTAGAGGTCAAAACCATGACCTGGTACCACTAACTACCCAGCGAGGCGAGATTATGTGGGTTCATCCAGATTTTGTGCCCGGGATCGAGAAAGAGACTCAAGCTGCTAAGGCTAAGTCTAAGAAAAACTCAAAGCACAAACCATGTCATATGGTCGCGGCAGACTCGGCGTCAGAAGACGAGGTCTTGGCCACTGGAACCCGTTCAGGGAGGGCTTACCTCAAGGACCATGAAGCCAGCCAAGAAGATGCACCGGCAGACACTTCAGCTACCAAGCCGTCAGCACCAGAGCCCGCTGTACCAGGGGCCGGTCCTTCGAGACCAACTTCGGCGGACAAAGGAAAGCAAAAGGAAGTATGTTTTGACAAACCTGTGAAAAACATTCAAAACAAAGGTTTAGAGAAGCCGTACAACTTCGACATCTTGGCCCAATTGGCTAATACACCAGCCAGGTTATCTATCTTCGAACTACTCAAGCTCTCCTAGACCTGATCGAAGCACTGATGCAGGCGGATGCATACTTGACCCAGTTCAAGTCCTCTAACGAAGAACCGGTGGCATGCCCTCAATGCCACAGTGTGATGGAGGTGGTCCCGAATATCACTTTCACTCAAGATGACATGCTGTTAAAACATAACAGGCATGACAGGCCCCTCTATCACACCGGGTACGTCGATTCCATGGAGGTCGACCGGATTCACATAGATGCGGGATCATCAATCAGCATTATTCCTCATAGTCTGCTCCGACCGCTGAGGATTCCTACCAGCGAATTGGCTTACACCACCACTACAATCGTGGATTTCAACGCCAGAAAGAGTAAGCCGTTGGAGAAAATTCGCCTGAGGATCCAGATCGGCAACCTCAGATCAGTGGCCACATGTTACGTCATTGATTCAGAGGTGTCCTATAACATTCTGCTGGGCAGACCTTGGATCCACGACCACAACATCGTTCCTTCAACGCTACATCAATGATTTAAATATGTAGACGCCCAAGGAACAGTACAAACGGAGTTTGCTGACCTGAACCCGTTTAGAGGAGTAGAATCCTACTACTCCAATGCCGTATTGTACTCTCAAGACTACACGGATGAGGTGACAGCCGAAGCAGAGAAGGAATCCCACTGGGAGCCAGAAGAACCCTCTGCCGAACAACCGCTGTTAATCAAGGTGAAAGGACGGACTACTCGTCCAAAAGCCATGGAGCCTATGGTGGTCCACCTGAACAAAACCAGGTCAGGAAAAGGGGGTGATCCTCTAGTGATCACTTTGAACCAGAAGCCTCTATCCTTGGTCATCAACCTTCGGCACAGCAGGCAGCCGACCGATGTAAATGCAACCAGGAACAAAGTTTCAGATGATAATAAACATCCTCTTTTCCAGTATATCGACGCTCAAATTCCGAACCAGGAATCCTCTCCCCAGGATGACATAGAACCTATAGTGCAAAAATTCTTGGAAGCTATAGATTCTTATCATCCGTATATGTGGGAAGTGGCATCATTATCCAATGTCACCACGATATATAGACCACATGAGGATTCTATCTTCATTGTCCCGCCTACTTGCAGCAGTCAGCATTCAATAGTCTTCGGCCGCATGCACAATAAACCGACTGTGCAAGAAGATTCTTCCGATGACGATGCCGGTAAAATACAGGTTCACAGATACAGCCCGCAAGCTTTGAAGATCATACAAAGTATGGGTTATAACTTGAAGCTGGAACCAGGTCTCAACTTCGGGAATGGCAGACGAATGCCGCTGCACGGCGATCCCTACTATCAACGAATTTGTTTCGGGTTAGGGTATACCACCTCACTTGCAACTTCTGAGTCAAACGAGGATATCTTTTCCTCAGCGCCCTCCGACTCATCTCATGCTCTCGAACGAACATTATCAGTAAATATGGTAGTAACAGATTCCTTCTAAGCAGAAGAACAAGAATCTAAACTGTTTGAGAATGATGCTTGGGCTCAGCAAATGGATACACAATGGGAGTTCCGCTTCGAGCAGAGAGAACCTCCCACTGAAGATAAAGTTATCCAGATTGACGTTGGGGATGAACTTTCGCCAAAGCCGATATTTATCAGTAATAATCTTTTCGAAGCAGAAAAGGAAGAAGTTATCCAGCTGATAAAATAATATATCGACGTCTTTGCATGGAATTATGAGGACATGCCAGGCCTTGATCCAAAGGTAGCTACTCATAAGCTCAATATATTGCCCGATTTGAAGCTTGTGAAGCAGCACCAATGCCGGTTCTGCCCGGATATGATGGACGCCATCGAAGCTGAAGTCAAGAAGTTGATAGCCTACGGCTTCATCCGAGAAGAACAACATCCCGACTGGGTCGCCAATGTTGTCCCGGTCATGAATTAAAATAGGAAAGTACGTGTCTGCATTGATTACCGAGATCTGAATGCAGCCTGCCCCAAGGATGAGTTTCCTCTTCCCATCACAGACGTCATGATTGACAATACGTGCAGTTTCGAACGTATGTCTTTTATGGACGAATTCTCAGGATACAACCAAATTAAGATGCATCCTGAGGACGAGAAGCATACTGCCTTCCGGACACCGTTGGGGGTCTATTGCTATGCGGCCATGCCCTTCGGATTTAAGAACGCCGGGGCTACGTACCAACAGGCTATGAGTAACATATTCCATGAGTATTTACGCAAGACAGTGGAGTGTTACGTGGATGATGTAGCTGTCAAAAACCGCCTCAAGGACAATCACATCCAAGACTTGAAGACAGTATTTGAATTGATGTGCCAACATTAACTCAAAATGAATCCTCCAAAGTCCTTCCTGGGGGTATCTAGTGGCAAATTCCTGGGATTTGTCATTACCGCCAAAGGCATTCAAGTGGACCCCGATAAAGTCAAGGCCATCTTAGAAATGCGACCGTCCCGTAATCTGAGAAAACTCAGGGGATTTCAAGGTCGTCTGGCTTATATCCGAAGATTCATATCCAACCTCTCTGGGAGATGTCAGCCCTTCTCTCGTCTCATGAAGAAAGGTGTATCCTTCGTATGGGATGAAGCCTGTCAGCAAGCGTTCGGTGACATCAAACGCTACCTCACTAGCCCGCCAGTTCTGGTGCCTCCAGTCATAGGAAGACCATTCGTGTTGTATGTTCGAGCAATGGATCATTCTCTGGGAGCTCTTCTCTCGCAGAAAAACGATATGGGCCATGAGCAGGCTATCTACTACCTCAGCAGGATGATGGTCGGAGCCGAACACCGGTACAACCTAATGGAGAAAGAATGCTTGGCTCTGATGTTCGCTATCCAAAAAATGCAGCACTATGTCACAGGCCAAACCATTCACATCATCTCCAGGGTCAATCCCCTGCGGGTATTGATGAACAAGCCAAGTGTTCTTAATTCCCGACTTGCTACTTGGGCGATGTTATTAACACCATATGACATGGTGTACGTCCCTCAGAAGTTCGTCAAAGGCCAAGCATTGGCTGATTTCCTAGCTGCTCATCCGATCCCGGAGGCCTCCAAGCAGAACGAGGACATTCCCGACGAAGTTGCAGAGTGTAATTCCTTAATGGAAGGCGATGCATGGCAACTATTCTTCGATGGTTCCTCCAGAACTGGTCCCAGGGGAAACGTAGTGTCGGGAGTAGGGATTGTCCTGGTTACTCCTGATAAACTCGTCATCTACCGAGCATATTCTCTTAGCGAGCCCTGTTCTAACAATGTGGCAGAGTATAATGCTCTACTAATCGGGCTCCAAGTTGCTAAAGAATTAGGCGTCAAATCTCTGAAAGCTTTCGGTGACTCTCTGCTGATCGTCAATCAAGTCAGAGGAATATATGAAGTCCTAAATCCAGACCTCATCCCCTATCACCGAGCAACGGTCGAGATAGCCATGACATTCAAAGGTTTCTTCCTAGAGCATGTACCTCGATCTCAGAATCTGGAAGCTGATGCCCTAGCCAGTCTAGCTGCAGATTTAGCTATTCCTATAAGAAGGCAGAATTCGGTAATCCTTCTTAGCAGAGATTTATTCTGTGTGAAAAACAACTTTCACATAGAATGCAGCTATGCTGTGAACACAGATCCTCCCAGGAGAGACTGGAGAAGTCCCTTTATAGATTTTGTAGCATACGAAATCTTGCCAGAGGACCCTAAAGAAGCAGTATCCGTCAAAAGACGATCATTACGCTTCTATTTCGAGGCATCCTCACAGTGTCTATATCGCCGGACCTACGACGGACTGCTATTGAGATGTCTCTCAGATGATGAGGTACAGCGGATCATCCGTGAATCTCACGACGGCGTATGCGGAGCACATCAACCCGGGCCTAAGCTACAAGATCGCATCAGGAGAATGGGCTATTACTGGCCTACTATGATCACGGATGCAATAAAGTATGCAAGACAGTGCAGAGCCTGTCAGGTCCATGCAGACTTTATCCATCAACCTCCTGAAATCTACATCCTACGGTTGTGTCCTGGCCTTTCGAAGCATGGGGTATGGATATCGTCGGTCCTATTCACCCGTCTTCTTCCAGAGGTCACTGGTTCATACTGGCCATCACGGATTATTTCTCCAAATGGGCAGAGGCGATCCCTCTTGTTGAGGTGAAGACATCTAATGTGATCAGCTTCATCAAGTATCACGTCATTTATCGCTTCGGGATACCCCGGAGAATAATTCATGACAATGGACCTCAATTCATCAGCCAAGCGTTTCATCGATTTTGCGATAAAAATTGGATACAAAATATGGCCTCTACGGCATATAATCCTGCTGCTAATGGTTTGGCGAAAGCTTTCAACAAAACCATTATCAAGCTCATGAAAAAGTTCGTCTCTTCGAACAAGAGGGATTGGAATGAGAAGCTGGGAGAATGTCTCTGGGCATACCGTACAACGGTACGAGCACCGACAGGTTGTACCCCATTCTCACTGGTTTACGGGAGCGAAGCAGTTCTCCCCATCAAGATCCAGATTTTGTCACTCAGGATAGCCGTGGCTAATGAGTTGACTCAAGAAAAGAATGACCTTTTAAAGGCTTCAAGAGCTAGAAGGATTAGACGAGAAATGCCTCCAAGCTCAACAGCGCATCGCGTTCTACCAAGCATGCATTTCCAGAGCTTTTAATCAAAAAGTAAGGGAAAGAGTGTTCAAAGTCGGCGAGCTAGTCTTAGTTGTGAGAAGGCCGATGATTCTTACTCACAGGAGTAAGGGCAAGTTCCAGCCCAAATGGAAAGGCCCTTATGTGATCGATACGACGTTCTCAAACGGCGCTTAAAGGTTAGCCAAGCCTAATGGAGACCTGTTAATGGCTCCTATCAATGGAAAATTCCTGAAAAAGTACTATGCTTAACCTACTTTGCTCAAGTAGAATATGGCGGAAACCTCATTCTGACAAAACTACTTCCAAAACGAAACTAGTTGGATCGTATTCTATCATGTTCATATCACCTCTGAATAGATGCATCCTGGTAGAACTTACCGAGAGTATATCACGTCCATATTACCTCTGATATCACTTTCACCCAAACCTGTCATTTATATTCCAAAATAATGGGTCCACAAAGTCAGATGAGAGCCTCTTTATTATTCCCAAAAAAGAGCGAAAGTACATTAAAAAGCAAAAAAAAAAGTACATCATTTGGGAGGAGCGGTCAGGTCGCGAATCTGCTGCGCCAGAGCAACCATTCTCTCATCCCTGGAGTCCAAGACATCAAAGCCGGCCTGCTCCAGCTGTGCCTCATCGTCGCTCAGGAGAGACAGCTCGGATCTAGCCCGAAGAAAATTAGCACGGGCGACTCCTATACGCGCCAAGTTCTGTTGTGCTACGCCCAATCGGCCATCCGCCATATCTAGAGCTTCCGACGACTGAGAAGCCCACTCCTTCGCCTGAGAGAGTTTTGTTTCCAGCCTACGGACCCTCGTTACATTCCCTTCATGCTCGGCCTAGCACTTCGTTTGAAGAGCAATGGCCTCCTCCAAGACAGCTTTTCCTTCGTCCATCTCCTGCTGATGTATCTGGATGGATTTATTCAGAGATGCCATCTGTTCAGCAAGTTGTACTGTCAAGGAGTCATACCTAGCTTAAACGAGACTGTCAATGTTGCCTCGAGCTAGCTGCAAGTATTCGTTAATGGGTTGCTCCAAACCATTAACTATCTCCTCAAGCGCGTCAGCTAACCCAGTGTCATTAAATTCTCGGATCGGCACTATAGAGGCACGGGAGGCCCTCCTCAGCGATGCAAAGCCCAAATTCTTCTCCAACACCATTGATATTAATATTTTCAAGGTGGCATAGAAGATACCAGTGTACTGCTCGGTCAGCACAGCTAGATCCGAATGGACGCTGGGAGTGGCCATAATAGTGGCGAGTCCTCCTCCAAGAACAACCGCAGACGATGTTGCCACGGCCGTCGCCTCAACAGGAGGTGCGACAAAAGAGGAAGCACCAACACCCGACGAAGTGACCGGCGTACTCGAAGGAGGCATTGTTGCAACGACAGGCTCGTCCTCCTCTTGTGATATCAGAATCTCTTCGATAGACGAGCCAGCACCCGCAGATATCTCCTCTTCAAGATCAGGCACCTCCATATCGCCGCCAGGACCTGACACAGAGCCAAAGGGCGCATCTACACTGCCCTCTCCGATGATGTCTTCCCCTGAAAAAAGACAAAAAGGAAGTTAATATCAGCATAATATTAATTTTCCTAAAAGAAGAGGCATAGAAGATGATATTTACCCATGGCCAATGGTGTATATGACGCGTCCGCAGCCAGTACAGCTAAATTATTTCTTAGTGATGCTAGGCAAGCTGTTATACCTGGAGAAGGGGTGCCCTTCCGAATATCGGCAAGTACTCTTCCGAATCTCCGCCGAGATCCCCTCGAGGTTCATCGGCAGGGGTCTCTCCCGATGCTGATCCAGATAAAGATATCCTCATTTGGCTCGGCCCCGAAGGCGATCTCGTTCCACTACCTGAAGCGGTAGCAGCGACAGCAGCCTCCACCAGGGATTCTCCGGCACCGCCAGTCGGGACTGTTGAGGTTCCCCCTCTAAAAGACGAGGAACCTCCAATCAAAGAATCATCCCCGACATGGGGAGATGCAGGCTCATCTCTAGGAGCCTCAATACTAGGAATCCGGAGTGGGCGAGTAACCGTCTTCTTCTTCCTCTTGCGAGGGGAAGTCTCCTTCGGAGTAGGAGCCCTTCGCTTCCCAGAGATCACCAAAGGCCCTGCAGGTAGAGGTACTTCACCCCTCGATACCGCCAACAGAGGCTCATCGGGATTGACGGACTCCTCACCCTCGTAAGAAGAAACCGAGGGGACTTTGACTCTTCCCCCAGACTATGAAGAAGGCACCCTAAAACTTCCATGCATATCAAAATCACGATGGAAGGTGTTGGTTGCCACATAGAACTGGGCATACGAGTGGAGAATGCGCAGCTCCGTGGAGAGTGAAAGGACGGGCACGGTAAAAGTTGCCTCAGTGCAACCCATGATAAAATATCGCCATCCTCTGGCTCCATCAATGAGTCCGCCCCTGGACCTGAAGCTGGTGACGATATTGCCCACGTGCAACTGGTCGTACCCGAATTGCCTGGCAAACCGACTAGGCAAGTAGGGCTCGAAGAAGCAATGGTCTTCACTCCTGTACAGTAGGTGGAAAGGTCTAATACAGACCAACCAATTAAAAGACTCGGGAGAAAGAACGGTCTTCCCGTCGCCTACGTCCTGAAGTCTGATCCCCTGCTGATTGAGATGTACAGGAGGAACAGTGCAGAAGAGCTTCCAGCTGTGACTGAAGTTCAGCGCCCGCCGACAGTCTATAACTGTGGTCACGTTCTAGGAGGATTTCTGGTAGTTCAACAAGAAACTAGCCCCCGAACTACTGCCAGAGCCGAGAGACATAACCCTGGGGTTATGAAGAATTAACCATCCTATCAGATACAGGTGTGGTAATTCTACCCTGGGAAAGCTATCCCGCCGAGTTTCATCGGCGAGGAGCCCGTCAGTCATGGCCCTTAGGCCAGCTTGAATGTGGCACACCATGGCAGGGAGCAAGCCCAGTCTTGCCCCGAACACCAGACGCACTGCAGGCCATAGCGTTTTGCGGTGAATGCGGTCCGCAGATGCGATGCCGGGTACCACCAGTCGGCGCAGCCATATGGAGAGGAAGCCAGCCAGTTGAGCTTCCCTGGACAGAGGCTTGAGGCAGTGCCTCAAATAACTATAGGCCTTGGTGCCTACGGGATACTTCCCTATCCCTTCATCGAGGATCAAGTCCGGAGCCCCAGCGTCTTCCATGAGATCTTCAACTACCTGAGCATTAAGCACGCTCAGAGGATTCAAAGGCAGATCCTTGCCTTCCAATACCTTCTCTGGCTTAGCAGTCCTAGACCGGTGAAAGAAGAGGTAGGACGTCCATTTACTGATGTGAGCCAAATCTGAAGGCTCGTCATAAAAAGTGGTGCAAGCGAGGTAGTGGCACATCAGCTCCTGATACACTTCCACTACCCGAGGGTCTAAATCCCCCAGCTCCCGGTTCGTGCGAACATACTCTTCATATGGAGTATCCCCCATCGGCAGTCTCGAGATCTTTGTCATCTCGTGGAGGGCCAATCCTAACTCCCCCAGTGGAGTGGCGAAAGTCCCGGTGAGCGAGATATATCGCTCCATCAGTGCTAGAAACAGGTTGGGGTTGAGAGGCAACCCAACACTGGTGGCACTCACATCTGCAAACAGACCAATGCTCTCCAGCTCGATCTGAAAATGTTTCAGGGTCCAATCAGCTAAGCGAGCCCATCGAAGATTTGTGGGGGTGATCCACCCACCTGTCCGAGGGTTCACCCTAGGGTATACTCCCCCGCGCCCCATGAAATCATTGCAGAAAGTCGATAATTGGACCGGCTGGATCACTAAGCTGTCTTCACTCGGGACACTGCCCGGGTACAGTCCCCTGAACATCGTCATATTGCCGGTAGGACGGCTGACAAACGACCCCTGGTCCGATCCTTTTAGATGAAATATCTTCCCCGGCCTGCCGTATAGATCAGGAGTCAGCGTCCACGACATCCTCCTGGGATATGTAGCATGGAAGAATATCGAGATGGGATAGTCTCTCGGCATCTTGGGCAGATACAAAACCAAGCTCCCGGCAGGGAAGACCCTGAGTTCTTTCTTGGGCTTCGTCTGGGACTGCTTGTCAATCATGTCCCCAAAGAGAAAAGTCGACTTTATGTATTGATCCCCATCTATGTACGTCAGGGGCTCTCCGTTGATCATGTTCAGCAGCGTTCGCTCGCCCTGAGCCGATATCAAAATTTCCCTTCCTTCAGGATACTGGGGCCCGAATATAGGAAATATCACGTGCGACAGATCCTTCAATAGTTGGAGTGCAGCATCCCGGTGGCAGAACCCATCACATCGGCTAGCGGAGACGCGTGCAAGTTAACTGCAAAATGCAAGAAGGACAAGTCAGTTTCTATAACCTTGCAGCATATGCATAAAAATCAACAGTCTGTGCTTTACGCCAAGACTGTAAAAACTTGATCATTACGCTGGAATCCCATTCCAAAGCATAAAAATCAAGACTGGTAGTATACGCAAAGTTTTCGACAGTCTGTGCTTTACGTCATACTACCAAAAATTTGAGTTATTACGCCGAAATTTCTATCCCAGCGTGACACTCAAATTATATGGTATACGCCAACTTTCGACAGTCAAAGCTTTTACGCCAGACTGCGTAAATATAGAGTTTTTGCGCTGACACATTAGAAATGTGGGCGTAAAAGATAAAACATCTCTGTGCATCATCTTCCTCGAAGAGACTATCAGCACAGAAGATGACCTACCGTGTTCACGTACAACGTGTGCGAAGGATTTTCAGTCATTCTTTTTCATCCCAAAGGCTCTACCTTTAAGGCCGGATGCACTGCTAGTCGGCGGGATATTTCGTTCAGAATGAAGCTCGTCGTGACCGACGAAAGTTGCCCCCGCTTGAGTAGAAGAACGAGAAGAAGAAGCATCCTTCTTTCCCTTAGAGAAGGAGACTTGTTTCTAGGCCATTACTAGAGACTTTGAGGACTCGGAGAAGAAACAAAGAAGAACTCGAACAGACAAAAGCTTTCTTTCGCAGAAGACGGATGAAAAGTTTTTCTCTCAGAAACTTGGGGTATATATAGAGTTCGGATGGAATTCTCGAATCCCAAACCAAATCTCATATTTAATATTTGGTTATGATTGGGGACTATGTCAGCATATTTACTCAAAGAAGGCGGACAGTCAGCGAATACGAAAAGTTTTCGTGCGAAGAAGATTCGCGGTTTTTGCGCTAAGAAGCTTTCTACGCTCGACAGCTACGGATCTACGGTTTTACGCTCACTGGCTACAAGTCTATGGTTTTACGCCCGGATGCTTTTATGCTCGGTAGCGTTTTACGCTCGAGAGGCTACAAACCTACGACTTCATGCTCAGCAGCTACAAATCTATGATCTCACGCTCGGTGGCGTTTAGTTTACGCTCAGAGGCAACAGATCCACGACTTCACGCTCGGAAGATTTTCTTTTCAGAAGCTACAAAATCTACAGTTTTTATGCTAAGGAGCTTTCTACGCTCGACGGCTACAGATCAATGGTTTTACGCTCACAGGCTACTAGTCTATGGTTTTACGCCCGGATGCTTTTATGCTCGGTAGCATTTTACGCTCGAGAGGATACGAACCTACGACTTCACGCTCAGCAGCTATGAATCTAAGATCTCGCGCTCGGTGGCTTTTTACGCTCAGAGGCAACAAACTTATGATTTTACGCTCCACGACTTTCCGTATATCTGAAAAATGCGCAGGCCAGTACAGTATATCTGAACAATTCTCAAAGTGGTCAATTACAGGAGTTTACACAGAAGATACTCCTCCTTGACCTCAAAATATCCCAAGTACCCAAGGCATACAAAGTTCAAACATTGAAAGCTACTCTTCTTCATGGGTCGATTCGAAGTTCATCCAGAATCTAGTCTAAATATTTTGTCTAAACAGTTCAAGATGGTAACTCAGTTTTTGACAGCCATTTCTCGCCCTGTTCTAAGGGATTTTCGAGAAATTATTCTTGAAGACGACGGTCTGAACAAAAATTCTGTTTATCAGAAGTAAAAAAAATAGTTCAGAATTCTACGCGGTTCCTCATTCCTAACAGCAGGACAGTTCGAACACTCGACTGCTAAAGCAGCTTTCTGTGCATCCTTAGTTATGCATAAAAGACAGGACGGGATCTAGCACTCTTTCTAAACTGAGTCGGCATAAAGTATCAGACGTGTCGAAGCTACACATATTCAGACTTCACAGCAAAGTATGGCAAGATAATCATATGCAAAGAAGAAAGACGATTTTATTAAAATTAAAAGCATGATTACATATGAGGGAAATCCAGTCTATAAGGGTTTTTCTTTATTTTCATGATTACATATGAGGGAAATCTCGTCTACAAAGGACTTTCTTATCGTCGTCTGAAGATCGCGCCCAGAATCTGTTCTGTCAGATTCTCGCATGGGCGAAATTCTTCATCCATCTTCTCCAACAGTCAGTCGGTGACCGCAAAACGACTAACATATGGTCAACGGTGGGAGGATAACTCGGTATGGTCAGTACGAGTTTATGGTGATGCCGTTTGATTTGACTAATGCACCGGCGATATTTATGAACTTGATGAACAAGGTGTTCCACCAGTACCTTGACAAGTTCGTGGTGGTGTTCATCGACGACATACTCATATACTCGAGGACACCGGAGGATCATGAGGAGCATTTGAGGATTGTGTTGGATGTGCTGAGGAATGAGAAGTTATATGGGAAGTTGTCCAAGTGTGAGTTTTTCTTGGACAAGGTAGAATTCTTGGGGTATATTATGACTGGTGATAGTATTTTAGTGGATCCGAAGAAGATTTCAGCTGTAAAATCTTGGAAGACTCCGAGTTCAGTAGCAGAGATCAGGAGTTTCTTGGGATTGGCAGACTATTACAGGAAGTTTGTGCAAGATTTTTCGAGAATTGTCGAGCCGATGACCAGACTCACAAGGAAGGATATGGAGTTTGTTTGGACGGAGGATTGCCAGGTTGCTTTTGAGGAGTTGAAGAAGAGGTTGACGTCTGCTCCTATTTTGACATTGCCATCAGGGTCCAGAGGTTTTACTATTTATAGTGATGCATCGAAGAAGGGTTTGGGTTGTGTTCTTCAGCAGCATGGGAAAGTGATTGCCTATGCATCCAAGCAATTACGTCATCATGAAAAGAACTATCCTACCCATGATTTAGAGTTGGCAGCCATCATATTCACCCTGAAGTTGTGGAAACATTATTTGTACAGAGAGCGTGTGGAGATCTTCACAGACCACAAAAGCTTGAAGTACGTTTTCACGCAGAAGGAGTTGAACATGAGACAGCGTCGGTGGTTGGAACTGATAAAGGATTTTGATATCTCTTTGTAATATCATCCTGGGAAAGCCAATATAGTTGTCGATGCTTTGAGCAGGTATCCGGTAGCTATGTTCTTGACGCAGGATCGATATTTGTTGGAGGACTTGGAGAGCTTGGACATTGAGGTGATTATTCCTGGGTGTGCTATACAGATATGGGGATTGCAGATATACTCAGATTTGATGGACAGGATCAAGGCAGTACAGTATGATGATGTATCTCTGAGGAGTATCAGAGCTTAGGTGAGAGCAGGATTGGAGGATGATTTCACTATTGCAGAGGATGGATCTTTGAGGCATAGAGTTAGATTGTGTGTGCCTAGTAGGGAGCTGCGAGAGGAAGTATTGCAGGAAGCGCATCGCTCTCAGTATTCCATACATCCAGGTGCTAACAAGATGTATCGGGATATGCGAGAGAGTGTGTGGTGGTATGGCATGAAGAAGGAAGTGGCACAGTTTGTATCCAGATGCTTAGTGTGCCAGCAGGTGAAAGCCGAGAGGCAGAGGCCAGGAGGTTTACTTCAGCCATTCCCATTTCAGAGTGGAAGTGGGAACACATTACTATGGATTTTGTGTCCGGACTTCCATGATCTCCAGGAGGGAAAGACGCGATTTGGATCATTATTGATAGGTTGACCAAGTCGGCCCATTTCTTGCCTTTCAAGGTGGGTTTGTCTACGGAGAAGCTGGCAGAGATGTATGTGAGGCAGATCGTTAGGATACATGGAGTTCCCGTCAGCATAGTCTCAGATTGAGATAGTCGTTTCATTTCTCATTTTTGGAGGAGTTTGCAGGAGAGTTTGGGCACTCAGCTCAAGTTCAGTACTGCATATCATCCCCAGACAGATGGGCAGTCAGAGAGGACTATCCAGACTCTCGAGGATATGTTGTGCACTTATGTACTAGATTTCGGGGGTTCTTGGGAGGACCATCTCCATTTGGTAGAGTTTGCTTACAACAACAGTTACCAGGCCAGTATAGAGATGTCACCTTTTGAATCTCTATATGGTCGGAGGTGTCATACTCCTTTGTCTTGGGACGATGTTGAAGAGAGAGTTTTGCTTGGGCCAGAAATGGTTGTGGATGCAGCAGAGAAGGTTCAGTTGATCAGAGACAGACTTCGAGTGGCGTAGGACAGACAGCGATATTTGGCCGATAGCCATCGGAGACCTTTGGAGTTTGAGGTATAGTTTAGATTTTGCTTTGTGTTTGTTCTTGGTTGTTATAGATTAAGTTCTTAAGGTGGTGTTTTGTTCTAGGTGGGTGGTTTGGTGTTTCTGAGGATTTCTCTGACACGAGGCACGATTCGCTTCGGTGGAGGCGGAAAGCTTAGTCCGCGATTCATCGGACCTTTCACTTTTCTAGAGAGGGTCGGTACAGTTGCTTATAGACTAGACTTGCCACCTGCATTGGATGGAGTGCACAACATATTTCATGTGTCACAGTTGAGACGATACGTGGCAGATCCTAGTCATGTATTCGATCACTCGGAGATAAAGGTGGGCCCTACTCTTAGCTATCCAGAGCAGCCAGTTGAGATTCTGGATCGGAGAGAGAAGGTGCTGAGGAACAAGACTATTCCTTTGGTGCGCGTCGCATGGAGGCATCACTTTCCGGGAGAGTCTACCTGGGAGAGAGAGGATGAAATGCGAGAGCGTTATCCATATTTGTTTGTACCTTGAGGTATGTTATTTTCTAGTTATGTTCTGTTCATTGTTATGTTCTTTCATAGTTAATTGTGATTCTTTAGTTCTGTTATGTGATTTTCTTGGGGTAGTTTTTATCTTTGAATTTCGAGGACAAAATTATTTTAAGGAGGGTAGACTTGTCACTACCACATTTTCTAGAAAAGGGTATTTTAGTCTTTTTCTATTTAATTAAATATTGTGCATGGTAAATAATTATTTGTTATATTATTTAATTATTGTTAGATATTATTTAATTATTTTGGACTTGTATTAGTGGACCCAACTAGTTTAGTTTGGACCCATGGACAAACATAAATTAATTAGTTAGACTTAGCCCATTTAGAAAGCCCATTGTTAAGGAGATGGACTAAATGAATTAAATCATTAGACTAGAAGCTTCCTTCCTTAATTATTTCTTCATGAGAGGCCCCAAGGGGTATATTGGACATTTCATAATTTATTGAAGGAGGGGTAGGGGCCGGCCTATTAAAAGAGGGGGGGGGGGAATTCTCTCTCCTCTCATTTTTATTCCAAATCTAGATCTAGAATTTTCCACTACTAATTTCCTTTCATTCCCATTCCATTTCCCTACCAAATTCATTCCAATTCCTTCCCAATTCACCATTAGAAAGTTGATAAGCAAGGATCTAGAAGGAGGAAGTAAGGATCTACAAAGAGGAGCAAGGATCTATAATTTGGAAGCAATTTTATCTCAATTGTAGGTTTCATTGGGAATCTATCTCCCAATAGGTATAATTTAGTTTTCCCCTTAAAATAGCTTCTAAATCTGAGATTTAATCATGTAAAATTAACCCATATGTATGTACTACCCATAGGACTTGGTTTTGTGTTCATAGGAGACCCATGGAGAAAGTTATAGTGCTTTTTGTGTCAATTTTGGGAAAATTCCGTATTGACATTTTGTTGTGTGTGTCAATTGATCCTATAGATCAATTGGGCTTGTGCTTATGTGTTTGGGGCTAGTGTCGTATCCACAATTGGGTACGTGTAGGTCGTATCCCAACAATTTGGTGATACGTGTTATTTTGGGGGTTTTCCCTCCGACACGGGACTTTGTACATGTCGTATTTTGACACGGACACATAGATCTACATTTGACACTTTAATTTATTCATAAATAATATTTGTGACTTGTTTGTGTCCTTCGGGGTGCAATTGGTTGTGTGTGGGACTCGTGTCGCATGCGTATCCTAGATCTAGTGGGATACGGTGTGATACTCTCCATTAGTGTGTGTTTATGTGTAGATCTAATTATTTGTGCTTTAATTCTTGAATTATAATTAAGTATATATATATATATATATATGTTACATATTTATTATAGTGTATTTATTATGGTATTTATTGTAACATAGATCTATGTATTATATGTGTACTAATATAATGTATAAATATATATGTAGCTTTCTTTTAGATGCATTTTTATATGTTACAAATTATGTTAGTAATATAAATTATATAAAAATGTTTAAAAAAATATATATATGTGTTTAAATAAGAAATTATATTATTTATAATTATTATATGATTATTTATATATATGAATGGATGTATTTTTATTAAATATATTTATGTATGTGTACTTTTAACCATGTTGTAATATGTACATTAGTACATAGGATGTGTATTATAGCTATTAGTATTTATTTATATATATGTGTAGGATTATATATATATAGAAGTATATATTTTTTAATTGATTTATATATATATATATATATTAATATATATATAGATTATATATATATATTTAATCTTTTGGCGACAGCGGTATTTAATGACAGTTTTTGTCATTAAATTCCAGCAGCAGCAGCTATAGCATTAGTGGGGCATTTAATGACAGTTCTGTCATTAATTGCAGCGGGCGGGAATTATTAAACAGCAGCAGCGACAGTCATTAACTGTGACAGTTGAGAACTGTCATTAATAGGGTAACAGTAGTGCTTTTGCACAGCAGCAATGGCGACGGCGTTTCTGTGACAGTTTGAACTGTCACTGAAGGTCTGTTTACTGAAAAATTAGTGTTTTTCCACACTATTTTTAGTGACAGTTAGGAAGTTTTAGTATATAGTTTATATATTATATTTATATATATATATGTATATATATATGTATTTATTGTGAGATATAATACTAGTATTGTTATATTCTTAATTGTATAATATTAGTTTATATATATTATATTATGTATAAGGGTAAATACTATATCAAGGTATCTTGAGTATTACCTTGTGGAAACCAAGGTAAGTGGGATACTCAAGATACGGGGTTTGGGTATCGAGTTTGTGACTTTGTGTGGAGACGAAGTTGGTTCAAAACCATGGTTCCTAATTATTGTAATTAATATTCTATATTATTATACTTTATTGTTGATATGTGTATTGTGAGGTTTACCTTGGATTCACGTATCCGAAGATACGGTATCCTAATATTTTATATTGTGGTTCCTATGACTTAGATTTTAGTATTTTGATCCAAGATTTTGGTGCTAGACTTGTGCAACCTAGAAATAGATAGTTGACCTTGCTTTGACCATAGTTGACCATAGTTGACTTTAGTTGACTTTAGAGTTGACTATAGTTGACTTTTGACTTAGAATTGACTTATTGACCTAGAAGTTGACTAGTTTAACTTATTCTCTTTTTGGGACCTTGTATTGATGTTGTATTCCATATCTAGGTCTTCGAGGCACCGAGTCAGACATCTGTGAGACTGTTCATTGGACTTCAGACGAGTACATTCTCTGATAGTTTCTCATTTATGATATCCTCTATGTTCACTTTATCTAGTATAGAAATCCATGTTCTCTTGACACTATGGTTACACGGATTGGTATATCCGGATCTCATCATGAGATGTTATTCCTTGGTATATGGTGTATATGGTACAAGTATTGTTTCATTGGTTATCTTGTACATGTACAGACACCGATTCTCGGGAAGAGTCGCTATCTTCTTGGGGAATCTCGTGCCATAACATACCGTGGTTGGATCTATTATACCAGTCGGGGTGGGGAGTATTAGTATAGATATGTGATCAATATCCCTATTGAATAAAGTACTGATTACTGAATATTGTTGATCATGCACTGCACATATGATTAGCCAGGCTGCATTGCATCTTGCCCAAGCCGATCACATGTTAAGCTAGTACTCACACACTTAGTCATTAGTATTATTGTTTCATTAGCATATTGTTCTTTATTGTATTTATTTCCAGTATTTCTTTATTTGTATATATATATCTCTTATATCTATTATGCATCTTGTTTATCCACAACTATTTACTATTATATAGTTTTTATCATTAATAAGAACTGCTGTTAGAGATGTACTCTGCTCCTTTCTTGACTGGATATATTTTTCCAGATGACACTGAGGAGTGGTACCCTACCTTTTATAGACCCCAGGATGTTGTGGGTTTAGATTCTGAGACCCTGGCTCTAGAGGGACTTATCCCAACTGAGACAGTTGACCCTGGAGTTGTAGCCTCGTAGTATTCTTTTGTAATGGATTTGTCTCTAGCTTATTTCTGTATTTCTTCCGACTCATTGATGTATTATTTTAAACTCATGAGTTGTATTGTGACTATTCTATTCTTATCTGATTCGTGCTCATTTCTATCTTAGTTCTGTGATTGAGTATACTATCATTATTGGTGGTTCATTATATTGTTAGATAGATTATCTAGACAATGTTCTACCGCCGATTCTGCGGCGTAGGCTGGGCGTTGTTTTTGACTAGTACCCTTACACCGGGTGCGGGTCATGACACATTAGACGAATGCGCATCGATGACCCTTAGAGTTCCAGGTTGGAGATCACGTATTTCTAAAGATCTCGCCTACTCGAGGGACTATCAGATTCGGAGGCAGAGGAAAGCTGGGTCCGAGGTACATCGGACCATTCGATGTGTTAGAACGTGTCGGAGAAGTTGCTTACAGGTTAGCCTTGCCGTAGACTTTGGAAGGAGTTCATGACGTCTTCCATGTATCTCAGCTGATGAGGTACATACCGGCCTCGAGTCATGTACTTGACCATTCAGAGATCACAGTCAGCCCGAGTTTATCATACCAAGAGGAGCCGATTGAGATTCTGGACAGGAGCAAAAAGGTACTGTGAGGTCAGACTATTCCCCTAGTCTGTATCACATGGAGATATCATACACCGGGCGAGTTGACCTAGGAACGTGAGGAGGATATTAGACAACGCTATACCTATCTCTTCGAAGGACTAGGTAAGTTTTAGCATTTTAAATTTCAGTCAGTAGTTCTTATCATGCATATGCTTTAAATTTCGAGGACGAAATGCTCTAAGGAGGGTAGATTGTAAACCCTCTCAACCAATTTAGGGTTTAATTTGAATTAAATCAAGAGACTAGGATTAATTTTGTACCATTAATATGAATGCGCAAATTATGTGACTTAGTACACCTTACCGTTGCTTCGATATTGGAGCGCTACGATAATAGGTACCCCCAAACTAATTAAATTCATATCTCCTAGACATGCCGGACTACCCTCTAACCCTTGGGTAACTCTTAGATCCTCAATATTGTGCTTCTTTTGAGCTGCGCAATATTCGTTACGACCGTTGAAGTATTATTTTAATAAATCCAATTTCCCCTTGATTGTCCGTTCCTACTCGAAATGGAGACTCAACCACAACCTAATTCCCAAAACCCAAATTAGGGTATTTGCCTACACCAAGCCTGCTACGCCCATGACCCTTGTGTCCCACCCAAATCTAGTTTTATGTGTCTTCAACTCATTAAGGGACGTCGTGCGCATTGGTTTAATTAAATTAATTTAAGGCCAATTTTACCTCAAACAAACCTAACTATCCCACATGCACTCTTTCACGTGGACCAGCCCCACCCCAACAAGGCCGGACAGGCCCAAGCCCCGAGGCCAGCCCACAAACTCCATCATCATATATATATATACAATTCTTCTCATTAAAAACCCTAAAACTCACTATTCATCATCCCCTTCAAACCCTAGCCGACCCCCATTCAACCCGAGCTACACCCTCCCCTTCCTCAGGCCGCCACCCAAGCCACCGTACTACCCCTCGCTGCTGGACCACCACCCAACTGCCAGCACAGCATCCCATCCGCCATCGCCACCATCTCCTTCACCCTCACCAACTTCCTCCATCTAAATCCGACCCCTAAGCCGCTGCCCCGAGTGCCCCTGCCGCCTCTGGAACCGCCGAACACTACCGTCAGGCCTACCCCGACCTTCCTCCATGACTTGTCAGCCACCCCCGCCGCCTCTGGAACTGCCGCCGCTAAGGCTGCTGCTGCCGCTGCCACATCCGCTGCAGTGCTGCCACTGCCGCTGCTGACTAAACCGCTGGTCGGCGCCGGAGCTCCACCCGTGAGGAAGACGACCAGGATGAGCAGACTCTCATCCAGGCAGCCAAGTACTCAACCCCTCGCTCACTTCTCGCATAATATCGTTGTATGGTTGCTTATTCGAGTCGTCGTGTCGACGTGTCCTATGTCGACACCAACCAATTAAAATAAATAAGAGATATGTGTATGCGTGATGATAATTAGATTAGAAAATAATGAATGCATTTTCTTAAAGTATGACATGTTATCAAGGACTAGTATTTCATCTAAACATCTGGACATAAACCGAGTACGTTTGAACATGGAAACCAAGGACATGTAGTCGTACAGATCAAAAATAGTTGGAAACCATAACTCGATGATTTATTGCCTCAAGGAACATGATAACCGAAGACAGAACAGGTGTACACCCTAGCTACGTGCACACGTGATACTGTAATCGATCAACCGTGAACTTGCGATAATACCCAAGAGTAGCATTATAGTAGTGTGTATATATTGCCTAGTGTCTGATGTCAGTATTTGCTATATTATATTTATGTGTTTAGGATCATTGGATCAGCCAGGAGACACCGCAGGAGCAGGCTATTGGCATTCATAGCTTGAGAACTCAGGCAAGATATCTTGCCATATTTACTGTCTAATTTAAATATTGCACATGTTGTATGATTATTGTTGCTTTATTTCATATGACTGTGCGTGTCCGTGATTGACTCGGGTGCAGTTGACGGATACGTCAATGATTAGTATACTTGACCTAGTTACTAGCAGACTAGTCCCATTTGGAGGATACCCTGATGTCTTTTGAGAAATGACACTCTTACACGTGATACTGTGATATTTATATTGGGATGCGGGTTCGCGTATACAACTAGCTATCGGTGCATGTGACATGAATCACGGTAGTGCGTAACTTAGGTTTATTTTATTTGTAGACTGGCATCTAGATACGTGGCATGCACGTCGAGTATTTAATTTGTGTACCTATATTGGGCGGGAAGGATAACTAGTAGGCGTATGTGATACACACATTGGACTCCATCGTATCCGGAGGAGCCAAGGATCCAATGACTCCCTTTATGCAGATTCCACGTTCTTCGGAGCAATATGGACATTATATTCTATGCAGATTCCACGTTCTTCGGAGCGATATGGACATTATATATATACTATGCAGCTTCTACGTTCTTCGGAGCAATATGGACGTTATATTTTATGCAGATTCCACGTTCTTCGGAGCGATATGGACATTATATATATACTATGCAGCTTCCACGTTCTTCGGAGCGGTATGGACGTTATGCCTACACCTATCCATACGTACCAAAGTTGTCCTCATATTGCATTCGCTTAGATGGTTAGCACACCCTTTATGTACTTACTTTATTCAGTATTTATTTATGGCATGCTTCTATGTATCTTGTTACATCCCTCTGAGGACCTGGTACCTTTCCAGATTTGGACGAGGCATATTACCCCACAGTATATGGCCCAGGACAGGAGACGAGGTACGCTACCGCAGAGGAGCTAGAGGTGCCACCGTCAGAGTTTCCGTGATTACTTGCTAGGCCTTCTGCCTAGGATTGGGCGCATCATTATCTAGTCAGCCGATGCCCTAGTCATTACTCTTTTATCTATCATTTCAGTACTTTATTTCGTCATAGTAGTGAGTTTGTTCCCACCAGACATTCTTGGTTGTACTATGCTATTTTGAGACTGGCGTTTATCTTTCAGCAGTTATTATTAGTACATTCTTACTGTTTATATTGTGGATGAGATTAGATTACCTGTTGTTGATTTATATGAGACATGTTAGTATTTAGGACAGCGTAGCACTCTTCATTAGGATCCATTAAATTGGGATATCCTCGGAGACATGACATCTGGCTATTGCCACGTGGCCTGGTCCCGCGTATTTTGGGACTAGGGCATGACAAGTATGGAGGGTAGCAACAACTTCACCATGGAGGGTAGCAACAGCTTCAACATGAAGTGGTAGCAGCAGCAGTATATCGGACTGCCAAGACAGGTTGTGAATGTCAGTGGTGCACATTTGTGCATTGTAAGTGAGGTTAGCAGCTGGGAGTAAAATGAGGCTTGCTACTCGAGGTTAAGGGAAGTGCTATGTATAATTGGTTATTGGGAGGGAAGCCCAAGCACTGATACATGAAGTATCAGTTGTGCACACTTGTGCAACAATAGAAGGATGGAGCAACAGCTATTGTTAGGTTGGTTAGCTGGGATATTAGCTGATGTTGCTGTGGTGATTGGTGTGGTTAGTGTTAAGAGTATTAGTTGGTGTTAGAGTATTGTGACCTAGAGTGGTTGTGCAAGTGCAGTTAGAGTGTCAAGTGTGTATCAGTGGAAGATAACTAGTGTTAAGGTATCATGAAGAGATCTAGATATTAGGTAATACCAATATATTTACATACTAAGGTAATAGGTAATAGAAGTAACTGGTATATAAGAGTTATTAAGGTATCTATGTGATACTTGAGTTAAGTTTTGAGTTAAGTGCTAGTACTAGCCTAAGGTATTAATGTGTGGTATGGTAAATAGCTAGGTAATAGATATTATAGACTAAGATACTATGTATTGATATTATAGAGTCTATACTATATATATGATTAACTAATAACCTAGAAATCTATATATAACCTAGTTTTGACTTAGAGTTGGCTATTTTGACCCTAAAAGTCAACCCTTGACCTAGTTTGACTAGATGAGCCTAGATTTGAACTAGAAATCCCATTTTAACTTATTTTAACTTGTTTATCCCTTTATTACACCAAAGGATATATAAATTCATATATAGGTTTGTGTGACACCAGTTCGGACACGGTTTCATCTTATTACCTCAGGCAAGTACATTCTCTATTAGTTTTCAGTACTTGATAGTGTATATATCGCATATTTTAGATTTGTTTTACTTGATTCTAACACTATGATTACACAGGCCGGTATTATATGGATCGAGTCAGGAGATGTTATTTACTTGATGCGTACATCGGATACTTCTTACCTATATACTTTATCGTGTGCTTCACGTATTCCTTGTGCTCGTATTTATCGCATGCTCCGTGTGCTCATATTACATTCGTGTGCATAACGTATCATGATTTGATTCATGAATATTAGTCGGGATGGGGGAGTAGGAGTTGGTTATGTGATCAAATATTTAGCGTATTCGTGTGCATGATAATTATACAATACACGTATAATTGAGTTACCATAGTACAGACTTGTGCAACCCAACACGATCACATAATGAACTTGTACTCTAAATCACTTAGATATTATCACCAGTTCTCTTGTTACAGTACACACCATATTTCTTGTACCTATTTATTCCAGTTATCCTTGTGTTTATATGCCTAGTTCATCTGTATTTTTTATTTCATAGTACCTGTGCATCTTGTATTCTTTTCTATTGTTGTTATATATTCTCCACTATGTATATGAAACTGCTGTTAGAGTATTGTACTTCGCTCCAATTCTGACTGAATATATTTTTCCAAACGGCTATTTAGAGGATTGGTGTCCTACCTATTATGGCCCGTAGGACAGAGTGCTAGCTGAGGTAGTACCCTTAGCCCAGGACGATCCAGTACCAGTTATCGAGGAGACACACCTAGCTATAGCAGACCCATAGCTAATATTTATTGTACTGGATATGTTTCCAGCTTAGACTATGGCATGTTGATTACATTAAGACCATTTATATTTATTATTAGACTCTAGACTTGTTATTGTTATGACTTGTAATTCTCTTCTGTTTATGATATCGTGCCATTATCTGTCTCTAGTTTGGTGATTGAGTATTGATGCTATATATATTCATCTTGTCCTCCTTAAGGAGTTGAGTTACCTTTGACAGGTTATATATATCATTGCGTGAGTTGTTAGATTATGCTGTGGACCCTTACAACGTTCTACCTCCGATGTTGCGGCGTAGACTGGACGTACCCACGACTCATGCCCAATTTTCGGGTGCGGGTCGTGACATGATTTTAGTGGTGACCATTGTAGGTCGAGGTTGCAACTAGTACGATATCGTAATAGTAATCCAAGTTGGAAACTATTATGAGCCTGTTATAGGACTTAGGATATAGGACGAAAGAATACTCAATCACAACTAGGAAAATTTTTAATCAATTAAATTTTGCTAATTCTCATTCATTCTAAATACTTGCTTTCTTTGAATATTATTGTCCTTCCTTGATGATATCGTATCTTGTACTTATTAATCACTTTATTTTGATCTGTCTTCATGATGCCTCCGAAGACCAGGTCCAAGCGATCAGCAGTAGCTTCGGAGAGGTCGGCGACTTCTCGACCACCTGTCCGAGCAGCAGCAAACACTGTTCTACCTCCACCAGTTCGAAGGGCTGCCTCACCAGTTCAGGTGAGAGCCTTAGCTATTTTGGGGGGATCCTCCTCCCCTATCTGTTCAGAGGATCATTCCAGCCACTATAGAGGGTTATCCTTCTTCTCCTCCAGCATTTTAGAGGGCTGTTTAAGCAGGATCGGAGGGTCTTCAACCCCCACCACCAGTAACAGCTGACAGGGCATAGATGTTCGTCATATTCTGGGAGATGATAGCGGCACAGCAGAGACAGGCGGACGTACTATGCCAGGGCATTGAGATTGCCCACCAGGTTGCATTGGCTGCAGTGGAGAAGGTGGCGTCGCCCCAACCACAGGGTGCACAGCCCAGACCTGGCAACATACAAGATTTTAATAAGCTAGGTCCCGCGACTTCAAGGGGACAGAGGGTATTATCTACCTGACAACTAGCTAGAGCACCTCGAGCATATTATCCGCTTGTCCCATTTTACTGAGGACCTGAGGATAGAGGCGTCTGGATTACAGATGTCGGATATTGCTAGCACCTAGTTCCGGAATGAACCACATATTTCTGATCTAGGGTTGACATGGGATGGCTTCAAGGACATGTTCAAGAGGAAGTTCTTTTCGTGCACGGAGAGACGACAGTTTCAAAACCTCCGGCAGGAGGGGGGCAATGTTGGTTGAGCAGTAAGCCGCAGAGTTCGATAGGCTGAGCAGGTATGCAAGGAACATAGTACAAGATCTGGAGGACAGGGTGAGCCATTTCAAGGAGGGCCTAAACTGGGACATGAAGACCCTTATTTCTTCGAGTCATGAGACGTTCGCGACGGTTCTTGCGGAGGCCCGCAAGCTCTAGAGGGACCTAAATTTTGAGGCCCAAGAGGGACCAAGAGATATTTGGTAGTAGTAGCGCGGGCCCATCCAAGCGGCCCTAATTCCAGAAGCAGCAACAACAACAGACCTTCCAGCCTCAGCGTCAGCAGCATCAGAGGCATCAATAACATGCTCTTATCTGTCCCTTATGCAAGAAGCTAGGACATGAATGTGACGTGTGCAGGAAGAGGTTGGGAGTGTGTTTGTTTTATAGAGCGGTATATCACCAGCTGAGAGACTGTCGTCTGACACCAGCTCATCCAGGTCAGGGTAGAGCTCCTGCTCAAAGAATACCAGTTAGAGCACCAGCAACACCTGCAGCACAGCAGAGGGGACCTCCACTCTCGACCCAGCAGGAATATTTTGTACAGCATCAGCAGGAGAGGGAAGCACCACAGAGGCAAGCTTTCGCCATGATGATTGAGGAGACGGAGCCAGTTGGAGATATCATCGCAGATTCGGTTATCCTATATTCCAATCCAGTATTAGCTTTGTTTGATTCTGGTGCTTTCCATAGTTTATATCAGTATCTTTTGCTCTTAAGCACCATTTAGAGGCTAAATCCTTGTATAGGACTTGCAAGATCATGATTGGGGGTGGCATCATCCTGGTTAGTAATATTTCCAAGTATCAGAGATTTACTTTGGGAGACCGAAAGTTAAGTGAGTTCTTACTCGTAATGCCACTTCTGAGCTACGATATTATACTCGGGGTGGATTGGTTGAGTAGGCACTATGCTAGCATAGATTATCGTGGAGGCAGAGTTTTTTTTTTACCGCTGGGAATGCCAAAGTTCGAGATTGCCAGAGGAGCAGCGGAGCAGAGCGAAGGAGTCTTCAATGGAGCCCTGGTGGAAGAGAAAGGAGTTGCCACATCCTTTGATTGCAAAGTTCCTGGATATCTTTCTAGAGGAGTTGTCGGGGTTGCCGCCAGACAGGGACGTTGAGTTCTCTGTCATAACATGTCTATAGGGTGAACAACAACGAGATGGCAGAGTTGAAGAAGCAGGTAGATGAGTTGCAAGACAAGGACTTAATCAGATCCAGTTCATCACCATGGGGTGCTCTGGTATTGTTTGTACCAAAGAAGGATGGGTCAATACGAATGTGTATCTGTCATGCCCCAATCTCCCGCAAGCTCGATCGTCCCCGATTAATGTGAATCACTATATTGCAGCACTCCCACAGGACAATCATTCTCATCGGGACATGATATCGTACAAGCCTGGAGTTGCGCTCGCACAAGGCGATGTTGTCAAACATCAAAGTTATCATTGAAACGGCCAAGTTGCAGCAAAAGTCAAGTATTGTGTGCCAAGCACACATCAGAGTATACCCAGCGAAGCTCTCGATAGGGTCCAACATAGAGGATAATGCCACAAAGGAGAATACCACACTCTTGCTCTTTCTCTTACCCACAAAGGTACTTACCGTTCATACATTATGTCTCGTATATCCAAGCAGAGCCACTATACCAGCGTACCTAAAATAATGCCCACAAACGTGGGTCAGTACACAGCCATACTGGTGAGCGGGGTAACCCACTCGTCTAAACCGACACTAAGTAGAATAGTAAATGCAAACAGTTATATGGTGATCTTTCTACTTGAATCCTAGATTCATTTCATGGTTGAGGTATGACATGTTAACGAAAACTGTAAAGCATGTTAAACATGCAAGCATTCAACTTAAGTCTATAAGCAAGCAGATATATCTAATTCAAAAGAAAACTAGCATACAAACCGTCCTACTCAAACCCAAGCAACACGTGAACCTATCAGATATCATCATCCAAGCCTCAATATCCATCCTCAATCCAAGCCTTATTAATCCAATCATTGATATGCACAATCTTGCCGAGGCAAGGTGGCTGCCGCCTACACGAAAAGCACAAACCAAACCAAAGCAAAGCAAAGCAAAGCAAACCAACTCTTATATATATGAAGTCACTGGCCAAGCCATAAAGGACTAATCGTCTGTAGTTCTACTCAATCCAACACTGAGTACCTAGCCCGTCTAGTCGCATCGAACTGCCGGCATCGTGCCTAAGGCACGTTACCATTTGTCTCCTCCATGGCCGAATGATCCTGGTGCCCCGGAGCCTTCCCGTTCAAGAAAACCAAACCCTGTGCGCAACAGGTTGTCCGTGACCGATGTAGACACCAAGTAGGTATAACGAGAGAATCGAGCATTCTTGCCCCACCAAATGATACTTGCCTCAATCTAACCAACTATCCATAACCATTCTCCAACTTATATCCCAAGGCACCATCTCAAGTTATTCCCATAGGCACTATGCCGCTTTGACATATTGCTCCAATTGGCGCAACATCCCTCGCTCAGAAAACTCCATGGGACAATGCCCCAACAGTGGCACAATGCCCTCACCGATGTAGTTGTCCGATTTTGAACCACAACTGCACGCTTCACATGACAAAGCACCCAACAAATACTCGTGCACGGATGCACGCTCGCTCATCCGCCCGAAGTGCCTCGATGTTCTATCCAAGATGATCTACTCAAGCTCCAACTACCTACTCAAGCTTCAACTGCCCAACGCAAAACCAACTTAAGCCACAAATCACATCCAACCAAATGACGCACACTCTATGCATGCCACAGTATAGTAATTTTAAAGTTCCAATCCAAGTGTTCAAGCCATTATGTATGTTCCATATTATTAGGCATGATGGAGTAGAGAAGAAGGGACAGCCCACTCACCAAGTCTGATTCCGTTAAGCACCCTGCCTTGCCGATACGGCCGATCCCTTGAACTCGTGGTCCAATGCAAATCACAAACTACTCAATTGGTATGACCTTTCGAGCAGACCATGCTCTCCAAATTATTCGACCGATCAGACTAAGGAAGACGGCATTATCGCTCCAGTCCAGCTATCTTGGTACTGCCCTGAATGAACATCTGATTCTATCGAACTCTGCTAGCGATCTGCACATGAAACC
The DNA here is from genome assembly GCA_036927795.1 of Iris macrosiphon. Classification (NCBI taxonomy): domain Eukaryota; kingdom Viridiplantae; phylum Streptophyta; class Magnoliopsida; order Asparagales; family Iridaceae; genus Iris; species Iris macrosiphon. Next base: position 130,973,987 of record JAYESA010000009.1, on the reverse strand, counting down.
AACTTAATCAATACTTGTTTCCAAATCCAACAAATCAAAAAATATAACCATCTATTGCCTCATTCAATCTGACTCAGCGTAATGCACCATGCGGTTGTGGGGCATTACATAATATACCACTTAGAATCAGGTTTATCCTCGAACCATACTAGTATCCATTCCTTATCCTATGCCGCTTGTCAAATTTATAACTCTGCTCCATACAACTTATATTCTCTTGATCCAGACTCAGCATCTCGCTCGCGCTGAACGCTCGTACAAATTCTATATTCCCATATCCTCCTTGCAGCTCAATATGAATTTCTTATATCGCTTAGTTTTGGATCATACACATATTTAAGGCATCCCTGAAATACATGCATTTCAGTCGAGCTTAGCGATAGCAAATTTGGACAAGTTACAAGGATATCTTTATGTCCGAGGCATTCATTCGTTTTATACCCAATTGAACCAATCATGGCGTTCATTCCATAACTTATTCGCGCAAGTACTATTCTCAAATACGATAATTTTCCACTGATGATCTTCCCACCTGACTCAAATTAGTTTATTTTCCAACTCAATCCATCCAAATATTTCGGAATCCACACTAAAACTATCCAAACTCAATTAATCAAACTCTAGCATGACTCCAATCACACAATGTTCTGCAAGTACCGTCTTCAAATATTATCTCATACACCGAGAGATCATCACAACCAATACTACCCCAGCTAGAAGACTTATCCAAATATCAAACTATGCTCTTAGATCAGCTCAGCCCAACACCTCTGCCTCAATCTCAATACCTCACTAGGTGAACATCTATATTGAGGTTCATGTGATCCATGATAATTTTGCCGCCATGCCATAGGGATAGTGTCGCCACGATTTCAACGTAGAGACACTCGCCATAATTCCTAGGTCGCGTATGGAATAGTTTTTCGCGCTGCTTCCACTACCTTGAAGCACAGGATATCACCTTCGCCTTCTGTACGAGCACGCATCCCAGACTAAGTTTCGATGCATCTTGTAGATCTGAGGCACATTTGTCCCTTCCGGTATTGTAAGGATTTGATCTGAACGAGTTGTTGCTTTAACTTTATAAGCTAGTTTCACAGTCTTCAATCCATATGAATGTTATTTCCTTCCGGGGCACGATAAGTCAGAGGCGATACCATCTTCAAAAATCTGTGACTCATAATCTCATCAGTTGGCTTAGGCCATTTCCACCATCGCTTCGATCTTCTGGCTGCATCTTCAGCTGAAGGCTATCCATGTATCTCTCAAATCCAACACTCAGTCACTAAGGCCAATCTCCAGCATACACTACTCACATCCACCCTCGACAAATTCCCAAATACGTCACCGCAAGGGTCGTTCTATGGGTCTACAACATTAATCCCTGATTTGGCAGTCAAATCGCTGGGGTCAGTTGTCCCGAAGCTACGCTCGATAATTGAAAGTCACCACGATAGACAGTTACTACAAACTATGCTATATCTCATCTGCAAATCTGAGCCATAATCCAACCATTCCATCCGAACTAACTTCTGAATCTGAGCACTTTATGTACTACCTCTGATGAATTTGTCAACCAAACGCCGCTTAACCACCTAGAGTCTTACTATCTATCCAAGCCACAAATTTAGAACTGCGCTCGTTGAAACTGTCTTTCATTATTCCACCCTTCTATCCTGAATCCATTAAATTTTTTGAACTGCCATGTTCGACTTATCGTACTACCACTTGCAACAATTTCTGAAACCAAAGACTTGCTCCAATTCTTATCCGTATGCCATGTTTCATAGTGCACATCTAACTTGCTCGAGCAGTACAATATTTTGCTCCAACGTTGCTCTTTCGTTTAGCTATATTCAAGTCCATCCGCCATAATCCTTGCTCTCGTTCCATTCCTTAGCCTATCTTGATTTCTCTATGTTCTGATTAGTCCACACTCTTTCAATGCCTCGTGCATCAGTTCTAACATAAATCTTAAATCCATATTGCCTTTACTTGTTGGCTCAATCCGCCTCGGTACTATAAGTGTTAACTTCCAATCTGACTTAACATCAACTAGACTTGCTCCATGCCCGTTCACGTCTTTCGAAGAATTCGTCTACCATTGTTGTACCATTTTGCCAAATTTTACTTTCGCTAAACCTGAGTCAAACTTCTCGAGAGCCAATATCCAAAATCCTTCTACTTCGTACGAATCCATCACATTGCCCCTCCAAAGTAAATCGTATTTTATTACTCAACCAACAGCTCCAATGTGCTGCCAAAATTCGTAGTCCGTGCTCGCTATCCTTCGATTCATCCATCGCTCGATTAAGCGTATCCCAACTGTTTCTTCCTCATGCTCAACTCTCTCTTTGCATCCATGAATGCTCCACCGAACTTCTAAATCGTGTAAGCGAACTCTGATATTCAACTTTCCCATCTGATCGATCTTTATTTGTTTCTAATACTTGGTCCGCATCAATCCTTCAAATTCTAAATACTATTTTTATTGTTGATTCCGTTCTCGTCCATCACCCAAGTCCACCGATACTTCCATTTGCACAAGTCCATTCTTGATCGCTCAAGTATAACGTAGAATACCTGAGTCAAATTCTATTGCACCATATACCACTTAGAAATAGAGTCGCTCAAGCGCTTACTCTTTTGTCGATGAACGTCTATTCCAAACCAACTATTCTGAGATAAACATGTCGATCGTAACTCAATATTCGCTTGCTCCATGTCCCATTTCCTAACTCAGCCGATATGCACCAACCAACTTATATTTTTGTTACCCTTGTCCATTGAGGCAATTTCTTTGAGGTCTATCCAACATATTCCAATGCCAAGTTCACTATATGGTATACCATATACCACTCTAAATTAAGTCACTACTCACATCATAATTCCTTGCACTGATCCAAGATTCGTTTGAACCATCCCTTATGCGTGATCCTGCCATCACCAACTCAAGTCTGATACAAAACTCAGCCAACGCATGAACCATCTAACTCTTCCATTAATCTCGCTAGATACAACTTGTGCCATGTTCCATTCTCAATACTTCCAACTATTCTCAAACCGTCTGATATTTTTGCTATATGAGCAACACGTACAACGATCTCTTCCAAGTAATCTAATCCAATACCCAATTGTTCCTCTCATTTGCTGTACGAGCAACTCGTGCAAAGCTATTCTCATATCCCCAAGCCAACTCAAACCTGCTCAGCCAATACTCTATGTGATATACCTAGCCAAAAATCAAACTCTATCCAACATATTTGCTACATGAGCAACTCGTGCAATGATCTATTCTCATACGATGCTTCTACTCACAACATACCACATAACCAATCTCGTCTGCCAACCAACTGCTCCACTGATGCAACCAGAATCTCCTGAATGACAAGCCAAACCAAAGCAATGACACACCTCTCAACTTGCTGCATAAATGCAACAACACCCAACGATGCTAAGCGATCTACCGAAAACCAACGAAAGCAACGGAACAAAAAATAGCATACACCCACAACCAGCAAATATGTAGACTTATTGCATAAAACATCCAATGTGGCACCAAGTAGAGCCAAGAGCTAAACGACACGCAAAAGCTATTTAGAGTTTATGATAAACCAAAGGATAAAGTCCGAGAAAATGAATCGGACGCTCTGATACCAATATGTCACGCCCCAATCTTCCGCAAGCTCGATCGTCCCTGCTGAACGTGAATTACCACATTGCAGCGCTCCCGCAGGATAATCGTTCTCATCGGGACATGATATCGTACGAGCCTGGAGTTGCACTCGCACGACATCACATCCCAATGAGAACAATTGTACTGCGGGAGCACTGCAACATGGTGATTCACGTTTAGCAGGGATGATCGAGCTTGCGGGAGATTGGGGCATGACAGTATCGACTACAGGTCTCTGAATAATCTTACTATCAAGAATAGATACCCGTTGTCGAGGATAGATGATCTTTTCGATCAGTTAAGCTGAGCGAAGGTATTCTCGAGGACAAACTTGAGGTCAGGCTACCACCAGGTGAAGGTGAAGAGAGGATATTTCGAAGACAGCTTTTCAAACTCGGTATGGCCAGTTCGAGTTTATAGTGATGCCGTTTGGGTTGACCAATGCTCCATCGATATTCATGAACCCGATGAACAAGGTGTTCTACCAGTACCTTGATAAGTTTGGGGTGGTATTCATCGATGATATCCTCATGTATTCAAAGATGCCAGAGGAGCACCTGAGGATAGTTCTGGAGACTCTCAGGAAAGAGGAGCTTTATGAAAAGTTTTTGAAGTACGAGTTCTTCCTTGAAAAGGTTAAATTTCTTGGGCATGTAGTGACAGAAGATGGGATCTCAGTTGACCCGAGAAAGGTCTCGGCAGTGGAGTCATGGGCTACTCCAAGTTCAGTAGCAGAGATCAGAAGCTTTCTGGGTCTGGCAGGATACTACATGAGGTTTGTACAGGACTTCTCCAGGATTGCAGAGCCGATGACTAGACTGACCATGAAGAACGTAGAGTTTGTGTGATCAGAGGAGTGTCAGGCCGCTTTTGATGAGCTGAAGAAGAGATTGACGACAGCTCCAGTATTGACATTGCCATCGGGGTTAGGTAGATTCACTATTTATAGTGATGCTTCAGGTAAGGGTTTGGGTTGCATTCTACAGCAGAATGGAAAGGTGATTACCTATGCTTCCAGGTAATTACATCCCCATGAGAAGAATTAGTCCACCCATGATCTGGAGTTGGCAGCAGTCATTTTTGCTCTAAAGCTATAAAAATACTATCTGTACGGAGAGCGTATAAAAATATTCACAGACCACGAGAGCTTAAAGTACGAGTTTACCCAATATGAGCTAAATATGAGACAGAGGCGGTGGTTGGAGTTGATGAAGGACTTCAACATATCGTTATATTACCATCCAGGGAAGGCCAACGTAGTTGTCGATGCCTTGAGCAAGTATCCGATGGCAATATTCTTGACATCAGACCGACATTTGTTGGCCGACCTTGAGAGCTTGGGTATTGAGGTAATATTTTTCGATATCGAGATACAGATGTGGGGATTACATATACAGTCAGAGCTAATAGATAGGATTAGGACTGCACAGTATAATGACGCGACTCTGAGGAGCAACAGAGCACAGGTTCAGGCCGGTTATTGGATGACTTCACCATTATTGAGGACGGTTCCTTGCGGTATGGTACGATGTTGTGTTTACCGAGTAGAGTTGCATGAGGAGGTTTTATAGGAGGCACATGGCTCTTAATACTCTATGCATCCGGGTGCCAACAAGATGTATAGGGATCTGAGGGAGCATATTTGGTGGTATGGTATGAAACGGGAGGTGGCGAGCTTCGTATCTAGATGCTTAGTGTGCAAGCAGGTAAAAGCAAAGAGGTAAAGGCCAGGCGGTTTACTTCAGCCCTTATCCATTCTAGAGTGGTAATGGGAGCGTGTTACCATAGATTTTGTTTTGCCATTTAAAGATGAGATTTACTTCAGCCCTTATCCATTCCGCGATCTCCAAGAGGAAAAGATGCAATTTGGGTCATCGTAGATAGGTTGACCAAATCAGCCCACTTCTTGCCATTTAAAGTGGGTACGTCTAAGGAGAAGCTCACAGAGATTTATGTGCGACATATTATCAGATTGCACGGGGTCCCTGTGAGCATAGTCTCAGATCAGGATAGTCTCTTTATGTCCCATTTTTGGAGAAGTTTGCAGGCTAGCTTGGGCACCCAGCTCAAGTTCAGTACCGCATATCACCCCTAGATGGATGGTCCATCAAAGAGGAATATTCAAACTCTCGAGGATATACTACACACCTGTGTTCTGGACTTTAGAGTTTCTTGGGAGGATCAACTCCACCTGGTAGAGTTTTCTTACAATAACAGTTACCAGGCCAGTATTGAGATGTCGCCATTCGAGGTGTTGTATGGGCAGAGATGTTGCACTCCTTTATCTTGGGATAATGTTGGTAAGAGAGCATCGTTGGGAAAGGAGATAGTTGTGGATACAACCGAAAAGGTGAAGCTTACCAGAGATAGACTTCGGGTGGCGTAGGATAGACAGCGGCATTGGGCCGACAGCCACCGGAGACTTTTAAAGTTTAAAGTAGATTTTGTTTTGTATTACTTGTGATTTTTTTGTTGTAGATTGAGTGTTACGACGGTATTTTATTCTAGGTTGGCGATCTAGTATTTTTGTGGATTTCTTTGACATAGAGAATGATTCACTTTGGTGGAGACGGGAAGTTTAGTCCATGATACATCGGACCCTTCGGTATTCTTGCGAGGGTCGGTGCAGTGGCCTACAGACTAGACTTGTCGCCTGCACTAGAGGGAGCACATAACGTGTTCCATGTGTCACAGCTGAGATGATATATGGCAGATCCTAGTCACATATTAGATCACTCGGATATCGAGGTGGGTCCTACTCTTAGTTATCCAGAGCATCCGGTGGAGATTCTGGATCGCCGGAAGAAGATGTTGGAGGCATTTCTCCAGGATACTCTACCTAGGAGAGGGAAGCTAAGATGCGTGAGCGGTAACCTTATCTTTTTGAGCCGTGAGGCATTTTTTTCTTGCTATTATTGCTTCTTGTAGTGTTAGTTTTTCTCTAAATTTTGAGGGCAAATTTTTTTAAGGATGGTTGGATTGTAACCATCACTTTTCAGAATAGAGATAATTATGTCATTAGTATTATATTATTGATTTTAATAATAATTAATTAATATAGAGGATGGTTCATGATTAGCCCTATAGTTAGGCTAGTTGGTAATGAACTCAACTAGACTTGTCATGACAAATAGAGTAATCTAATGAATTAGTTTGGTTAATTAGTTATAATAGAGGGAATAAATAAAATCCTCATCCATTTAAATTTGAACATTCATTAATTAAACCCCTCTTTAGCTAAACCCTTTATGACAACCCTTGGAGGGCAATTTGGACATTTTGTATGGACTAACCCTAACCTACATTGGCCGGCCCTATTTAGGAGGAGGGAGCCCCCCTCTTCTTCATTAGTTGTTCATGAAGAAACCTTAAGTTTAGTTATTTCCTCCAAGCATTCTTTCCTCCATATAAATCAATCACAATCTCTCTTATTTTCATTCCCAATGAGGGCTAGAAGCTTGAAGGTTGCAATAGGCTTGAGGAAGAGGAGTTTGGCTAGAGATTGGTGCTTATTCCTCACTCTTGTGCTTATTGGATGAACCACATTGGGAATCCATCTTTCAATGGATAAAAACTATATTTTCCCTTGTCATTTCAGATTTGAATGGTGTAATAAACTCCTAGAAACCCTTCCTTAGTTCAAGACTACCCCTGGGAAGAAGAAATAGGTCCAAAGGAGGCCTATGGAGAAAGTTACATTAGGTTTTGTGTCCATTTGAAAAAAACTTCGAGGTGGCACACCAAGTGTTTAATGAAATACCTAATGGGTCATTTCACACTAATTTATATTGCTTATTGGTATTTTAGGTGTATCTTAAGGATTTTGTTGTGTTTGGAAGTAATTTGAGGGTGTATCCTAGAGTATCACATGAGTTAACACCAAGTGTTTGTTAGAATGGTATAGGTATATGTGAGTGTCTAGTTGTGTATTAGTTTCATTTACATTGGTATATTGTATTCATTATGTCTAATATCATATGGATAAATATATGGTATATATATATATATATATATATATATATATATATATATATATATATATATATATGAATGTTACTGTGTGTGTTGTGTGCTTGTGAGCTCACTGTCACTGTGTGTGTGCATTATCTTGTGCACAGTAAAATATGTGTGTGAGTGCACTGTGTTCAGTGTTTGGTAGTGTTGTGTGTGTGCTATGTGTTGATGTCAGTAGGAGATACCTTAGTGTTTAGACTTGTGCAAGTGTATTTTGAGTATGCCAATCTTGGGCAAGGTAGTGTTCATGAGAGGGGAGAGTGTTATTGTTACTGAGATAAGGTTTGTTGTGTGTTTGTGACTGACGGGAGTACAGTGTTTGCATGTACATGTGTATGAGTTGGGCTAAAGGAATGAGTGATCCCTTGTGCAATAACCTGTGTCCAGGATATAGGAGTGTGAAGGGTTGGAGAAGCTCTCGAGCAATAGCATTGCTGTTAGAAGGATCTGCAGTAGGAGCAAGGCATTGAGTGCAGTTTTGGTGCATCAAGTATGATTTCACTATGGTGTATTTTGAGAAGAGGGAAAGGCCTGCTGATAGGAAATTATGGAGTATAAGTGTGTGCTAGGAAAATGGTGTACAAGCATGTGTTAATGAGAGGAGATGGAATTGTGAGTATCAGTATAAGTGTAAGAATAAAAAGGAAAGTATAAGAGGTAGATAAGTTAGTGCAGGATCATGTTCAGTGAGGGAAAACTCTGAAGGAGGAGTGTATTGTAGGCAAGGGTAGCAACAGCTTAAGCATGAAGGGTAGCAACATCTTCAGCATGAAGTAGTAGCAACAACAGTATATTGGATTGCTAAGACAGGTTGTGAATATCAATGGTGCAGTAGTGCACATTTGTGCATTGTAAGTGATGTTAGCAGCTGGGAGTAAAATGAGGCTGGCTACTCAAGGTTAGGGGTAGTGCTATATACAATTAGTTATTGGAAGGGAAGCCCATGCACTGATGCATGAAGTATTCGTTGTGCACACATGTGCAACAGCAGTAGGATGGAGCAGCAGCTGCTGTTAGGTTGGTTAGCTTGGATATTAGCTGATGTTATTGTGGTGATTGTTGTGGTTAGTCTTAAGATTATTAGTTGGTGTTAGAGTATTTGACCTAGAGTTGTTGTGCAAGTGCGCTAGAGTGTCAAGTATGTATCTTTGCAAAATAACTAGTGTTAAGGTATCATGAAGAGATCTAGATATTAGGTAATACTAATATATTTAAATACTAAGGTAATAGGTAAAAGAAGTAACTGGTATATAAGATCTTATAGAGTTATTATGGTATCCATGTGATACTTGAGTTAAGTTCTGAGTTAAGTGTTAGTACTAGCCTAAGGTATTAATATGAGGTATTGGTAAATAGCTAGGTAATAGATATTATAGACTAAGATACTATGTATTGATATTATAGAGTCTATAATATATATATGATTAGCTAGTGACCTAGAAATCCATATATAACCTAGTTTTGACTTAGAGTTGACTATTTTGACCCTAAAAGTCAATCCTTGACCTTGTTTGACTAGAGGAGCATTTTATCTAGAAATTCTATTTTAACTTATTTTAACTTGTTTATCCCTTCATTACACCAAATGACATGTAATTTCACATATCGGTTTGTGTGATACCAGTTCGGACATTGTTCTACCATATTTGCTCAGGACCTCAGACGGGTACATTCTCTGTTAGTTTTCAGTACTTGATAGTGTATATATCGCATATTTTAGATCTGTTTTACTTGATTCTGATACCATGATTACACGGGCTGTATTATATTGATCAAGTCTGGAGATGTTATTTTATATCAGATGCTTCTTATACATGTACTTTATTGTATGCTTCGAGTATTCATAGTACTCGTATCTACCGTGTGCTCCGTGTGCTCATATTATATTCGTGTGCGTAACGTGTCATAATTTGATCCTTGAATATTAGTCGGTACGGGGGAGTAGGAGTTGGTTATGTGATCAAACATTTAGCGTATTTGTATGCATGTTAATTATATGATACACGTATAATTGAGTTACCATAGTATAAACTTGTGCAACCCAACCCGATCACATATGAACTTGTAATCTAAATTACTTAGATAGTATCACCAGTTCTCTTGTTACAGTACACACCATATTTCTTGTACTATTTATTCCAGTTATCATTGTGTTTATATGCCTAGTTCATCTGTATTTATTATTTTATAGTACATGTGCATCTTGTATTCTTTTCTATTGGTGTTATATATTCTCCACCATATATATGAAACTGTTTTTAGAGTATTGTACTTTGCGCCAATCCTGACTGAATATATTTTTCCAAACGGCTATTTAAAGGATTGATGTTCTACCTATTATGGCCCGTAGGACGGAGAGCTACCTGAGGTAGCACCCTTAGCCCAGGATGATCCAGTACCAGTTATCGAGGAGACACACCTAGCTATAGCAGACCCATAGCTAATATTTATTGTACTGGATATCTCCAGCATTAGACTATGGCATGTTGATTATATTGAGACCATTTATATTTATTGTTAGACTCTAGACTTGTTATTGTTATAACTTGTGATTCTCTTCTGTTTATGATATCGTGCCATTATCTGTCTCTAGTTTGGTGATTGAGTATTGATGCTATATATATATTCAACTTGTCCTCCTTATGGAGTTGAGTTACCTTTGACAGGTTATATATATATATATCATTATGTGAGTTGTTAGATTATGTTGTAGACCCTTACAGCATTCTATCATCGATACTGCGGCGTAGGCGGAACATGCCCACGACTTATGCCTAATTTTTGGGTGCGGATCGTGACACTTGGGTCCTCAAAAAGGAGAATCTGGAGTTCTTAGTTGTATATAATGAGTTGTTGTATCATCATAGCATCTTTCTGTGAGTATATGTCAGGACGATATCGTCCTATCGAACAGGGCCAGAGATTGTGCTTTATACTTGGGTGGATATACCACATTGTTCTACTCGAGAGGATAGGATTGTCGTATCCCGAGCTTCTTGAGCGTGTCTCGGTTGTCTCTGGCATCAACATGAGCACATAGTTCCCTGATGTCCTCTTGAACTTCATCTGCCGGCGGAGGGGCAGAGGAGGGTGGCAAGAGAGGGACACCTATTGGAGGGGTCGAAGCTGGTGCGTTAGACTCCCCGTTGGTTCCTGGGTCCTAGCTTGCATGTTCCGGAGTTCTTGATTGAGGTGGGATCAAGTTCACCTTGATTTCCAGTACTGTATGGTATAATATCTGCATCAAGGCACTCATAGTGAGCATTATCGTCTCAAGTGCCGTGAGGCATTAGCGGTCACTGGATCCTTCTCCATTGTCTCCTCCTGCCATGTATACTGACAGAATATGGGGGGAGATGGACGAAACAATGGATTCTTCACTCTCTGCCCACTGATCCCTGAGTCTCGCGATCCTCGGGGAAGGCTGGCATTGTTGCATCATCTTCAAAATCTGGGGGATTGCTACCCCCAGCCCTGGTTGTCGCATCAGTCACATGGTTACCCGATGCGTATCGTTGTCTGTTCCTTGGGAATCACTATCTTCGCAGAACGATGGGTCATTATGGAACACCGAGGGTTGACTACCCCCAACAGTTTTACTGCTGATTGTGTGTCGGCCTCCTTGGAGGAAGACCTTATTCTTGAACGGGTTCTTTAAAATATCCCCATAGCAGGTACTGATAGCTTGCTGCCTCGCGATCGATTCCTCGATGCACTTGCCGAGACCATAGGATTTGACTTTACTATCTTACGCAAAGAAGGAGACTTTTAAGTGGAGCAGCATAAAGCAAAGGATAACTCCTTTTCTTCTTATACTTGCACTCACTTTCTGAGACATTGTCGGATAGGTATAGTTGGTTGCAATCGCTGAAATGCTGACTGGTTGGCTGGAGGTGCAACCACTTTGGCGCAGCAACAGTTTAGGACAATGCTGGCACAAGTGTGGCCTGAAAAGGGCACCTCGCGGTTGTTTCTCTCGTCTTATGCTTGTGACTTATCACATCACGTAAATAAAGTGAGGGAAAATTTACTGGTACACCCACTTCGTGCATATGGCCAAGCCATGCAAATGAGTGTAATCCAACATATTTTTATATTTTTTTAGAATTAAAATTATTGTGATATTCGCATAGCAATCGTGAGATTTATAGATAAACCCATGTTACACCTATGTCACATCGTCCAAAATATGCAACGTTATGTTAAATATAGCTCTTAAAGACTCATATATAGCTTTACATATCTATTTATTGCATTTTAGAATTTTTGTGAATTTTCAAGAATTTTCAAGAATTTTTTGATAATTAAAACTTAGAAAATATATTTGTCGATGACCTTTCCGAATTTATTTTTGTGACATAAGAAAATATTTTTGTGTTAAACTTTTATTTTAGGGTTAGAATGCCTATATATTTTTTCTAGAATTTGTTTGGATTTTATGATAATTTTAAGTATTTATTTTGAGTTAAATAGAGCAAAATTGAATTAATATTTATGTAATTTAAAACTGCATTATACAGTCAGTAGATCAGTCAGCTTCCCTGTCAGCACGGGACCTTTCCGAATTTATTTTGGAGACATAAGAAAATATTTTGGTGTCAAACTTTTATTTTAGGGTTAGAATGCCTATATGTTTTTTTCTAGAATTTGTTTGGATTTTGTGATAATTTTAAGTATTTATTTTGAGTTAAATAGAGCAAAATTGAATTAATATTTATGTAATTAAAAACTGCATTACACAGTCAGTAGACGAGTCAGCTTCCCTGTCAACATAGGGGGCTGGGGGGGCGTATCCGCTCTGCATATATATATATATATATATATATATATATAAACACTAAACTGTTCAGCCTTAATATTAAATTAGAAGAGAGAAAAAGATGGTTGCTTCGTACGAGACTTTCAAGGTCTTCAACCTTCGGGAAGGCCTAGCGACCAATCCAGACATCGGAATTATGCGTCATTTTTTTTTTTTAGAACCGCATCAATAAGGATCCTGAATATATAATTTATTTTTGATAATTAGGAACCAAAATTTCTGTGGAATTATTTTAGTATCAATAGTAATGGTGAATGAGTATCAAGAGAGAGATGTTGTGTGAAGGGAGTTAGTCGTACATGGCTTATGAGGACTTGATGTATGAGGCTCGAGCAAATCCCTGTGTGTGCAAAAAAAAAAAAACTGAGATGCTAGATAACTAATTATTGTATTAGTGGAGGGTACTTGTGAGTGCTCTTACACCCAGTTTCAGTTAATGCATGTGTTGAGGTGTTGTGTATTTGATATGTGTAACTTGATAAGAGGGAGTTCAGTGGGTGTCAGGGAAGGCTTGCAACGGGTTGCACTGTGACCTGTGTCCAAGCATGGAGGTAGGGTGTTGGTTGAAGTGCAGTGAGGTATTGTAAGGGTGAGTGAGGTATGTTGTTACCAAGATAATATGCATTGATATCAAGCTATCATTTTAGTAATATAACAATGAGGTATTAAGAGTTAGATATGGGTTATTAAGTTAGATTAGATTTTGAGGTATTGGGATTTCAATAGGAAATGGGTATTAGTGTATCTAGAGCTAAGATATTAGAGTATTGGGTATGTTAGTATAAATAAGATAAGGTATAAGGTTGAGGTAATTAGTTAGAGTATCATTAAACACTAGGAATTGAGTCATAGTATGGGCTAAGGTAGATATTAAGGTAAGTTTTATATAGATAAGGTATTACCTTGATACCAAAATATATGAGTTATATATACTATTAGCAACTAGTATAGCTAATATTAACTAATATTAGCTAGGTATTAACTAATATTGACTAGTATGCCATGGTATGACCTAGAAACCTAGTCACAACCTAATATCACCTAGAATTACCTAGTTTAGCGTTGTAACCACCCTAGAAGCTAGGTATGAACCTAGTCTCAAGGTATTGACCTAAATTTGACCTAGTCAGACTCTTTTGACCTAGTTTTGATTTAATTAAACATGTTATTGACTTTAAAACACCAATTGACATAAAATTTTATATATAGGTCAGTGTAACACCAGTTTGGACACGATTTGCATCATTTGCTCGGGACCACATGCGAGTACATTCTCTGATAGTTTTCTTTATTTGATATTTACTATGATTCTTATTTTATAGTATTGCTTTACCTGATTCTTGACACGCTGGATACACGGATTGGTATTGTATGGATTCATTGTCTTGAGATACTTAGTTTCAGGCCTATTGACTTTTTTGGACTAATGAATTACTAGACTAATGTATTTCTGGCCTATTGACATTTTCTGGACTATTGAGATTCTTTGTGTCGGGACTTGGATCCATGAGTACGAGTCGAGCGGAAAAATACCTAGGTGACGTGTGACATTTATATCCCATGGTCTGGCTGGAATAATAGCAGCCACATACGACACGTGTGGTTTGTCGGATTTTACCCCCTAGTCGTTCACATGTCAACTTAGTATTTTAAAATACTAGTTTAAGTATTGTCTTTTCTGGATTACTCTATACCTGCTGGTTACATATTTACATTGACAGGTTTACTAGCTTTAATATTTCTGACTGTATTTACATACTTATCCATTCTTCCTTCTTGCTTTTCATTGCTTCCATATTTATCTGTCTACTCTATTTTGTACCCTACTTCTTTATTATATGTTCATCTAGTACTACATCACTATTTACTGTTTCATAGTCTTTGTCAATTAATTAGAACTGCTATTGGATTATACTTCGCTCCAATCCTGACTCGATAAATTTTTTAAACGATTACTTGGAGGATTTGTGTCTGATGTATTACGGACCGCAGGAGATAGCAGATGCAGCTTTCGACCCTTTAGTTCAGGAGTGATTATCAGGAGGCCTAGCCGTATCACTAGTTATTCCAATTACCCCTTCCTAGTATTATAGTACTAGATTTGTTTCCAACTTATTAGATATTTGAGATGTATTATTTTTATTCCTAAACTTATAGATTATTTATAGACTTATTTGGATTGTTATTATTGTTGAGGATTAGTAGTGTTGTGGCTTGTGACTTCATTATTTTATTATATCGTGCCATTTATCCTCCTTATAGATTTTTTTTGTGATTGAGTATTGATATTGATTTTATATCATCATCTTGTCCTCCTTTTGGAGTTGAGATATCAATGACAGGTTATATATTTTATTGTGCGAGATGGATAGATAGTGTTGTTGACCTAGACAACTTTCTACCATCGATGCTGCAGCATAGGCTGGACGTACCCACGTACTCGTGCCCAATCATCTGGGTGTGGGTTGTGACATCGTGTCATATCACCTCATCTACTGCAAGCCAAATCGACCTTTAAAAAATTAAGGCAATTATTTTTGTCTCACCTTTCCAAGTTTGAGGTACGGTATTATCACGACCCACACCCGGTGTAGGGGCACGAGTACGTGGGTACGTCTAGCCTGTACCACAGCATAAGCGGTAGAACACTGTTTAGGTCAACAATACTATCTAAAAATCTCACATAATATATATAAAGTACCTGTCAATGATATCTCAATTCCAATTGGAGGATAATAAAATGGTATAATTATAATCGATACTCAATCACAATATAAAACTAAAGGAAGATAAAAGCACAATATGGAATAGAAGAAAGTACCACAAAGTCACAATACAATACATCAAAGACTAATAGTCTAACTACAACACAGATCTCAAACATATATATATATATATATATATATATATATATATATATATATATATATATATATATATATGCCAAAATTCTAAACTTAGGCATCTACAATATAATAATAAAATAGCTAAGTCTCCTCAGTAGCTAGCACTAGATCCTTAGTCGGCTCGCCATCTTGTCGCACGTAATATGTGGGACATATCTCCTCAAATCAATCATCTGGAAAAAAATCCATTTAGGATTGGACCAAAGTACAACCCAATAGCAGTTCCAAGTTAATTGATAATGATTATAAACAGAAATAGAGAATGTAATACAAGACGAAAAGCAATGAACAATATCATAGTATGGTTGAGAAGAGAAGATAAACTAGAACAATATGGTATAAACTGATCACAATGAAATAGAATAAAGGCAATAAAATAGAATATGGGAAAGAACTATAACTACACTAAGTGTTTGAAATACTAGTTAGATATGTGATCGGCTTAGGTTGAACATTGTCTACTTAAACTTTGGATAAACATTGTCTTACTTAAACATTGAACATTGAACATTGTCTAGGCTTTGATCGCATATCTAGCTAACACTTTCCATTTTTTTCGACTAGTACAATGGATTCAATCATGATACGTTATAATACAAGATACTCAATGAACATTGTCTAATGTTAAACATTATCTAGTGTTAAATATTGTCTAAACCTTGCAAGAACAAGAGAAACAATAAAATAATAAATAACATCTCATGACTGAAGATCTATGTGTATACTAATTCGTGTACCAATGTGTCAGGAATCAAGTAATACATTTCTAAATACTTATATTATAGTAATTATCAAAGAATAAAAACTATCAGAGAATGTACTCGCCTAGAATCTGGTACAGAATGTCAAACAGTATCGTATATGTGCCTCAAGGACCTAGATATGAAATATCAGGTCAATTGATGTATTGGAGCGATAAACATACTTAAATAAGTTAAAATGCGGCTTCTAGGCCATTTCTAGGTCAAAACTAGTTTATACTAATCAATAATAGGTTAACTAGGTCAATTCTAGCTAAAACTAGGTTCTCTAAGTTTCTAGGCCAATACTAAGGTACCCTAGCTTATACTAGTTATTTCTACTAATATTTAGTTAATATTACTATACTAGATACTACTAGTATATATCTAACTCATATATATACTACCAAGTTAATACCTTACTTAACTCTAAGGTAATACCAAAACCTTAGTTATCTATTATACTAACATTACCTTAGTATTTATCTTAACCCATGCTATGACCCAACACTTAGTGTTTAATGATACACTAACTTACTGACACATACCTTCACTAAATTCCTAACTGTTACTTGACACTAATAGAACATTAGCTACCTTAATAACATATATATATATATATATATATATATATATACACACACACACACACTTGCTCTAGCCTTACCAAGCCTCCAAGACCCCTTGCCTAAAACTGCAGTTGAGCCACTGCAATAGCTAAACCCCCAAACTGGGAACACCACAGATCTGCATACACGCTTTCCCCCCAAGCACATCTAATTACACACAATAGCTACCCTTACCACACAAAATCGAGCCACACTTCACTGATACAAGGGTGCCTTAACTAATACCAATTGTATTATACTCTACATTCACAAAAACCTGTAACTGAACACACTTAATACTTGAACCTTGTTTGAATGACATCTAAACATAACCTAATCGATACCAACCTTCCCACTTGACTGCAATATTTGGCTTGCAGGTGAATCAGTGCACCTAACCAACTGAAACAACTACTCCACGATACTGTTAAGTATCAGTCTTCTCACATAATATTACTTCCATGCCCTCAACATCATACTAATGCTGCTAAGGGTGTAATTCTTAATTGGAATAACAATCAAAGTTGCTATGATGATCAACACCACTGTAAGCCCCCTGATTTTCAGGAATTTTTAATTTGGATTTTTCATAATTTTCTGTAATTTTTCGAGATTTTTCTGTAATTAAAACCTAGGTATTTGGTAATTAAATGATTTTTAATTGATGTTAAATATTATTAAAATATTATGAAAATAATATTTTTATGGTGTAAAATGGAAAACTGGACATAGGGTAACTTTTTGGGAATTTATTAGACCCCGGAAGCATTTTTAAAGCCCTAAAAACTAAGTTGAAATAAACCAAAATAAACCCTGAAATAAACCCGGTTTAATTGAACCAAACCAACCCAAACCAACCCAGACCCGGTTCAACTGAACCGAACCCAGCTCTTAGCAGGTCGGGTCGGATCTAAACCCGACCCGAAACCCGCAGACCCAAACCCGCACTTAAACGCTAGTGGGTCGGGCCCGATTCATGTTGAACCCGACCCGCAGACCCGGACCAGTACCCAAATCCCAATCTGAACCCTAATCCTAAATCTAGTCGGAACACTGTTCCGACAACCCTATATATCCCCTCGCCGCCTTGCCGGAACCCTAATTCTCCACTACCCCTCTCCACCGTCTCCTCCCCTCGACACGCCGCTCCACCACCCTCTAGTCCCCGCAGCCCTCGTCGAACCCTAATCCGCCCAGCCGCCGCTCGACTCCGCCATGCCTCAGCCGAGCTCCTCCGCCTCCCTTCCCTGTCTTCCTCCGCTACAAAGACCTCGCCGGAGTAGCCTTCCCTCTGCTGCACCCTGCCTCAGCCCGCCTGCACCGGGCACCCCGTCAACCCAACCCGCATCACAACTTTCCTCGCCACGAGAAGCCCAGGCCGCCTCGCTGCGCCGCTACCCCACTCGCCGGAGAACACTGCACCGCCTCCTCGTCGATCAGCACTCGGCCACCCTGACCTCGTCGATCACCTCTCAGCCGACTTCTCATCCTCCACCCAGTTTTCTACCGCCACGGCCGACTTCCCGCCATTGCCACCCCGTCATCTCGACCTCGGGCAACTCCGGTGTCACCCCCGAGTCCCCCGACTACACCGCAGTCGAGCCCCGATCACAGCTCCACTTCGAACCACCACCCGCTATTGCCGTCATCACCACCACCATCAATACCTTAGCCTGGCCGTCCTCCGCCCATTCCCTGCCACAGCCACCCGACCTGCAGAGCCTAGCCCCGTTCCATCCTCCACCGTGGTCACCTCCGCCCCGAGCCGCCTGTCCCGGCGAGTCTCCGCTGATACGGACACAGCAGGATCCGACACAGCAGAACCCTAAACCCTAGATCTGAACAACCCGGACACGACAGCCTGGACACAGGACACAGCTCGTGTCAAGGAGACACAAGGACACGTGAAATTCAGATTTCACGAAGCCATATTCAGGTAGCATTTTCTCTCTCCTCGTTGCCCCATTTTCTGTCCCGTTAGTTGGGTCGGGTAGACTGTATGACCCCCTCGATGCTCGTACAACTCGCTCGGTGCGTCGCGTCCTGTGGTGATCGCGAACCTCGATCCAAAAATAGGAAAACTAACGCCATATTTTACCCCGGAACTGAGTGAGCCCCACCAAACGGGATGACTTGGTCGCGTGTGGTCTTTACCGAAATGTGCGCGCCGTTGATACGGACGTATGGGATTTTAAAAAAGTTGATTTGGATGTGTGTGCACACCGGAATCAACGCGTATCCGCCGACAATGCCCCATATCTGCCTGTTCTAGAACACGTCGTAAGTTAGTGTTCACACGTCGGATCGAAACGAAACTTGTACCATTGGACTCGTAGCAATACGCTGGTCCAGTGATCCAAGTTTGGTTCGATTCTGAGAACGTTGACAAAATCGCGTATCGTGGGCCCCACAGGCTCCACTTGACGGGCGATTTTGTGATCGGCTCATCAGAATCCAATTTTGGAAGTTCCATTGAGTTCGTATCATCGTTCTGGACTTGTTGACACTAAGTTTAACGAATTTGGAGACCTTTGACCCTGACACATTTTTCGGTGCAAAGCGGCCCACATGTGGACCCCGCTTTGACCAGAAACTGTCATTTTTGCCCCTGTGTCCAAATTGGACTCAAGGACAGGCATTTTTAGCTATTTGATATTTTTTGAATCTAATGGTGATGTTTATTTCAGCAACCGAAGTAGTACCTGCAGATCACACTGAGACCAGAACTACAGTTGGAGCCTGAACCCCAGGCAAGTGTACCTTGTCAACTTTGCAGTCTTGTTACATATCTTCCTTGATTCATTTATATTGCTGTGCATGCTTGACCTAGGACCGTGTGACTTACTTAGCGTTCGATTAATAGTCGGGTGCCAACACCTTACGCGGTATTGTGTATTGTCATCTAGAGATGGATATTCGTGACCCTTTGTATTCTCGTACTTGCCTTATCAAGTACACTATAACCCAGGACACTTGACACTATTCATGAGACAGAATCTTCCTGAGACATTCATGGTGATTCTGTATAGGATACAGGTTTATGACATAGATATTATATTCATGGATACTATATGACTTGCTACATTAGATATGATCGTGCGTGACATGGACATGAGGCATCGTGGACATGAGACGTGTGGTTACATTGGTGGGGAGAGACACACAGGCTACAGGCTGATCATATATATAAAACCCCTATTATTGTGAGGCACAAGACTCTGAAATCCGAGCTTGGCCCATTACTCATTATTACTGCTACCGGCTCCCCGACACAGAGCTTGTAGTGGCTCAGCCTGAGTACTCGTGATGCTCTCACTTGCATTTCACATAGATGGTTACATACTTACCTTATTTATTTCATTATTTACTGCACTGCATTTATTTTGGCTTGTATTATCTGTACCTTGCTATATCCCCTGAGGACCTGGATCCGGATTATGTCCCCAGGATTTGCAGACGAGATCTATCCCGAGGTATACGGGACAACAGCATGAGCTGATACAGGAGCTGTACCAAGATTCGAGGATGAGATCATACCAGAGGACTTCTCCTGAGTATTGGCTTGAGATACTTATTTATTTCTGTTTCTAGTTATTCTATTTCCAGTCTATTGCATTGATGTATCAGACTTGTTCTCAGATTCTTCTCCGAGATACTTTTATTGAGATTTGTTAGATTATATTTATTGCATTTATTCTGGCATTTGATCTGTGATTATCTATTGTGGACGAGATTATATTAGACTATGACTTGTATCTCTGGACCTACTTATTATTGTACTACAGCTTAAGTATGCCCTGATGGATCCATTAAATTGGGTTTGTCCATCGGTGTGTGCTGCTGGCCATTGCCACGTATCTAGTCCCTCGGTATTTTGGGACTGGGGCGTGACATGGTTTTTGTGGTGGCCCATGCAGGTCAACGACTAAATTGCTTCGATTTCAACTTAGGGACCGAGCAAGCCTGCAATAAGAATAGGATAAGTTTTTAGGATCTCATCTACTTGCTTGAATCGTTCTTAATATCTATGTAGAATTCGAATCAATATTTCGACTTGCATCCTGCCTTGATTCCTGTGCGCCTCTTATAGTTTATTTTGATGCAGAGCAATGGATTCACAAGCACGCGACGAGACTCCCGCAGAAATACCACAAGTTGCAGATGTCACCTATGACGATGAAGTGCCACCAGTTGGTGGAGGTCAACTAGAACAACAAAACAGTCAAGATACCTCAAGAGGTCGGCAACACGACGTTCCACCATCGACGCAGTTTACTCCACCGATGCCTACCTTTCCACCAGGGCAGGCTATGGACGAACAACAAATGTTTTGAATGTTCTACGCGATGATGCAAGCCCATCAGAAGGTTCAGGAAGAAGCTCAGCAAAACCAAGCGAAGAAGTTCATCGACAGATTTAGCTCTGAGCTACGGAAGTTAATCAGCTCTGTTACACCTACCTTAGACTCGGACGTTCTTGCTGCAGCACGATCTATGGAGTGCAACACAAGAATAGAGACCAGCCAGAAGCGGTCGTATGCATCAGCACCAGACCAAGCACAACAAGAAAGAGTTGCAAAGCGACCACAGATGAATCCACTGAGAGCAGCATCCAGAGCCTCATTCCTTCCTACTTGTCACTACTGTGGCAAGATAGGCCATATTAATAAGGAGTGCATACGCAAGTTAGGATTATGCTTGATTTGCGGAACCAATCAACACTAAGACAAGGATTGTCCTTAACATCGAGAGAAGGCATTGATGATTCATCAACCAGCCACATCAGCACCAGCCAGAGCACCACAGGAAGAAATTGCAAGGAAGTCTCACATGCACCAGCCACCAGAAGCACCTCCTCAAGTACTACCTATCTGTCAGCATTGTCGTAAGCGAGGCCATATTGAGAACGATTGCAGACGCAAAAGGAAATTATGCTTAGCTTGCGGATCCAGTCAGCATTTAGTAAAGGAATGCCCCGAACGTCGAGAAAGAGCGCTAATGTCACCACCACCGAGGCCAGCTTATCCAGCATTGGAAGCACCGCAAACGAGAGTTCAAAGAGTCAGACCATCAGCCCCATGAGGATATCAGCCGAGGCCACCCTTGGCACCACAAGCAACACTCTTCCAGCAGGCTCAACAGTAGCAGAGGAATCAACTGCAAGGACATGAACAAGCTCCAGCGATGACTTTGGAAGACGCGCAGACTCATGGAGTAGCTAATACGCGTAAGTTTTTATAGTTAATCGTTTCTAGTATTATTTTAGCTTGTGCTTGTTGGTTCGTGACCTCAGCCTTAACCTAGTAATGTTGAACTTGCTAATAACCTAGAATGTTTTATAAGTGATAACCTAGTTTTTCTAAACTGTAGTCTTCTAGATTTCCTTCATCCGGAAAATTGCATAACTTTAATGCTTAAAAAAATGATTTTTTCCTATGTGTTCTTCTTAAAACCCTCATCCTTGAAATCTCCTTGATCGTGACATGCTTCGAACAATGGTTGCAAACGTGTCATCTCTGTTGACCGGTTATTCTTTTGATTGCGAGGACACAATCCTCTTAAGGGGGTAGATTGTAAGCCCCATGATTTTCAGGAATTTTTAATTTAGAATTTTCATAATTTTTTGTAATTTTCTGGGATTTTTCTGTAATTATAACCTAGGTATTTTGTAATTAAATGATTTTTAATTGCTGTTAAATAATATTAAAATATTATGAAAATAATATTTTATGGTATAAAATAAAAAACTGGACATAGGGTAATTTTCTGGGAATTTATTGGACCCCGGAAGTATTTTTAAAGCCCTAAAAACTAAGTTAAAATAAACCAAAATAAGCCCTGAAATAAACCCGGTTCAATTGAACCAAACCAACCCAAACCGACCCAGACCCGGTTCAACTGAACCGAACCCAGCCCTTAGCGGGTCGGGTCGGATCTAAACTCGACCCGAAACCCACAGACCCAAACCCGCACTTAAATGCTAGTGGGTCGGGCCGGATTCATGTTGAACCCGACCCGCAAACCCGGACCCGTACCCAAATCCCAATCTGAACCCTAATCCTAAATCTAGTCAAAACACTGTTCCGACAACCCTATATATCCCCTCGTCGCCTTGCCGGAACCCAAATTCTCCACTACCCCTCTCAACCGTCTCCTCCCCTCGACCCACCGCTCCACCACCCTCCAGTTCCCGCAGCCCTCGTCGAACCCTAATCCGCCCAGCCGTCGCTCGACTCCGCCATGCCTCAGCCGAGCTCCTCCGCCTCCCTTCCCTGTCTTCCTTTGCCACGAAGACCTCGCCGGAGTAGCCTTCCCTCTACTGCACCCTGCCTCAGCCCGCCTGCACCGGGCACCCCGTCAACCCAACCCGTATCACCGCTTTCCTCGCCACGAGAAGCACAGGCCACCTCGCTGCGCCGCTGCCCTACTCGCCGGAGAACACTGCACCGCCTCCTCGTCGATCAGCCCTCGGCCAACCTGACCTCGTCGATCACCTCTCAGCCGACTTCTCGTCCTCCACCCAGTTTTCCACCGCCACGGCGAACTTCCCGCCATTGCCTCCCCGTCATCTTGACCTCGAGCAACTCCGGTGTCGCCCCCGAGTCCCCCGACTACACCGCAGCCGAGCCCCGATCACAGCTCCACTTCGAACCACCACCCGCCATTGCTGTCATCACCACCACCATCAATACCCTAGCCCGACCGTCCTCCGCCCATCCCCTGCCACAGCCACCCGACCCACAGCGCCTAGCCCCGTTCCATCCTCCCCCGACTCCCTGCATCCCCTCTCCGGCACGGCTCGGTCACCTCCGCCCCGAGCCGCCTGCCCCGACGAGTCTCCGCTGACACGGACACAGCAGGATCCGACACAGCAGAACCCTAAACCCTAGATCTGAACAGCCCGGACACGACAGCCCGGACACAGGACACAGCTCGTGTCAAGGAGACACACGGACACGTGAAATTCAGATTTTACGGAGCCCTGTTCAGGTAGCGTTTCCTCTCTCCTCGTTGCCCCATTTTCTGTCCCGTCAGTTGTGTCACGTAGACTGTGTGACCCCCTCGATGCCCGTGCAACTCGCTCGGTGCATCGGGTCATGTGGTGATCGCGAACCGCGATCCAAAAATAGGAAAAATAATATCCTGTTTCACCCAGGAACTGAGTGCGCCCCACCAAACGGGACGACTGGGTCGCGTGCGGTCTTCACCGAAATGTGTGCGCCGTTGATACGGACGTGTAGGATTTCGCAAAAGTTGATTTGGATGTGCGTGCACACTGAAATCAACGCGTATCCACCGACAACGCCCCGTATCCGCCCGTTCTGGAATACGTCGTAACTTCGTTTACACACGTCGGATCGAAACGAAACTTGTGCCATTGGACTCGTAGCAATACGCTGGTCCTGTGACCCAAGTTTGGTTCAATTCTGAGAACGTTGACAAAATCGCGTATCGTGGGCCCCATAGGCTCCACTTGACGGGCGATTTTGTGATCGTCTCATCGGAATCCAATTCTGGAAGTTCCGTTGGGTTCGTATCATCGTTCTGGACTTGTTGACACTAAGTTTGACGAATTTGGAGATCTTTGACCCTGACACATTTTTTGGTGCAAAGCGGCCCACATGTGGACCCCGCTTTGACCAGAAACTGTCATTTTTGCCCCCGTGTCCAAATTGGACTCAAGGACAGGCGTTTTTAGCTATTTAATATTTTCTGAATCTAATGGTGATGTTTATTTCAGCAACCGGAGTAGTACCTGCAGATCACACTGAGACCAGAACTACAGTTGGAGCCAGAACCCCAGGCAAGTGTACCTTGTCAACTTTGCAGTCTTGTTACATATCTTCCTTGATTCATTTATATTGCTTTGCATGCTTGACCTAGGACCGTGTGACTTACTTAGCGTCCGATTAATAGTCGGGTGCCAACACCTTACGCGGTGTTGTGTATTATCATCTAGAGATGGACATTCGTGACCTTTTGCAATCTTGTACTTGCCTTATCAAGTACACTATAACCTAGGATACTTGATACTATTCATGAGACAGAATCTTCCTGAGACATTCATGGTGATTCTGTATAGGATACAGGTTTATGACATAGATATTATATTCATGGATACTATATGACTTGCTGCATTAGATATGATCGTGCGTGACATGGACATGAGGCATCGTGGACATGAGACGTGTGGTTACATTGGGTGGGGAGAGACACACAGGCTACAGGCTGATCATATATATAAAACCCCTATTATTGTGAGGCACAAGACTCTGAAACCCCAGCTTGGCCCATTACTCATTATTACTGCTACCGGCTCCCCGACACAGAGCTTGTAGTGGCTCAGCCTGAGTACTCGTGATGCTCTCACTTGTATTTCACATAGATGGTTACATACTTACCCTATTTATTTCATTATTTGCTGCACTGCATTTATTTTAGCTTGTATTATTTGTACCTTGCTATGTCCCCTGAGGACCTGGATCCGGATTATGTCCCCAGGATTTGCAGACGAGATCTATCCCGAGGTATATGGGACAACATCAGGAGCTGATACAGGAGTTGTACCAAGATCCGAGGACGAGATCATACCAGAGGACTTCTCTTGAGTATTGGCTTGAGATACTCATTTATTTATGTTTCTAGTTATTCTATTTCCAGTCTATTGTATTTATGTATCAGACTTGTTCTCGGATTGTTCTCCGAGACACTTTTATTGAGATTTATTAGTTTATATTTATTGCATTTATTCTGGCATTTGATCTGTAATTATCTGTTGTGGATGAGATTAGATTAGACTATGACTTGTATCTCTGGACCTACTTATTGTTGTACTACAGCTTAAGTACTCCCTGATGGATCCATTAAATTGGGTTTGTCCATCGGTGTGTGCTGCTGACCATTGCCACGTATCTAGTCCCTCGGTATTTTGGGACTGGGGCATGACAACCACTACTAGTGCACTGCACTCCCTCATACTCTTCACCACACTGACTACACATACTTGTCATTTAACTGTTGTACTCAAGTACAACTGCTCACAGACCCGAGCACTTGTTGTCATTGCCATGGTGCACATGCCTATTGCAGCAGTACACCTAGTGCACTCCTTCCCCTCTAGCTACAAGTTCAACACTACCACATCCATGAAACACTCACATCTCAGATCGTGCACAGCAAGCCATACACACAATACTCATATCAAGTGTACAGATGCTAGGTCCACAAATTCTCACTCTGCCCTGCACCAAGTGCAAATGCAGGGACTGCCATGACACTCCCTTTCAGAAACTTAGTGTCAGATTACTTGCAACCTCAACATAGTGCATCATGTATGCACCCCCTATCAACTAACTCTATAAGCACTATACCTTACACCAACACAGTCACCTTACACTCACAGTTACACTGTATATTCTCTAGATACACACAGTCTAACACAACACTTATGTGCATGAATACAATAATATGTAATGCCTCAACCATGGTGCCACATCATACTAACCTATCAACACAAGTAGATATAGATACTATATAACATCCTTACATATATATATATACTAGTGACATACATCTACATATATACATGCATTAGAATACTCTCCACTAATAGTCAATTCATTATACACCTAGTGTGCATCTTAGTGTAATACTAGGATACTCTATGATACACTCAAGATACTCTCTCCAAACTTAACCCAAGGCCTACAAACATGTCATAAATGATGATTAAAAACTAAACAAATCATTAGCTAGCTATTCGAGGTGTCATGGCAAAAGATGGCATGTTTATTACACGTGTCAAAGAAAAAACTCCAAAATTATCCTGTATCACAAAACTTCGTGATACGGCCTACTCGTATTCAATTGTGGACACGTAGCTAGTCTCATAACACTAATATACCTAATTAGGTTTACTAAACCTAATAACAAAGACTTGGTCCTCCAATCTCGGATTTTCTCAAAATTGGGCACAAAACTCAATATATAAATCACACTAGGGATGTTAGAAGTCAAAACTTCTTCCTATAGGTAGCCTTAATGTATAGGTGGGTTCTTAATGATTAAATGCAATAATTAAAACATAATTAAAGAGGGATTTTAGAATTTACCTATTGGGAGATGGATTTCTAATATAAAGTCAAGTAGACACAATTTGGACACAAACTTCTTGTCTAAAGCCATAATCTCCAAGTGCTCTTACAAATTTAAGCTTTTAGTCTCCTTAGATGGTGAGGATGGGTGAATTTGAGAGGGATTATGAAAATTTTGGTGGAGGGATGAACCAAATTAGGGAAGAACACTAATTAGAAAAGTATAAAATAAAAAATGAGAGAAGAGAGAGAGAGAGAGAGAGAGAGAGAGAGAGAGAGTCTCTCCCCACAATTAGGGTCGACCACACCTATCCCCTCTCCCAAGCAATGTAATATGTCTCGAATATCCCTTGAGGCATGTCATGAATAAATAATTACGGAGGAAGCTTCTCTTTTTAATGAAGGTTAAGTCTAATATCTAATTAAGGAGAATGGTTAACTAGTTGGGTCTAAATGAACAAGTCTAACTAATTGGTTAAGTTGTCATATCAAGTTGGTTAGGTCCACTAGAGTCATGTCTAATTAAATAGTCTAATCTACAAACCAATAATAATAATAGTCACAATATATAACATGCACATTTATATAAATAAAAATTATATAACATATTATTTATAATTATACAAAATAAAAAAATATCCCTATTATAGAAATGTGGTAGTTACAGGTATCTCGTACTTGACTTCTTTCTACCTCTCGGTATCCTCTTATTCTTAAATTATGGTTTAGTTTTAATTTCGAGGATAAATTTTTTATTAGTTTGGTAGAATGTATTCCCCCATATTTTTTTATTTTTTTTAAAATTAAAATTATTGAGATATTTGTATAGCAATCGTGAGAGTTATAGATAAACACATGTTACACCTAGGTTACACCAGCCAAAAATATGCAACACCATGTTAATATAGCTCTTAAAGACTCATATATAGCTTTAGATATCTATTTTCTAAATTTTAGTATTTTTGAGAATTTTTGGTATTTCCTAGAATTTTCTAGAATTTTTGGATAATTAAAACCTAGAAAACCTATTTATCGACGACATTTTCTAATTTTATTTTGGAGATATAAGAAGATATTTTGGTGTTAAACTTTAATTTTAGAGTTAGAATTCCTATATATATGTTCTATAATTTTTCTGGATTTTTTTAATAATTTAATATATTTATTTTAAGATAAATAGAGTAAAATTAAATTAATAAATAATTTCTACAATTAAAAACTGCATTACCTAGTCAGCAGCTCAATCAGCTACTCAGTCAGCACCGATGGAGCCTGCCCATCAGCTGCTTTGTTATATATATATATATATATATATATATATATATATATATATATATATATATATATATATATACCCTAAACTATTAAGCCGTAATATTAAATTAGAGGAGAGAGAAAGAGGGTTGATTCGTACGAGACTTTCGAGTTCTTCAACCTTCGCAAAGGCTTAGCGACCAATCTAGATGTCGCATTTATGCGCCATTTGTTTATTAGAACCATATCGAGGTAAGGATCCTGAATATATAATTTATTTCCCATAAATAGGAACCAAAATTTTTGTAGAATTGTTTTAGTGTCGGTTGTCCGAACACCTTCTTGGCACTTTTTTTTCTAGATTCCGGGAGATCCCGAACTTGAATTAACTATCTATTTTATTATTTGGAAAGCTGACACAGGGCAATGTAACATAGATATTTTTCAAATTTTATTAGATTAATTTTACTGCATGTTTAATTCGTGCAAATCCTAGACCCCTAGCGATCTAGCGATAGGCAAAACTATAATTTGTAATTGTGATATCTTGCAAATAAAGTAAAATTTTGGTGAACCGTCGATTCTAACATTCTTGCGGCATTAAAATCTACAACATGGTATACTCAAATTTCATATTTGTTTCGTTTAAATTTTTGGTCAACTAAATGTCTCGATTTGCGTGCTACGAATCTCGTATTTGCAAACTTGACTCTAATAGCCTAGAATTTGTAGTTATATAAATCAGATTTTTAATATAGGAAAATATCATATTAAATGATTTTGTTTATAATTATTAGTAAATACCTTAGAAAAATTGGTTATTTAGGATTACCGGTTATTCGTAAAATTTGTAGATCTAACTAGTGTTAAACTTTTACGATGGGTACGTGATAGATGACAATTGTTCATGGTTAGACTCTGGACTCATAACTCAGTATATTTGGACAAACACCAGGTAAGTATACCTTGCCACATTACTATTTACTTTTAACATATTTATTTTCTATTGCTTATTTCTTAGTTATTTTTCTATGTAAAATGGTGCGTCCATGAAGGACTTGGGTGCAACAACGGATGACGTCGTATTTTTGTCTCTTATTTGTATTATGCATGTTAACCTAGAATTATGAGACCACCCCATGATTGTGAGATATCTTTATATCTCCTTTGGCCATGACACCTGTGTTACATGAGTTATAAGTCTCATGTACGAGACGGACTTGCGTATTGACTGGCCATCGATACGTATGGGACGTAAGATAAAAAATAACTGCTAATAGAAATGCATGATAGAAGACTTGTCAGTTATTAGTGGAATCATAGTGTTGTGGATACGACATGTATAGGATCATAGGGTAGGGAGAAAATTTGTTAGTGTAGAGGCTCTTATGATTTATTTACTTTTCCTCGAGTTGGCCACGGATAACTCGGAGGAGTGCAACGTGTGTCAAACATTTATTTACTTTCCTTTAGGTGGCCGCTAGTGACTCGGTTGAGTACTACGTGTGTCTAGCACTTTTATTTGTTAGAAGAGCCCCTACTTAGCAATGTTGTCCTCAAAAGTGTATTTCACATAGAACAATTAAGAGACCTTAGATGTTTATTTTCAGTATTTTGTGGCATATTTTTATTATTTCTTGTTACGTCCCTCTAAGGACCTGGATCCGAATATTTCTCTAGGTATAGACGATCATGACTATTCGCAGGAGTACGAACCAGGACTTGCTACTTCATTCTCTTTCGAGGAGCTTTTTCCTTCGAGATTATTTGGTTCGTAGTTGATAGACTTATTAGGTTGCTACTCTCTTTCGTCTATTTATTTTAAGTAGTTAGATTTTATTTATATTCTATTTTGGTAGTGGATTTGTCTCCACCCAACTATTAGTTCTTTTCGACTATTTCATATTTGGTTTATTGACATATTTGATTATTTATTTCTATTTGGTTTTGTGGACGAGATAAGCTGTACCCATTGACTGCAATTAACTGAGATAATTATTATACATCATACGTGTGTATTCAAGGGTTCCATAAATTAGAGTATCCTTCGTATACATAGGCTAGTATGCTTGCGTATACCTAATCCTACGTATTTGGGACTAGGGCATGACAATGGGTGTAAAAGTGAGAGGTCTGCTCCCTGGCCCATTTTGTGTGCAACCTCTATACTCAGATCAATTATGAAAGACTTAACGTAAGACAGACCCACTTCATGCCCACAGACAGATTGGGCACATAGGTTTGTCATCATCGTTTTCACTCCATGACTTGATTCATGCGCGTATACTGCCCCAAGTTTTCCCAGGATAATTTTACGGGCGGGTCCACCTCTGGCGCATAAGCGTGTGGGTCAGTCTGATATAGTTTGCCATCTGTAGCTTGCGTAACCATTAACCGTGCATGCTTCTAGTCAACTGCTTGAGCAGCCACTCGAGCACACACGCCTCATGTAACTCTGGAATTCTTTAAACTAGCACTCGATGGTGCGTAGTATAAGGAATCCAAGTCTTCTCCATCTCCATGTAGTTGGTGTTGACCAAAACTGGATCATAATCAACCTGATTTCGGTAATTAACACTGTAATATTGGTCATGACTCAATTATGACACATCATAGACGAGACATCAACAAACATCATCGGACTACTGCTATATCATCTTTATTATGTTTTAGAGTCTGTAATTTTTTATTTTGTTTGAGTATAGGAAACATGTACGTTGAGTCAAACTGTGGCATATTAACCCTCAACATATTTCCTATAGCTCCACCAAATAAACAACCAAGTCCAGAACCCAACCAAAACCAAAACCAAACCTACTCAAACCGAGTTATAGAGCTTCTGGTCTGAGGTAGACCGAACTCGGACCGAACTTGGTCGGAACTCGGTGCCCTAAAAGTTAGTAACCTGATTTTTCGTTCCACCTTGTAACGTGCTGTCCAACGTTCAAATTTTTGAACCTTAGGGGACAGAACTCTGGCCGAACTCTTCCTACCAAGACAAGTATAAATAAAGCAAGAATTCTCTCATCCCTCATCTTTCAAGCTCTCAATCTTCTAAGCTCTACTCTTCTAAGCCATACTCTTCCAAATCTCCTTAGCCACAACTTCTTAATCCCCTAAGGTGCCTCGATGTGATTCAGCTAGAAGTTGTGCAAGAGTTGTAAAGTGTTCTCACTTAGAAAATTCTAATTTTTGCCTCTACGAAGTTGAAGTAGTCGAGCGCTTTGGATTAAAAGCTCGTGTTTGTAAAAAAGTGGCAAGCATTCAGATCTAAGCTTGTGTTTCACTGATAGTGGTTTCAAACTCTGAGCTAGAGTTCTCGGGCCTGGACTAGTCCTCCACGAGAAAAACCAGGATATATCGATGTGTTTGCATTTCCTCTTCCTTACTCTATTTATTTTCCGTATTATTATTCTTTGATTATTTTCTTTGTTAGTAGTTGCTTACTGGACTTAGTCTTAATCAGTTTTAATTGGTCACTATTGACACAACTCTATTTACCCCTCCCTCTAGACTTGCCTACACGTAACTTCAATTGGTATCAGAGCAAGGTTCTCTTGATAAAGGATTAACACCCTAGAGTTGATCTATGGCAACTGTACGACCAATCTACACCAACAATGGTGAAGGCTGGTCCACAAATAGGTCACCCATATTTGACGGTACCAGTTACACTTACTAGAAGACATGTATGAATTTTTATTTGAAATCACTAGACTTTGACCTATGGACCATAGTTATAGATGTTTATAGGAAGCCTGCTAGAATTTTCATTGACAAAAATCTAGTATAGAAATTCTATGACAAATATACGGACCTAGAGAAGAAACAGGCAAGTCTAGATGCTAGGGCTATTAATGCTCTCTTTTGTACTGTAGACAGGACTGAATTTAACTGGGTATCCACCTGCACTAATTCACATGAAGTATATAATCTTCTGGAGGTGACCTACGAAGGAACCACCCAAGTGAAGGTGTCAAAAATCAGTCGGCTAACAAAAGAGTATGAGGCATTCAAGATGAAACCCAACGAGACGATCACGCAAATGTTCACCAAATTTTTTGACATTTTCAACCCACTATCCTCCCTCGACAAAGACTACACCAACCATAAGAAGATTTACAAAGTTCTAAGGGGACTCACAAAGAACTGGAATCCTAAAGCCATGGCAATCATCGAAGGCAACGATCTCACCACTATGTCTCTGGAGACTCTGATAGGGAAACTAATGACGCATGAGCTCAACCTCAAGGACTTTGAAGAGACTGCTCCAAAGAAGAAGGAAATTGCTCTAAAAGTCCATCAATGGACGGCTCTCCATAATAAAATATATGATGATTATTCTGAAGGTGATGATCAAGCATTGATGGTTCATAATTTCAAGAAGTTTTTACGATTTAACCGAAGGAAGAAGGAAAAACAAAGAGACGATGATGAAGAACCTATTTTCTACGGATGCAAGAAGACTGGGCACATCAAGAAAGACTGCCCAACAGCAAAGAAGGAGAATCGGTACGATAAATCACACAAGAAGCCATCCTATCGAAAGTATGCCAACACTAGCATATAGCATGAAAGTGAGGCAAGTGACTCAGAAGAAGAGAAAACTCCCTAAGAAGCTGCAAACGTCTGCCTAATGGCAAATTCTGACAAGGTAACAGAAAATCAGCTTGATAATTTTACTTTTGATGAGTTATCAGATGCTTTCAGTGATCTTCTTAAATATCAAAAGAAAGTATTCAGTAAATATAAAAATGCAAAAGCTGAGATTCATACTCATAAGATTGAGATACATAGGCTATCATGCTTATTAGATGACTTAAGAGAAATACCACCCACGAAGGATACTGAGGAGTTATCTAAGCTAAAATTAAGTTTACACAATGCTGAAATACTTGTTAAGAAACAGAACCAAGACCTTGCCAAACTCAGTGGAGAGCTTATGGCAGAGAAAAGGAAGTATAATATGGCAGCAGTCAGAATTAGTGCTTTAACTGCCAAGTATGATGAAGTGTATATTGCCTCTAAAAAGTTAGAGATCAGGCTGGGCAAATAGGTTATTCAACCTCAAACTCAGTCTTACACTAGAAACATATATACTTGCAAGCCCCCTGATTTTTAGAATTTTTAATTTAGATTTTTCTGCAATTCTCCGGGATTTCTCTGCTATTAAAACCTAGGCCTTTGGCAATTTAATAATTTTTAATTGCGGTTAATTCATATTAAAATATTATGGAAATAATATTTTATGATGTAAAATGGAAAACTGGACATGGGGTAATTTTCTGCGGATTTATTGGACTTCGGAAACGCGTTTAAAGCCCTGAAACCAGAAGTACATTTAAACCGAATTTAACCCGTACCAAACGCCCGACATCCCCATGAGAGCCGAAGCCAAGCCCAAGGAGCGTTGACCCAACCCAAATCCTAGGTCAAACCCTAGTCCAATTTTCGTATGTATAAATACATACTTCTCCTAGTTTTTCTCCACAAAATAAAAAGAAAAAGAAAATAAAAGAAATAAATCCCCAAAATCCCAAATCCCTAATCCTAAACCTAACCATAACCCTAAGCCGCCGACCCAGATTCCGGCCACCCCCAAGCCCGCCGGATGCTTCCCCTACCAACGCTGACCTACTCCACCTCCTTCCTTCCAGCACCTCTGCTCGACTCTCCTTCCTCCGCGTGAGCGCCGCCCGCGCCCACTCCTATCGACACCCCGCCTTGAGTCGACGTCGACCCCGTCGACGACACCGCCCTCCAGCGACGTCTCCCCTCCTCCACGTCGAGCCTTAGCCGACGAACCCTCCGCCTCCTTTCTCCCCGCTGCTCCGCCCCAGCAGCAGACACGCGGAGCCCCGGACGACGCCGCCGCTACCGACTCCTTCCCACAGCCCCGCCGTCGACATCACCGCTCCGCCCCGGCGAACCCCAACACCCCTCGACCCTTCCCTGAACTCGACGACTCGCCGCTCCACCCGAGTCCGCCTCAGACCCTCGGACACGTGGGATTCAGACTTCTCGGAGCCCTGTTCAGGTAGCGTTTCCTCCCTCCTCGTAACCCCATTTTTGATTCTGTCAGTTGCATCGCGTAGACTATATGACCCTCTCGTTGCCCGTGCAACTCGCTCGGTGCATCGCGTCCTGTGGTGATCGCACACCGCGATCCAAAAACAGGAAAAACAACGCCCTGTTTCACCCCAGAACTGAGTACGCCCCGCCAAATGGGATGACTTGGTCACACGCGGTCTTTACAGAAACGTGTGCATCGTTGATACGGACGTGTGGGATTTCGCAGAAGTTGATTCGGATGTGCGTGCACACCGGAATCAACGCGTATCCGCCGATACCGCCCCGTATCCGTCTGTTCTGGAATATGCTGTAACTTTGTGTACATACGTCGGATCGAGATAAAACTTGCGCCATCAGACTCGTAGAAATACGCTGGTCCTGTGACCCAAGTTTGGTTCGATTCTGAGAATATTGACAAAATCGCGTATCGTGGGCCCCACAAGCTCCACTTGACGGGCGATTTTGTGATCGGCTCATCGGAATCCAATTCTGGAAGTTCCGTTGGGTTCGTATCATCGTTCCTTACTTGTAGACACTAAGTTTGGCGAATTTGGAGACCTTTGACCCTGACACACTTTTTGGTG
The DNA here is from genome assembly GCA_036927795.1 of Iris macrosiphon. Taxonomy (NCBI): domain Eukaryota; kingdom Viridiplantae; phylum Streptophyta; class Magnoliopsida; order Asparagales; family Iridaceae; genus Iris; species Iris macrosiphon. The sequence continues at coordinate 130,939,221 of JAYESA010000009.1, read as the reverse complement.
CAAAATGGCCCACATGTGGACCCCGCTTTGGCCCAAAAATATCATTTTTGCCCTTGTGTCCAAATTGGACTCAAGGAGAGGCGTTTCTAGCTATTTGATATTTTCTGAATCTAATGGTGATATTTATTTCAGCAACCGGAGTAGTACTTGCAGATCGCACTGAGACCAGAGCTATAGTTGGAGCCAGGACCCCAGGCAAGTGTACCTTGCCAAACCCTGCAGCTTTGCTACTTATCTCCTTGACTTAGTTATACATCAGTGGGCAAGTATACCTTGCCGACTATATATTTCTTGTTGCATAATTCCTTGCTTTATTCATATTGTTGTGCATGCTTGTCCTAGGACCGTGTGACTTACTTCGCGTCCGATTATTAGTAGGGTGCCAACACCGTACGCGGTGTTGTGTATTGTCATCTAGAGATGGACATTCGTGACCCCTTTGCATTCTCGTACTTGTCTTATCAAGTACACTATAACCCAGGACACTTGACACTATTCATGAGACAGGATCTTCCTGAGATATTCATAGTGATTCTGTATAGGATACAGACTTTATGGCATTGACATTATATTCCTAGATACTCTATGACTTCTGCATTAGATATGATTGTGCGTGACATGGACACGAGGCATCGTGGACATGAGACGTATGGTTACATTGGGTGGGGAGAGACACACAGGCTACAGGCTGAACATATATATACACCCCTATTATTGTGAGGCACAAGACTCTGAAGTCCGAGCTTGGCCCATTACTCATTATTACTGCTGCTACCGGCTCCCCGACAAAGGGCTTGTAGCGGCGTCAACCTGAGTTCTAGTGCTGCTCTCATCTTGCATATCACTTAGGTGGTTATTTAGTATTCCCTTATTTTTTCATCTATTGCTGGAGAGACCCGCAGGCTACAGGTTGACTATATTATGTCGGCTACTCAGTCTCCCGCTGAGCTAGACCATCTCATGATACCACTGCTACCGGCTCCCCTACACAGAGCTTGTAGTTGTTTCAACCTGAGTACTATTGATGTTCTCTCTTGCATTTCACACAGATGGTTACATACTTACCTTATTTATCTCATTATCTGCTGCACTGTATTTATTTGGCATGAGCTTTCTTGTACCTTGCTATGTCCCCTGAGGACCTGGATCCGGATTATGTCCCCAGGATTTGCAGACGAGTTCTATCCCGAGGTATACGGGACCGCAGCAGGAGCAGATACAGGAGCTGATACAGGAGCTGTACCGTCACCCGAGGACGAGATCGTGCCAGAGGACTTCTTCTGAGTATTGTCTGGTGATACTCATTTATTTCTATTTCTAGTTCCTTTATTTTCAGTCTATTGCATTGCTCTATCAGACTTGTTCTCGGATTGTTCTCTGAGACACTGTTATTGAGATTGTTAGTTATTTCCTTTGTACTTATTCTGGCATTTGATCTATGATTATCTGTTTTGGATGAGATTAGTATAGACTGTGGTTTATATCATTGGACCTACTTATTGTTATATTACAGCTTAAGCATGCCCCGATATATCCATTAAATTGGATTTGTCCATCGGTGTGTGCTGCTGGCCATTGACACGCGTTCGGTCCCTCGGTATTTTGGGACTGGGGCGTGACATAGTTTTTGTGGTGGCCCATGCAGGTCTCCGACTAAATTGTTCGGTTTCAACTTAGGGACCGAGCAAGCCTGCAATAAGAATAGGATAAGTTTTTAGGATCACATCCACTTGCTTGAAACATTCTTGATATCTATATCGGACTCAAATTAATTTCTTGACTCGTATCCTGCCTTGATTCCTGAGCGCCCTTATAGTTTATTTTGGTTACAGAGAAATGAATCCCCAAGTCGGCGAAGAGACTCATCCAGGAACACCACAAGGTGTTGTGGTTATCCACGAAGATGAAGTGACATCAGTTGGTGTAGGTCAATCATCACAACGACGTAGTCCAGCAAGTCAGCATACCTCGAGAATCCAGGAAGATGACGTTCCACCATCGACGCAGTTTACTCCACCGATGCCTACCGTTCCACAAGGGCAGGCTATGGACGAACAACAAATGTTTTGAATATTCTACGGGATGATGCAAGCCCATCAGAAGGTTCAGGAAGAAGCTCAGCAGATCCAAGCAGAGAAGTTCATCGATAGATTCAGCTCAGAGTTACGGAGTTAATCAGCCCCGCTGCAACTACCTTAGACGAGGATGTTCTTACTACAGCAAGACCCATGGAGTGCGACACAAGGATAGGGTCCAGCCAGAAGCGGACGTATGCATCAGCACCAGACCAAGCACAACAAAAAAGAGTTGCAAAGCGACCACAGATGAATCCACCACCAAGAGCAGTACCCAGAGCCTTATTTCTTCCTACTTGTCAGCATTGTCGCAAGAAAGGCCATATTGAGAAGGAGTGCAGACGCAAGTTAGGATTATGCTTGATTTGCGGAACCAGTCAATACTTAGCCAAGGACTGTTCTTAGCATCAAGAGAAAGCATTGATGATTCATCAACCAGCCACATCAGCTCCAGCCGGAGCGCCACAGGAAGAAATTACAAGGAAGCCTCACATGCACCAGCCACCAGAAGCACCTCCTCAAGAAATACCTGTCTGACCATATTGTCGCAGGCGAGGCCATATAGAGAACGAGTGCAGACGCAAAAGGAAATTATGCTTAGCTTGCGGATCCAGTCAGTATTTATTAAAGAAATGCCCCAAACGTCGAGAAAGAGCGCTAATGTCACCAGCACCAACGCCAGCCTCTCCAGCATTGGAAGCACCGCAAACGAGAGTTGAAGGAGTCAGACTACCAGCCCCCGGAGGGAATCAGCCGAGGCCACCCTTGGCACCACAAGCAACACTCTTCCAACAGGCTCAACAGCAGTAGAGGAATCTACTGCAAGAATGTGAACAAGCTCCATCGATGACTTTGGAAGACGCACAGACCCATGGAGTAGCTAATGCGCGAAATTGTTTGTAGTTATCTGTTTATCAATTTGTTTATCTCGTGCCTATTGGTTCGTGACCTCAGCCTTAACCTATGTAGTTTTGAACTACTAATAATTTATAACCTAGAATGTTTTTATAATTGATAACTGTAGAGATGGTAGAGTCTTTTGTTATTGCTTATTTTGTTTGTCCTTGTGAACTTGAATTAAGTTGTACCTCCTTTCATCATCATCTAGCTTACTTATATTGTTGTACTTCCTTGACTTATGCTGCTATTCTATGGCCTAGTTTTGCAAGCTTATTCTTTATCGAGCTTGTTCATGACATATGTATTATTGGGTCGACACACTAATACAATTGTCTATTCAGAATCAGTGTACTATGGTCTGATCAACCTTAGTGCATTTTGGTTCGCTCTTCGCACGACTACTTCACGTGGATTGAGATATATAGTTGACTAGTATACTTGCCCTCTAGATATGTCTGAGCATATCGTATCAGTTACATAACTGTACTAATACGAGAATGCGAACAAATGATTACCAGAATAGGATTTTAATCCACAATTGTCTTGACCATTCCCATTTGAATTCGTTAAACGCCTTGACCCTGATACTTCTATTCTATTACCTCACCCTTGAACTCTTTATTATTGATCTTCGTCTTCCCTTATTTCAGAAAGACGAAATATCGTGCTCGGTATAAGATTGATATATAGACAGTACTAGATATACCCCACAGGCCGGTCGCAATATTGATGACTCTTTTATATATGATTAAGGGAATACCATAGGTGATATGTTTGGTGTTAAAGACTTGAGATTCAATAACATGTTTAAATAAGTTGGGGCATAGCTTTATTGGATGTATAGCCTTAGATGATAGATGGGTAAATTCTAAGTTGGGTAGAGAACGCAATGATCACTTGAGAAGGAATCCTTTAGACTGTTGTAGAAGCATGAAAAAAATGCTTGGAAGATCTACGCAGCATCTTGATACAGAGCAGCATAAGTAGAGGCCTTCAGAGCCATCCAGCGTAAAACAGGGTTCTTCATCGCCTCCATGGCATAAAACCCAGCCGCTCTCAAAGCAGCATTAAAGCGTACGAGGAACGCTTCGTATTCCCGAAAAGAAACTGTCCAGTCATGCAGTAAACCTGACCTCTGACTCCTGACAAAAAGTGCTGCACAGCTACCCAAACGACGGCTGGGAACGGGGGCAGACCCCTCGGGACGCGCTCCATAGTATGATGGCGGATCTCAGCATTTAATGCAGAGGATTTGGTTAAAATATCACCAAACCGGCGCTTACTAAAATCCCCCGGCATAAACCACTCTTTCGCGTGCAAAGAGAACACGCTGCCTTGTTTTACACAGGCAAACATGGGCTGTTTTATGCTCCGCAGAAGACAAACCGCCTGCCACGTCAAAAGCTGCGCTTCGTACAGGGCTCAAGGCACGTCCCTCCGCCAAAATGCACAGAGCGATGACAGTGTCCCCTCAAGGCACGTCCCTCCGTTAAAACGCACAGAGCGATGACAGTGTCCCCTCAAGGCACGTCCCTCCGTCAAAACGCACAGAGCGGTGACAGTTTTCCCTCAAGGCACGTCTCCGCATTTAATGCACAGGATGATGGCAAATCTCTGCCAAAGATTTGATCTCCAAAAGCCGTAATTCCGGCTAAAGACGTTCACATCAGCACCCTGGCACGGTACGCAGCGGCCTCTACGCCCATTCAGGATCTGTGCTCCTACGGCTTCCATGCCTACTCGGCTTCTATGCCTGTTCGGCTTCTATGCCTACTCGGCTTCTACGCCCATCCGGCTTCAACGCCCTCTCGGCCTCTATGACCGCTCGGTTCCTACGCCAATCCGGCCTCTAGGACCACTCGGCTTTAACGCCCATCCGGCTTTAACGCCCTCCCAGTCTCTACGACTACCCGGCTTCCATGCCAACTCAGCTTCTATGCCTGTTCGGCTTCTATGCCTACTCAGGCTTCTATGCCTGCTCGGCTTCTATGCCATGGTGACGGACATTTGGCTTCTACGCCAACCCCTTCTACACAATGGATACCTACCTACGTGGCTTTTATGCCGTGATCTTAGTAGCAATTGTACGCGTTGTGTCCCCTTAGTTGGACCCGCGTCACCCGCTCATTCAAAAGATCATCTATACGTAGGCATTGGTTACTTTAACCGTTGTGTAATAGGGTGCTGTACTTTCTACTCCTCGGTTGTTACACCGATGGAGTGGTCACTGTCACCAAAACTCTATAAATAGAGACCCCTATCAATGGGGGACAAGGTCGACAATTTGGAAGATCGAACAAGGTCACCGAACCGGAGATCAAGAGACAGAGAGAGAGAGAAGAATACAGAGCTCAGGCAAGGAATAGGGAGCGATGACCTTCAGCATCGTGCATCCACCCTCCTTCGCAACCTCCGAAGCTGCATCCTGTCTTCCACGGCACTTCTTCAACATCGTGTAGTCCAAGGGCTAAAGTGATCGACCGCAGATCAGACACCTATAGCAATTTATACCCAGATTAAATAAATTATACTCCCGTATCCTCGTATAGGATCAAATTGTACAAGTTTGTTTGTAAACCAAAAGGCACGGGTCTCGTATAAACCCTGTCATTGAAATACACTTTCATTCTTTCGTTTAATACCACAAACAAGATGGCGACTCTCCTGGGGACATCTTTCTCTTCTGACGAGGAAGTAATTGCTCAACACGATGCGGTATCTGTAGAAACCGTGAAGAAGACACTGGTCGTTCATTTCGACCAGTCTGCCTACGAAGACATGCTTTGGACTGGGGGTAGCTCTCACTCTCTCTCCGTCCAAGACAACAGGAAGCTACGCAAAGTGTGGATGCCCAAGACATCCTCCGCCATTCCTGTGGACTCTCCGATCTCTCCGATCTCTCCGACCAATGAGGTGGTAGCATCGCTCCCTCCGTGCCCCGCACGTAAAATTCAGTCTCCCACTACACACAGTACAGACAAAACTTCTGGTAAAGCCTCAGCGCTAACCCAGGAGTATCCACTGCGCTATACGCGCAGAAATCAGTCTCCCGCTACGCGCGGTACAGACAAAACTTCTGGTAAAGCCTCAGCGCTAACCCAGGAGTATCCACTGCGCTATACGTGCAGAAACCAGTCTCCCGCTACGCGCGGTACAGACAAAACCTCTGATGGTGCCTCAACGCCAAATCAGAAGTACAGATCACGCTCCAGGCGCAGGACGACATCTGACCTCTACGGTGAACCAGATGAGCGTCGTGATCTCCACAAGAGGAAGCAAGCAGGCGAGTACTCAACTCCTCGACCGTTACACCAGCGAAGAAGCAATCTGCCTATCCTCCGGATTACGCGGGAAGACAACGGTCGACTGAACACCTCTTCAGCTTTATGCCTGTCTGAGCGAATCTCCAAATCACGCCTGGGTAAGTCCCACGGTGCAAAACAAACTCGAATTGCTACTCCTGACCTACACGAAGGCCTAATCCAGAAGCGTAAGGAGAGGGGACCTTCCAACATGTCTATTACGCCCCTTAGGGAACAATGTTGTAATAGTCATAAGATTGTGATTGACTGCTACTGTTCTAAAGCAAAACGATCGGTCTTCGACCGATTGAACTACTCTCAATCCTTCCCAGAAGAGGAGCACGCGTATGCGTCCGTGAACATGGCTTCACGCATACCTAGAAGAGGGTCGAGCTCAAAGCGTCTTCCCTCTGGACCTCCGAGTCAGAGAAAATTCGAAGACCTCCTCAGGAACGCTGAAGTTGGGGTATTCCAAAATACCCGTGCAAGGTCACAGCAACCAGCTCCATACTCGTCTGATTCCGACGCTGGGGGTCGCCAATCTCCCAAATCAGATGCCGTGAGTATAGAGTCGACTTCTGCAGCGACCTATACTTACCCTTCGACGACGCCCAGAGAAATGGGAGCTTACGCCATCGAAGACGAACGCGAGGGAGCGCCGCCATCAGGAGACGCAGAACAACGCATCACTGACCTGGAGACGTCGCTGAAACAAATGCAATCCGTAATGGAGAATATGCACCAGATGATGCTAACTCAGTACGCAACTGTCATGGCTCAAGCATCGGTTCTGCCAACTCAGATACATGTGGGGTGGACTTGTCACCATCCGGCCCAAGCCAAGAACCTGCTCTAGATCAAGAGTCAGCAGTTCCTCCGCTTCCAACAAAAAATCTGATGCAGGCGGTCCGGGAGTTGAAAGCCCAGTTCGATGCCTTGAAGCACAAAGATCAGCTCAAGAAACTGGGAATCAACCAGCCATACCCAGCTATCTGGGAAGAGGTCCCTTTCCCTCCAAAATACAAACCTCAGGCGAAGGCTCTGTTCGAGGGAAAAATATCACCAAGCCAATACATGAACTATTTTAGTATGATGACGGTGCTGCTACAAGGGAACGATGCCCTCCTCACTCGGGTGTTCAAAGGCTGCCTCTCAGGAGTAGCCTATCAGTGGTACCGTAGCTTGGCGGACAACTGCATTACTTCCTTCGAGGATTTCAAAGCTCTATTCTTTACACGATTTTACGAGGGAGGAATGGACATGTCTATGTCCTCTCTCATCGAAGTCAAGCAGAAGGAAAAGGAAGACGTTCGCATCTTCATCGAACGCTTTCGTCAGGCCACCTTACAAATGCCTCTAGGAGTTCTAGACTCAGCATTAGTGGACATTTGCAGGAAGAACCTCCTTTCCGTGGTCTCGGTGTTCACAGGACCATATCAGTTCCATGATTGGCCCTCGTTCATCCTCTCGGCGGTAGCCACCGAAGACAACAGTCGCAAGGCGCGCGACAATGGCATCATGATCTCCGCCTCTGACAGAAGCAAGAGGTCATCCCCTGGCAGCAACCATCATCGTGGTCCCAAAGGGAAGGAAGCACTAGCAATCAACACGGCTAAGCCAAAGATTGCGGCGACCGCCCAAGCAAAATCGGGGGCTCCGAGGCCCGTCGAAGTCTACTCTTTCGACGACGATGATATCCCGAGTATCTTCGAATATCTCGTCAAAAGTGGCAAGATCACCCTCCCAGAACTAAGGCGGCCCCAGGAAGTCGGCAATACTGACGACCCAAAATACTGCATCTTCCACAGATACGTACACCACCCGACAAAGGCGTGCTATGTACTAAAAAGAAAGATCCAGGGGTTGATCGACGCTAAGGCCATCACTCTGCACAACACCGAGAAAATGGTCAAGGCCAACATGATCTCTCTGCAGTTTGGCAATTTGCCTCCCCAAAAGGTCCCTGATGGTGTTACACCTATCTCCCGGGCAACGATGAACCTCGTTAACCTTCCCCCTGCTAGGGATCAAGGTCACAACCTGGTGCCCCTAACTACCCGGCGGGGAGAGATTATGTGGGTTCACCAAGATTTGGTGTCAGATCTCGAGGAGGAGACCAAGGCAACCAGGGCTACCCCCAAGAAGAATCCCAAATACAGATCATGCTACATGGTCACAACTTCTTCTACATCAGACGGAGACGAGGTACTTGTCGCAACCCGTTCAGGGAGGGCCTACCTCGACAATGACGGAGCAAATCAGGAGGGTGCGCCGGCTGACGCTCCAGCTACCAAACCATCAGAGCAAGATCCCGTCGTGCCAAGCATCAGCTCTGCGAAACCTACTCCGGCGAAAAAGGCAAAACAGAAAGAAGTACGCTTCGACAAACCTGTGAAAAACATTTCGAGCAAAGGTTTAGAGAAACCGTACAAGTTTGACATCCTGGCCCAACTGGCCAATACGCCAGCCAGGTTATCCATCTTCGAGCTACTCAGGCTCTCCCCCGACACTCGTCTAGCCCTGAGTGAAGCACTGATGCAGGCGGAAGTATACTTGACCCAGCTCAAGTACCCCGACGAGGAACCAGTGGCATGTCCTCAATGCCACAGCGTGATGGAGGTGGTCCCGAATATCACTTTCACTCAAGACGACATGCTATTAAAACATAATAGACATGACAGGCCCCTCTATTACACCGGGTACGTCGATTCCATGGAGGTCGACCGAATTCACATAGATCCGGGATCGTCGATCAGCATCATCCCTCGCAGTCTGCTCGGGCCACTGAGAATTCCTACCAGCGAGCTGGCTTACACTACCACTACAATCGTGGGTTTCAACGCCGGAAGGAGTAAACCATTAGGGAAGATTCGCTTGAGAGTCCAGATCGGCAACCTTAGATCAGTGGCCATATGTTACGTCATCGATTCAGAGGTATCCTACAACATTTTGCTGGGAAGACCATGGATCCACGACCACAACATCGTTCCTTCAACCCTACATCAATGCCTTAAATATGTAGACACACAAGGAACCGTACAAACGGAGGTGGCTGACCTAAACCCGTTTAAAGGAGTAGAATCATACTATTCCGATGCCGTGTTGTATTCCCATGACCACACGGAAGAAGTGCCAGGAGTGGCGAAGAAGGAATCCCACCAGGAGCCCGAAGAGCCCTCTGCCACACTACCACTGTCAAATCAGAGTGAAAGGACGAACCGCTCGTCCAAAAGCCATAGAACCTACGGCTGTCCACCTGAGAAAGACCAAGTCGGAAGAAGGGGGTGATCCTCTAGTGATCACTTTGAACCGGAAGCCTCCACCCATAGTCATCAAACTTCGGCGCAACCAGCAGCCGACTGATGTAAATGCCACCAGGAACGGAGTTCCAGATGATAATAAACATCCTCTTTTCCGGTACATCGGTACTCAGATTCCGAAACATGAACCCACTCCACATGACGAGGTAGAACCAATGGCTCAAAAGTTCTTAGAGACTATAAACTCCTACCGTCCGTATGTCTGGGAAGTAACGTTGCCATCCAACGTCGTCACAGCATATGGGCCACATGAGGATTCTATCTTCCTTGTCCCGCCTACCTGCAGCAGCCAGCATCCAATAGTCTTTGGTCGCATGCGGAATCAACCGACTGTCCAGGAAGATCCTCTCGATGATGATACCGGGAAAGTGCAGGTTCGCCAATACAGCCCGCAAGCGCAAAGGATCATGCAAAACATGGGCTACGACTTGAAGCGGAAGCCAGGCCTCAACTACGGAAGAGGCAGACGAACGCCGCCATACGGCAACCTCCGCTATCGACAGACTCGTCTCGGATTGGGGTATGCCACCTCCCTCGCAACTTCCAAGCCAGATGAGGACCCCTTTCTATCTTCCCAGAGCAGCTCGTCGTCCTCCGACTCACCTGATGTTCTCAAACTAACACTATCAGTGAATATGGTAATGACAAGCCCCTAAGAAATCGAGGAACAGTATACGGAGCCGTTCGAGAATGTCCCCTGGGCTCAACAAATGGATACACAGTGGAAATTCTGCTTCGAGCAGAGAGAACCTCCCACCAAGGACGAAGTTATCCAAGTCAATGTTGGGGGTGAGCTCTCACCAAAGCCAATATTTGTCAGTAACAATCTTCCCCCGGTCGAAAAGGAAGAGATCATACAGCTGATAAAGGAATATATCGACGTCTTTGCATGGGGTTATGAGGACATGCCAGGCCTAGACCCGAGGGTAGCTACTCATAAGCTCAATATTTTGACCGATTCAAAGCCAGTGAAACAACACCAACGTCGGTTTCGCCCGGATATGATGGACGCCATCGAGGACGAAGTCAAGAAGTTGATAACCTGCGGTTTCATCCGGAAGGAACAATATTCTGACTGGGTCGCTAACGTTGTCCCAGTCATGAAGAAAAATGGGAAGGTACGTATCTGCATCGACTACCGAGATCTGAATGCGGCCTGCCCCAAAGATGAATTCCCCCTTCCCATCACGGACATCATGATCGACAACACCTGCGGCTTCGAGCGTATGTCTTTTATGGACGGGTTCTCGGGATACAATCAGATCAAGATGCATCCGGAAGACGAAAAGCACACTGCCTTCCGGACACCACTGGGGATATATTGCTATACGGTCATGCCCTTCGGATTAAAGAACGCCGGGGCTACATACCAACGAGCTATGAGTAACATATTCCGTGAGCAGTTACGCAAGACAGTAGAATGTTACGTGGACGACATAGCTATCAAAAGCAGCCTCAAAGGTGATCACGTTCGAGACCTGAGGGCGGTATTCGAGTTAATGCGCCAGCATCAACTCAAGATGAACCCTACGAAGTCCTTTCTGGGGGTATCCAGTGGCAAATTCCTGGGATTTGTCATCACCGCCAGAGACATCGAAGTAGACCCTGACAAAGTCCAGGCGATCATAGCAATGCGACCACCCCATAATCTGAGGGAACTCAGGGGGTTCCAAGGACATCTGGCTTACATCCGGCGATTCATATCCAACCTCTCGGGGAGATGTCAGCCCTTCTCTCACCTCATGAAGAAAGGTGTGTCCTTCATATGGGACGAAACCTGCCAGCAAGCGTTTGGGGATATCAAGCGCTACCTAACCAATCCACCAGTTCTGGTGCCTTCCGTCATGGGAAAACCCTTCTTGCTGTATGTTCGGGCAATGGATCATTCGCTAGGAGCTCTCCTTGCACAGAAGAACGATGCGGGTCATGAACAGGCCATCTACTACCTCAGCAGGATGATGGTCGGGGCCGAACACCGGTACAACCCAGTGGAGAAGGAATGCTTGGCTCTGATGTTCGCTGTCCAGAAGACGCGACACTACGTCGTCGGCCAGACTATTCATATCATCTCCAGGATCAACCCTCTCCGGGTGCTGATGAGCAAGCCAAGTGCCCTTAACTCCCGACTCGCAACTTGGGCATTGCTACTGACGCCATATGACATGGTCTACGTCCCACAGAAGTCCATCAAAGGCCAAGCACTGGCCGACTTCCTAGCAGCTCATCCAATCTCGGAGACCTCCAGACTATATAAAGACATCCCCGATGAAGTTGCGGAATGTAATTTTGCAAGGGAAAGTGACGTATGGCAACTATTCTTCGATGGTGCCTCCAGAGTCGGTCCTAAGGGAAATGTCGTTTCAGGAGTAGGAGTCGTCCTAGTTACTCCAGATCAGCTCGTCATCTACCGAGCATATTCTCTTAGCGAGCCCGGCTCCAACAATGTGGCAGAATACAACGCCCTGCTAATAGGGCTCCAAGTCGCTAAAGAGCTGGGGGTGGAATCCCTGGAAGCTTTCGGCGATTCTCTGCTCATTGTCAACCAAGTCAGGGGGATATACGAAGTCCGGAATCCAGACCTCATCCCCTATCACCAAGCAACGGTCGAGATAGCCATGACGTTCAAAAGGTTCTTCCTAGAGCATGTACCTCGATCTCAGAATCTGGAAGCTGATGCCCTGGCCAGCCTAGCTGCGGACTTAGCCACCCCTATAAGAAGGCAGGATTCGGTAATCCTTCTTAACAGAGATTTATTCTGTGTGAAGAATAGCTGTCACTTAGAACGCAGCTACGCTGTAAACGCCGATCCTCCTACAAGAGATTGGACGAGTCCCTTCATAGATTTTGTGGCATATGGAATCTTGCCAGAGGACCCCAAAGAAGCAGTATCTGTCAAGAGACGATCGTTACGCTTCTACTTCGATGCATCTTCACGATACCTGTATCGCCGGACCTACGACGGACTGCTGTTGAGATGTCTCGCTGGCGCCGAGGCACAGCAGATTATCCGTGAAGCTCACGACGGCGTGTGCGGAGCGCATCAGCCCGGTCCTAAGCTGCAAGACCGCATCAGGAGAATGGGCTATTACTGGCCCACTATGATCACAGACGCGATCAGTTATGCAAAATGATGCAGGGCCTGCCAGGTCCATGCAGACTTCATACATCAACCGTCTAAACATCTACATCCTACGATTGCATCCTGGCCCTTCGAAGCCAGGGGTATGGATATCATTGGGCCCATTCACCCGTCTTCCTCCAGAGGCCACCGGTTCATACTGGCCATCACAGATTACTTTTCCAAATGGTCCGAAATAATCCCTCTGGCTAAAGTAAAGGCGTCTAACGTAATCAGCTTCATCAAGCACCATGTCATTTATCGCTTTGGGATTCCCCGAAGGATAATCCACGACAATGGACCTCAGTTCATCAACCAAGCGTTTCATCGGTTTTGCGATAATAACCGGATACACAACATTGCCTCTACGGCATATTATCCAGCTGCTAATGGTTTGGCGGAAGCCTTCAACAAAACCATTATCAAGCTCCTGAAGAAGTTCGTTTCTTTAAACAAGAGAGACTGGAACGAGAAGCTGGGCGAATGTCTTTGGGCATACCGCACAACGGTACGGACACCAACAGGTTGTACCCCCTTTTCACTAGTCTACGGAAGCGAGGCGGTCCTTCCTATCGAAATCCAGATCCCGTCGCTCCGAATAGCCATTTCTAGTGAGCTGACTCGAGAAAAGAATGACCTGTTGAGGCTCCAAGAGCTGGAAGGATTAGACGAGAAATGCCTCCAAGCTCAGCAGCGCATCGCGCTCTACCAAGCACGCATTTCCAAAGCTTTTAATCATAAAGTAAAGGAAAGAGTGTTCAAAGTCGGCGAGCTAGTTCTAGCCGTGAGAAGGCCGATGATTCTAACTCACAGAAGTAAAGGCAAATTCCAGCCCAAATAGGAAGGCCCTTATGTGATCGAGACAACGTTCTCAAACGGCGCCTACAGGATAGCCCAGCCCAACGGAGATCTGTTAATGGCTCCTATCAACGGCAAATTCCTGAAAAGGTACTATGTCTAATCTCTTCTGCTCAAAGAGGAAAATAGCAAAGACCTCGATTCTGACAAAACTACTTCCAAAAACATAATTAGTTGGGTTACACTCTATCATGTCCGCATGACCTCTGAATAGATATGTCCCGCTAAGAAGTTTATTGAGAGTTTATCACGTCCATACTACCTCTGATATCACTCTCACCCAACCTGTCATTTACATTCTGAAATGATGGGTCCACAACAGTCAGAAAAGAGTCACTGTTATTTATTCCCGAAGAAGGCAGAATTACATAGGAAGGGGTACATCAAGATGGCGGAGTAATCAGGCCATGAATCTGCCGGTCCAGTACAGCTATCCTCTCATTCCTAAGGGCCAAAGTATCGGCACGAGCCTGCTCCAGCCGTGCCTCCGTAGTGTGCGTAAGGGTCAGATTAGCCCTTGCCCGAAGACAGCTCGTACGGGCAGCTTTCGCACGGTCCAGATCCCGTCGCACTTCGCTCAGTCGGCCAGTCGCTACCTCCAAACCTGCTAATGACTGGGAAGCCCACTCCTCTGCCCGAGCAAGTTTTTCCCGCAGCTTGGAGACCCTCGCCGCATTCCCTTCATGCTCGGATCGACACTGCATCTCAACGGCAAGGGCTTCTTCCACAACAGCTCTTCTCCTATCCATCTCCAGCTTATGCGTCTGGATAGAGTTGTTTAGGCTTTCAAGCTTTGCAGCAAACCGCTCAGACATGAGGTCGTACCGAGCCTGGACATCAGTATCAAGGCTGCCCTCAGTCCGCTGTATGTATTCGTTAATGGGTTGCTCTAAACCATTAACCACCGCCTCCAGAGCGTCAGCCACTCCAGGATTGCCAAGCCCCCTGACAACCTCGATCGAAAGCTGAGAAGTCTTCTTCAGGAGCTAGAAGTCAAGGTTCTTCGCCAACACCATCGGTATCATCGTTTGTAAGCCAGTATAGACGAGGCTGGAATGCTGCTTGATCAACGCGACTAAACCCGACTGAGCGCCCGGAGCGGCCACAACTGCAGACGAGGTAGCCACCGCCGCCTCAACAGGTGGCACGCCCGAAGAAGGTGCGATGGCGACAATCGAAGTCATCGGCATACTCGCAACAGGCGAGGTCACGATGACAGGTTCGTCCTCCCCTTGAGACGACGAAACCTCCCCGGGCGAGCTAGCCCCCGAAGACACTCCAGCCTCAAAATCCGGCGCCTCCACGTCACCGCCAGGAGCCAGAACAAAGCCGGAAGGCGCTTCAACGCCATGCTCCCCGTGGACGTCATCCCCTAAAAAAAGGACAAGAAAGCAAAATGTCAAACACAGTGGTAATCCTCCTAGGAGGAGACATCGAAACGACATTTATCCGGAACCAACGGCATATACGACGCATCTGCAGCAGATATAGCTAAGCCACGCCTTAATGACGCTATACGAACTGTCATACCTGGAGAAGGAGGTGGGCCGACCGATATCGCCAAGAGTTCGGTCAAGCCTTCCCCGAGACGCGGTCGAGGTTCATCAGCCGGAGTCTCGCTAAGCGCGCTCGCTGACACAGGAGTAACTCCGCCCGCTACTGACCTCAGGGAAGATTCTCCCATCTGTTGGGGCCACGCAGGCAATCCCACTCCGCTGCCTGGAACAGCCACAGCGACAGCCACCTCTAGCGAGGACTCCCCGGTGCCACCAGCCAGAACTGTGGAAGGTCCCTCTCTAAAAGGCGAGGAACCTCCGGCCAAAGAATCATCCCTAATACAGGGAGATGTCGGCTCACTCACGGGAACCTCAACACCAGGAATGCGGAGAGGACAAGCAACCGTCTCCTTCCTCCTCTTACGAAGGGAAGCTTCCTTCGGAACAGAAGCCCGTCGCTTCCCGGAAGAGACTACCAGAGCCCCCGCCGGCGGAGGCACTGCACACCTCGGCAACGGCACCAGAGGCTCATTCGGGGTACCAGACTCCTCACCCTCGTCAGAAGAGACCGAGGGGACTTCGACCCTTCCCCCAAGCTTGGCAGAAGGCACTCTGAAGCTTCCACGCATGTCAAAATTGCGATGGAAGGTGTTAATTGCCACATAGAACTGGGCGTAGGAGTGAAGGATGCGCAGCTCCGTGGAGATTGTAACGACCGGCACGATAAAAATTGCCCCCGTACAACCCATGATAAAATATCGCCACCCTCTAGCTCCATCAATGAGTCCACCCCTGGACCTAAAGCTGGTGACGGCGTTGCCCACATGCAACTGGTCGTACCCGAACTGCCTGGCGAACCGACTAGGCAGGTAGGGCTCGAAGAAGCAATGGTCTTTGCTCCTATACAGCAGATGGGAAGGTCTAATACAGACCAACCAATTAAACGCCTCCGGAGAAAGAACGGTCTTCCCTCGACCTGAATCCTCGAGCCACAGCCCTGACTGGTTGCGATGCACAGGAGGGGGAGTACAAAGGATCTTCCAGCCATGGCTGAGGTTCAAAACTAGCCGACAGTCTAAAACTATATTCACATTCCAGGAGGAATACCTGTAATTCAATAGGAATATACCCCCTGAGCTGCTACCAGAACCGGGTGACATAACCTAGGAATTGTGGAGAATTAACCATCCTATCAAGTACAAGTATGGTAATTCCACCCTAGGGAAGCTCTCCCTTCGAGCTTCATCAACGAGCAACCCATCTGTCATGGCCCTCAGGCCAGCCTGTATACGGCACACCATGGCAGGAAGTAAGCCCAGTCTTGCCCCAAATACCAGGTGCACTGCCGGCCACAGGATGTTGCGGTGAATACGGTCCGCGGATGCGGTGCCCGGCACCACTACTTGACGCAGCCATATGGAGAGAAAACCAGCCAGCTGGGCTTCCTTAGACAGAGGCCTGCGACAGCACCTCAAATAACTGTAGGCCTTTGTACCTTCGGGGTACTTTCCTACCCTATCAATGAGAATCTGATCGGGAGCCTTGGCGTCTTCCATAAGAGCCGCAATGACCTGGGCACTGAGGACGCCCAAGCAGTTTACGGGCTTATTCTTGCCCCCCGAAGCTTTCTCCGACTTGGTGGCCCTAGCCCGATGGAAGAAGAGGTAGGACATCCACTTGGTGGTGTGAGCCAAATCAGAAGGCTCGTTATAAAAGGCGGTGCATGCGAAGTACTGACACATCAGCTCCTGATATACTTCCGCCACCCGAGGGTCCATATCTCCCAACTCCCGGTTGGTGGGAACGTACTCTTCATATGGGGTATCCTCCATCGGCAGTCTCGAGACAACTGCCATCTCATGAAGGGCCAACCCCAACTCCCCTAATGGAGTGGTGAAGGTACCGGTGAGCGGAATGTACTGCTCCATCAGTGCCAGGAACAAATTAGGGTTCGGAGGCAGCCCGACGCTCGTCGCACTCACAGCGGCATATAGTCCAATGCCCTCCAACTCTCTCTGGAAGTGCTTTAAGGCCCAGTCAACTAGGCGTCTCCATCGGGAGTTCGTTGGGGCGATCCACCTATTGTACCGAGGATTCTCCTTGGGATATACCCCACCTATTCCCATGAAGTCGTTGCAGAAGGTCGGCAATTGGACCGGCTGGATCACCGAGCTAACTTCACTTGGAATACTGCCCGGGCACAGTCCTCGGAACACCGTCACAACGCCAGAAGGGTGACTAACAAACGACCCCGGGTCAGCGCCTTTCAGATGAAAGATCTTCCCCGGCTTCCCGTGAAGATCAGGAGTCAGCTTCCAAGACATCTTCCTGGGATGCGTCGTATGGGAGAAGGCCGAGATGGGATAATCCTTCGGCATCGTCGGCAGGTACAAGACCAAATCCCTGGCAGGGAAAACCCAAGGCTCCCTCTTGGGCTTCGTCTGGGACTGTTTATCAATCATGTCCCCAAAAAGGAAAGCCGGCTTTATGTACCACTTCCCATCTACACGTACCAAGGGTTCGTCGTTGATCATACTCAACAGCATTCGCTCACCCTGGGCCGATATCAGGAGCTCCCTTCCCTCAGGATACTGGGGTCCAGAGATGGAAAATGTCACATGGGACAGATCCTCCAGATAGTTCGAGTGCAGCATCCCCGCAGCGGAGCCCATCACCTCAGCCAATGGGGACTCACCCAGATCAACTGTAAGATAATGCAAAGAAGATATATCATTACAAGTCTGGCACAAACACACGGACCAAGGAAACGACAGTCTGTGCTTTACGCTAAGATTGTACAAATTTGGTCACCTTACGCCGGAAGTCTCCTCCACGAACGTAAAATTCAAATTTTACGAAATACGCCAATTTTTGGTAGCCCGAGCTATTTATGCCCAGAGCTACGAAAATATGGAGTCTTTACGCTGACACATTAGAAATGTGGGCGTAAAAGATGAAAACGCCTCCGTGCGTCATCTTCCTCAAAAGAGGCTATCAGCACAGAAGATGACCTAGCGCAGTCACGTTCAACGTGTACGAAGGATTTTTCGTCGTTTGTGTCATCCCAAAAAAAAGGTTCTACCTCTAAAGCCGGGAGCGCTAGTCGTCGGCGGGATGCTCCCCTCAGAGGGAAGTTCACCTTGCCCGACCGGAGATTCCCTCGCCGGGACAGAAGAATGAGAAGAAGAACCTATGCTCTTTCCCTTAGCGGAGGGGGTTTGTTTCGGCGCCATTTCTGAAAGACTCGAAGTGCTCGAAGAAAGAATGAAGAAAAACTCGAATAGTCGAAAGCTCTCTTTCGCGAAAGACAGATAAAGAATTTTTCTTTCCAGAAACTGGGGATATATATACAGTCCGGGTCAACTCCTCGAATCCTCGGACGAACCCCTCGAGACCCTGACCAAATCTCGCAATTAATAGTTGGTTATGATTGGATGCTACGTCAGCCCACTACCCTTGGAAGACGGACAGTCAGCGAATTCGAAAGATTTTTTCGTGCAAGACGGTTCAGCGGGTTCTACGCTAAATGAGCTTTCTACGCTCGACAGCAACGGATCTACGGTTTTACGCTCGCAAGCTACAAGTCTATAGTTTTACGCCCGGATGCCTTTGTGCTCGGTAGCTTTTATGCTCAAGAGGCCATAAACCCACGACTTTACGCTCAGCAGATACCAAATCGACGATCTCACGCTCGGTGGCGCTCAGTTTACGCTCAGCAGCAACAGATCTGCAAACCTCACGCTCGAAGAAATTTTCTTTTCAGGAGCTACAAATCAAACAGTTCTACACTAAATGAGTTTTCTACGCTCGACAGCTACGAATCTAACGGCTTTACGTTCGACGGCTACAAGTCTATGGTTTTTTCTTGCCCTGATGCCTTTGTGCTCGGTAGCATTCTATGCTCGAGAGGCAACAAACATACGACTTCACGCTCAGGAACCACAGGTCTACGATTTCACGCTCAATGGTGTTCTACACTCACAGGCTACAGATCTACAGTCCTACGCTAAAAGGAGCTTTTCTACGCTCGACAGCTACGAATCTAACGGCTTTACGTTCGACAGCTACAAGTCTATAGTTTTTTCTTGCCCGGATGCCTTTGTGCTCGGTAGCATTCTATGCTCGAGAGGCAACAAACCTACAACTCCACGCTCAGGAACCACAAGTTTACGATTTCATGCTCGATGGTGTTTTACGCTCAAGAGGCTACAGATATGATTTCCCGCTCCACGACTTTCTGCATATCCAAACAGTCCCCAAGGCGGTCAAGTGCAAAGAGTTCACATAGAAGATACTCGTTCTGGACCCCAAAGCATCCCCAAGTACCCGAAGTATGCAGAGTTCAAACATTAAGAAATTACTTCTTTCGGGTCCAGAAAACTGGAGGTTCATCCAGATTCCAGTCTGAACATCTCGTCTATCAAAGTGGCAACTCAGTTTGACAGAAACCTCGACCCTGTTCCAAGGGAGTTTCGAGAGATCATTCTTGAAGACGAATTCTGAACAAAACGAAATTCCGCTCATCAGAGAGGCAACAGTTCGGAAATTCTACGCAGTCCTAGCAACAAGACAGTTCTAAATGTTCAAAGTGCTCAGCAGCGTTCTATGGACTATCCGCTATGCATAAAGGACAGGGCCTAATACTCTTTCTATCGGAGTCAGCGTAAAGATTCAGACGTGTCAAAGCTGCACATATTCAGACTTCACAAGCAACGTATGGCAAGACGATCATATGGAGAAGAAGACGATTTTATTAAAGATTAAAATCATGATTACATATGAGGAAAATCCAATCTACAAGGGTTTTTCTCTATTTCTTATGATTACATCTGAGGGAAACTCCGTCTACAAAGGAGTCCCCCCATCATCGTCCGAAGATCGCCCAGAAGCTGTACTGACAGGTTCTCACATAGGTGAAGGTCTTCCTCTTCTTCAAGGGCTGTTCATCGACTACCACAGTAATGAACAAGAAGATCCTCCATTCGCCATGGCCGATCCAGTTGAGGCTTCTTAAAGCCCAACTCGATTGGGGACGATAGATTACAGTTTGTCTAATCTCGTCCGCGGGGATCTCAGAGGAAGATACACAGCATGCCAGCCGCTGTGGTCAAATACGACCCTTCCTCTCTCCTGGGGCAACGCCATACAAAGTTGCTGATTATCCCGAGCAAGAGAGGCTAAGATGTCCTTCCATGATCCATCGTTGCAGTGGACACTTGCTCGAAGACGCCGTCTTTTATGGCTCCCTATATGCTGGAAGAACATGATCTCCTTCTTCCTCAGATCGATCCAACGAACTCCGGCGATAATCTCTGCATGACAATGGGAATGTGGTGAAGACAGGTTCACCCCCCCAGCCTTTTATAGGCAAAAGAGATCACAGCGGTCCCTAATAAATCCGCCATAAAGTCAGCATCGACCGTTTCAACGCTCCATTCAGAAACGTTTCGAGTTACGAGGGGCCATTCATGCTTTATTCAAAGCGTTTCAAATTCCAAGGAATTTAAAAGATTTAAAGGGGGTCTTGTAGAAGCATGAAAAAAAATGCTTGGAAGATCTACGCAGCATCTTGATACAGAGCAGCATAAGCAGAGGCCTTCAGAGCCATCCAGCGTAAAACAGGGTTCTTCATCGCCTCCATGGCATAAAACCCAGCCGCTCTCAAAGCAGCGTTAAAGCATACGAGGAACGCTTCGTATTCCCGAAAAAAAACTGTCCAGTCACGCAGTAAACCTAACCTCTGACTCCTGACAAAAAGTGCTGCACAGCTACCCAAACGACGGCTGGGAACGGGGGCAGACCCCTCGGGACGCGCTCCATAGTATGATGGCGGATCTCAGCATTTAATGCAGAGGATTTGGTTAAAATATCACCAAACCGGCGCTTACTAAAATCCCCCGACATAAACCACTCTTTTGCGTGCAAAGAGAACACGCTGCCTTGTTTTACACAGGCAAACATGGGCTATTTTACGCTCCGCAGAAGACAAACCGTCTGCCACGTCAAAAGCTGTGCTTCGTACAGGGCTCAAGGCACGTCCCTCCGCCAAAATGCACAGAGCGATGACAGTGTTCCCTCAAGGCACGTTCCTCCGTCAAAACGCACAGAGCGATGACAGTGTCCCCTCAAGGCACGTCCCTCCGTCAAAACGCACAGAGCGGTGACAGTTTTCCCTCAAGGCACGTCTTCGCATTTAATGCATAGGATGATGGCAAATCTCTGCCAAAGATTTGATCTCCAAAAGCCATAATTCCGGCTAAAGATGTCCACATCAACACCCTGGCACGGTACGCAGCAGCCTCTACGCCCATTCAGGATCTGTGCTCCTACGGCTTCTACGCCTACTCGGCTTCTATGCCTGTTCGGCTTCTATGCCTACTCGGCTTCTACGCCCATCCAGCTTCAACGCCCTCTCGGCCTCTATGACCGCTCGGTTCCTACGCCAATCCTGCCTCTAGGACCACTCGGCTTCAACGTCCATCCGGCTTCAACGCCCTCCCAGTCTCTACGACTACCCGGCTTCCATGCCAACTCGGCTTCTATGCCTGTTCGGCTTCTATGCCTACTCAGGCTTCTATGCCTGCTCGGCTTTTATGCCATGGTGACGGACATTTGGCTTCTACGCCAACCCCTTCTACACAATGGATACCTACCTACGTGGCTTTTACGCCGTGATCTTAGTAGCAATTGTACGCGTTGTGTCCCCTTAGTTGGACCCGCGTCACCCGCTCATTCAAAAGATCATCTATACGTAGGCATTGGTTACTTTAACCATTGTGTAATAGGGTGCTGTACTTTCCACTCCTCGGTTGTTACACCGATGGAGTGGTCACTGTCACCAAAACTCTATAAATAGAGACCCCTGTCAATGGGGAACAAGGTCGACAATTTGGAAGATCGAACAAGGTCACCGAACCGGAGATCAAGAGACAGAGACAGAGAGAGAAGAATACAGAGCTCAGGCAAGGAATAGGGAGCGACGACCTTCAGCATCGCACATCCACCCTCCTTCGCAACCTCCGAAGCTGTATCCTGTCTTCCACGGTACTTCTTCAACATCGTGTAGTCCAAGGGCTAAAGTGATCGACCACAGATCAGATACCTATAGCAATTTATACCCAGATAAAATAAATTGTACTCCCGCATCCTCGTATAGGATCGAATTGTACAAGTTTGTTTGTAAACCAAAGGGCACGGGTCTCGTATAAACCCTGTCATTGAAATACACTTTCATTCTTTCGTTTAATACCACAAACAACTGTAATCAAGTAAGAATGGATAGAGTGAACCCTACCATATTTTAATTTCGAGGACGAAATTTTTATAAGTTGGATAGATTGTAAGCCCCCTGATTTTCAAAATTTTTAATTTGGATTTTTCTGTAATTCTCCGGGATTTCTCTGCTATTAAACCTAGGCCTTTGGCAATTTAATGATTTTTAATTGCAGTTAATTCATATTAAAATATTATGGAAATAATATTTTATGGTGTAAAATGGAAAACCGGACATGTGGTAATTTTTTGCAGATTTATTGGACTTCGGAAACCCGTTTAAAGCCCTGAAACCCGAAGTACATTTAAACCGAATTTAACCCGTGCCAAACGCCCGACATCCCCATGAGAGCCGAAGCCAAGCCCAAGGAGCGTTGACCCAGCCCAAATCCTAGGTCAAACCCTAGTCCAATTTTCGTATGTATAAATACATACTTCTCCTAGTTTTTCTCCATAAAATAAAAAGAAAAAGAAAATAAAAGAAATAAATCCCCCAAATCCCAAATCCCTAATCCTAAACCCAACCCTAACCCTAAGCCGCCGACCCCGATTCCGGCCACCCCCAAGCCCGCCGGATGCTTCCCCTCCCAACGCCGACCTACTCCACCTCCTTCCTCCCAGCACCTCAGCTCGACTCTCCTTCCTCCGCGTGAGCGCCGCCCGCGCCCACTCCGATCGACACCCCGCCTCGAGTCGACGCCGACCCCGTCGACGACACCGCCCTCCAGCGATGTCTCCCCTCCTCCACGTCGAGCCTTAGCCGACGAACACTCTGCCTCCCTCCTCCCCGCTGCTCCGCCCCAGAAGCAGACACGCGGAGCCCCGGACGACGCCACCGCTACCGACTCCTTCTTCCCACAGCCCTGCCGCCGACATCACCGCTCCGCCCCGGCGAACCCCAACACCCCTCGACCCTTCCCTGAACTCGACGACTCGCCGCTCCACCCGAGTCCGCCTCAGACCCTCGGACACGCGGGATTTAGACTTCTCGTAGCCCTGTTCAGGTAGCGTTTCGTCCCTCCTCGTAACCCTATTTTTTATTCTGTCAGTTGCATCGCGTAGACTGTATGACCCTCTCGGTGCCCATGCAACTCGCTCGGTGTATCGCGTCCTGTGGTGATCGCATACCGCGATCCAAAAACAGGAAAAACAACGCCCTGTTTCACCCTAGAACTGAGTACGCCCCGCCAAACGGGACGACTTGGTCGTACGCGGTCTTTACAGAAATGTGCGCGTCATTGATACGGACGTGTGAGATTTCGCAGAAGTTGATTCGGTTGTGCGTGCACACCGAAATCAACGCGTATCCGCCGACACCGCCCCGTATCCATCTGTTCTGGAACACGTTGTAACTTTGTGTATACACGTCGGATCGAGACGAAAGTTGCACCATCGGACTCGTAGAAATACGCTGGTCCTGTGATCCAAGTTTGGTTCGATTCTGAGAACGTTGACAAAATCGCGTATCGTGGGCCCCACAAGCTCCACTTGACGGGCGATTTTGTGA
The DNA here is from genome assembly GCA_036927795.1 of Iris macrosiphon. NCBI lineage: Eukaryota > Viridiplantae > Streptophyta > Magnoliopsida > Asparagales > Iridaceae > Iris > Iris macrosiphon. Next base: position 130,915,373 of record JAYESA010000009.1, on the reverse strand, counting down.
TCGGCTCATCTGAATCTAATTCTGGATGTTCCGTTGGGTTCGTATCATCGTTCCTGACTTGTAGATACTAAGTTTGGCGAATTTGGAGACCTTTGACCCTGACACGCTTTTCGGTGCAAAGTAGCCCACATGTGGACCCCGCTTTGGCCCGGAAATGTCATTTTTGCCCTTGTGTCCAAATTAGACTCAAGGACAGGAGTTTCTAGCTATTTGATATTTTCTGAATCTAATGGTGATGTTTATTTCAGCAGCCGGAGTAGTACCTGCAGATCGCACTGAGACCAGAGCTACAATTGGAGCCAGGACCCCAGGCAAGTGTACCTTGCCAAACCCTGCAGCTTTGCTACTTATCTCCTTGACTTAGTTATACATCAGTGGACAAGTATACCTTGCCGACTTTATATTTCTTGTTGCATAATTCCTTGCTTTATTTATATTATTGTGCATGCTTGACCTAGGACCGTGTGACTTACTTCGCGTCCGATTATTAGTCGGGTGCCAACACCGTACGCGGTGTTGTGTATTGTCATCTAGAGATGGACATTCGTGACCCCTTTGCATTCTCGTACTTATCTTATCAAGTATACTATAACCCAGGACACTTGATACTATTCATGAGACAGGATCTTCCTGAGATATTCATGGTGATTCTGTATAGGATACAGACTTTATGGCATTGACATTATATTCCTAGATACTCTATGACTTCTGCATTCGATATGATTATGCGTGACATGGACACAAGGCATCGTGGATATGAGATGTATGGTTATATTGGGTGGGGAGAGACACACAGGCTACAGGCTGACCATATATATACACCCCTATTATTGTGAGGCACAAGACTTTGAAGCCCGAGCTTGGCCCATTACTCATTATTACTGCTGCTACCGGCTCCCCGACACAGAGCTTGTAGCGGCGTCAGCCTGAGTTCTAGTGCTGCTCTCATCTTACATATCACTTAGCTGGTTATTTAGTATTCCCTTATTGTTCCATCTATTGCTGGAGAGACCCGCAGGCTACAGGTTGACTATATTATGTCGGCTACTCAGTCTCCCGCTGAGCTAGACCATCTCATGATACCACTGCTACTCCTACACAGAGCTTGTAGTTGTTTCAACCTGAGTACTATTGATGTTCTCTCTTGCATTTCACACAGATGGTTACATACTTACCTTATTTATCTCATTATCTGTTGCACTGCATTTATTTGGCATGAGCTTTCTTGTACCTTACTATGTCCCCTGAGGACCTGGATCCGGATTATGTCCCCAGGATTTGCAGACGAGTTCTATCCCGAGGTATACGGGACCGCAGCAGGAGCAGATACAGGAGCTGATACAGGAGCTGTACCGTCACCCGAGGACGAGATCGTGCCAGAGGACTTCTTCTGAGTATTGTCTGGTGATACTCATTTATTTCTATTTCCAGTTCCTTTATTTTCAGTCTATTGCATTGCTGTATCAGACTTATTCTCGGATTGTTCTCCGAGACACTGTTATTGAGATTGTTAGTTATTGCCTTTGTACTTATTCTGGCATTTGATCTATGATTATCTGTTTTGGATGAGATTAGTATAGACTGTGGTTTGTATCATTGGACCTACTTATTGTTATATTATAGCTTAAGCATGCCCCGATGGATCCATTAAATTAGGTTTGTCCATCGGTGTGTGTTGCTGGCCATTGACACGCGTCCGATCCCTCGGTATTTTAGGACTGGGGCGTGACAATACTAGACATATGATACATCATAAGACTACTCGGCCCAAGAAAGCTAAATAAACACATGTTATCTTGCTTTTTTGTATAGATTCACATAAAATACGTCAGCCACCCACAAAAAGACACATTTACTATCATACTCCTAACATAAATATGCATGCTACTATCACTATTGTGGTAAACATGGACATATTTTACGATAGTATAGAATTAAAAGATTAGTATATTTAAATCTATGTGCATGGGTGCCGAAGACTAACATTTCAGGACCCTCAAGAACTTGGGTACCTAAGGTCACATCTACTTGTAGTGTAGGTGGACCTTCCCTCATCTTCTAGAAGCAAATAGATTCTCGATAGTGGCAGCACGCGACATATGACTGGAGATGATAATCTTTTCGCAACACTATCAATGAAAAAAGAATAATATGTATCCTTCGACAATAATATGAAAGGGTATATAATAGGTAAGGGTACAATAGGTAATCCTCCCTCTCTTATAATTAAGGATATCTGTTTAGTAACCTAGTTAAAGCATAATCTACTCAGCAACAGTCATCGTGCTGACAACGGATATGGTATTAACTTTGTAAAAAATAAATGCTCTATATATGATAGATCATCTGGAGACATCATTTTTGAAGGGATAAGAGAAGATAACATATATATCTTTTATCTTTCGCAAGATACTAACCATATAGGAAGATGCCTCTACACTCACAAGGATGAAAGATTACTATGGAATATGCGTCTAGGACACGCAAACATGGATACCATATTAAGACTTTCAACCAAGAAGCTGGTAAGAGGGCTACCAGAAATCACATTCAAGAAGGATACGGTATGTGCCGAGTGTGAGAAAAATAAATCAATAAAATCTTTATTTAAATCCATCAACGCTTCCAGCAACAACCCCTGAAGATGATGTTGAGGATGATGATGATCTACATATCAAGCCAGTATCTCCTACCCCTGATGATACAATATCTGGAATAAGTTATTTGGAAAGCTAACCAAAGAGGTTGCGCTTCACAATAGACCATCCAGAGAACTTGGTGATAGGTGAGGTATCAAAATGATGTATGCAGAATGAGTTTGAGATAAGCATGATGGGATAACTAAATTTCTTCCTTGGATTGCAAGTCAGACAAAACTCACAAGGAACCTTCATCAACCAGTCGAAGTATATAAAGGACTTGCTGACAAAATTTGATCTAGAAAACATCAAACCAATCGGCACTCTGATGTCTACTTCAACTAAATTGGATCTTGATGAAAGTGGCAAACCAGTCGACCAACATAAGTATCGAGGTATGATTGGTAGCTTACTTTATTTGACTGCAAGTCACCCCAATATAATGTTTAGTGTTTGTCTGTGTGCTCGTTATCAAGCTAACCCTAAGGAATCACACATGAGCGCAGTTAAGTATATCTTTCGATACCTTAAGGGCACTTTAACAGTAGGCTTATGGTATCCTAAAACTACGTTCTTTGACCTAATTAGTTATTCGGATGCTGATTTTGCCGGATACAAAGTCGACCGTAAAATTACCAATGGCACGTGTCATCTCTTAGGCAAAGCTCTTGTCTCTTGGTTTAGCAAGAAACAAAATTATGTTGCACTATCCACTACTGAAGGTGGATACGTAACTGCAGGAAGTTATTGTGCCCAGATTTTGTGGATGAAGCTAACCCTAGCAGGCTATAATTTAACTTATAAGCACATCCCTATATTCTGTGACAATACCAACACTATCAATCTGACAAAAAACCCAGTAAGTCACTCACGCACTAAGCATATAGAAATAAGACACCACATTTTAAGAGATTATCAGTCACACGGAGATATTAATTTAGAATTCATTGACACTGAACATCAGCTAGCAGACATATTTACTAAGCCACTAGCCGAAGATCGCTTTAACTTTCTTCGCCGGGAGTTAAGAATTTTGGATAAAAACGTAATTAAATAAATTTAATTTGCATAAATATTTGCAACCTCATTATTCACATATGCTACATTATTTTGGGTACAAGCCGAAATGGTCCTTCTTTCACAGAGGCGTACACAACCTTAAGCGACACGGTATTTAAGTGTCTGCGGACCACCGCTAGCTGGAAACCGACCCCTACAGCTAATCTGAGATAATTATCCATATGCTGAATAAACGTTTTGTATATTTTTTTCTCATATTCTATCTATTACGGTTGTGTTCACATTTCAAATTCACAAATCTTTGACTATCTGTCTCAATCATTCATGTTCTTATATCTTTAATCTGGACCATTTATGTTCTGGCTTAAACTCACTGGAGTACTGGACCAACAGGGACCGAACTCAGCCCGAACTCGGTCTAGGACCAAAATTGGTCTAGGACCGAACTCGATCCTGTTCGTTCCATAACCTTCAGCGAATGAGCACCACCCGATTATGACTTAACAACATACCTTTTATCATAGCAGCAGAGCCTAAAATTGCTATAACCCAATTTTTGACCCCTTTCTTCATCTTCTTCTTTCCTCCATATTATTTTTATAAAAACCCTAACCCTATATTTTGAATTTTTTATGGTCATTCTCTCATAAACTCAAGTTTTGAAGGTTAATCAAGGCCCTTCTCCATTATCCATACTCTTTTCGTGAGGTATATCTCTCTATTTCTCTTTTCTCTTCTTAATTTTTTTTCCATGGCACCTAGATTACTTTCTAGAGGAAAAAGAAGGAGAAATGAGAGATCTTCATCCAATCCTCCACCCAATGAGGATCCACCCTATCATTTATTTAATCCTCTACCTCCTCCCAATGACAACACTTACAATGCACATATTTTTGTTTCTTTAGAAGCATCTATGCATTATGTAGTTTAACTTTGGATGACTGCTCTTTAACTTTTAAAAGACTACTTGTTAGTTTAATCTTCAGTTTGTTGTTTCATTTCGTTTATGTTTATTCCTTTCCAGGGGAGCTACTTATTGTGTTTTGCTAAATGACAAAGGGGAAGAAATAGCATATCTATCTATGCATTAATATTTAGTAAATAGACAAATAACATTTGTTAGAATAGCTATTTTTTATATAATATTTTGGATATAATGTGCTTGGTTAAATTTTGTCTAAAATATCTTGGATGTTGACGTCATTACCTGGACGTAGATATTATTTTGCGGGGGAGCTATGTCAAACTTTGCTAATATCCTACTGCCTCCTTCAACATGTGTCCAGGTATGAATATTGAGACATACAAAAATTAGTTTATCAATTATTAAAATAGGGGAGATTGTTGACCCAAACTGGATCACAGTCAACCTAATTTCGATAATTAATACTGTTATATCGGTCATGACTCAATTACGACACATCAATTACTAGATGAGACATCAACAAACTTCGTCGGACTATTGCTACATTATCTTTATTATGTTTCAGAGCTTGTAATTTTTCTATTTTCTTTGAGTATAAAAAATATGTACTTTGAGTGGCACTGTGGCATATCAACCCTCAACATATTTCCTATAGCTCCACAAAACAAACAACCAAGTCCAGAACCCAACCAAAACCAAAATCAAACATACTTAAACCCAGTTATAGAGCTTTTGGTCTAAGGCAGACCGAACTCGGGCCGAACTCGGTGCCCTTAAAATCAGCAACCTAATTTTTTATTCCACCTTGTAACGAACTGTCCAACGTTCGAATTTTTGAACGTTAGGGGACAGAACTCTGGCCGAACTCTGCCTACCCAGTCTAGTATAAATAAAGCATAAATTCTCGCATCCCTCATCTTTCAAGCTCTCAATCTTCTAAGCTCTACTCTTCTAATCCATAATCTTCCAAATCTTCTTAGCCCCCAACTTTCTAATCTCATAAGGTGCCTCGGTGCAATTCAGCTAGAAGTTATACAAGAGTTGTAAAGTATTCTCACTTGGAAAATTCTAAGTTTTGCCTCTGCAAAGTTGAAGTAGTCGAGCACTTCGGATCAAAAGCTCGTATCTTTAAAGAAGTGGCAAGCCTTCGGATCAAAGCTTGTGTTTCACTGATAGTGGATTCAAACTCTGAGCTAGAGTTTTCGGGTCTGGACTAATCCTCTACAAGAAAAACCAGGATATATCGTTGTGTTTGCGTTTGCTCTTCCTTACTCTATTTACTTTCCACATTATTATTCTTTGATTATTTTCTTTGTTAGTAGTTGCTTACTAGACTTAGTCTTAATCAGTTTTAATTGGCCACTATTGACACATAACCCTATTCACCCCCTCCCCCTCTAGAGTTGCCTACACGTAACTTCAGTTGGTGCATGGGGTCAATGCCACAAGAGATCCTGTCGAAGACAGATCCTGAATTTTTGTTCCTGCCGTATGCAGAAGCCTTCATGCGCTTACCATCTGATGCGGCATGATTCATCTTCTGCTTTGGCCGCACGACCTGGGAGTCACCATTTTTCTTCTTAGAAACGACCACGGGAGGATGTGGGATGCAAAGAAGGTTCATCCGCAGCCTCAGCAATGAAGAAAGGAAGCGCATCACTTGCAGTCTTTGGGTGCGGTATACTGGCCCTGGCGACGCAAGTCCTTCGAGTCTTCGTAGGCTTTAACAGCCTTGGTACGGGAATTGATTTGTCCCAGAGAGAATATCTTTGAATGCTTGTTGATTGAAGCGAAGGACCAACATTTTTTGGGTTGAACCCATCTTCGTCGTGTCAGACTGCGTCACGACCTTCTCGTTAGAGGAGAAGGAGGTCCCCAGCAGAGTCGCCATTTTTTGTTTCCATTACAAAAGTTCACTGAATTTTTATTATAAAATTAAAGCAAAGAAAAAAGTTCAAAGAATTCATAGGCATAAACTCTAAGTTCAGTTGATTCAAGGGAAGTGTAACAATAGAGATCGAGTACTGCAGCTGACTCCTTTAATCCATTAACGATCCGATGACGAAAGAGGATTGAAAGTCTCTGGCTCAATGGCAAGAAGGACAGCAACTGGGCTCTTTTTTTGTTCTCCAGGTTCATGTATGGGGGGGGGACACATGTCCCTGCTATTTATAGCCTTCTGCTTGACCATGCGCTGGACGATGCGCGAATGGTTTCAAGTTGCCATATGTTATCTTAATAGAATATCATTGTAACCGCATGAGCAAGTTGCGGCCCGACCGCCATATGGCATTAGTTAAGAGTTTGCCGCTATTGAGATGTGCCCACATAATCTGAGCTGTTACATCTGTTGGTATGTGTGACCTAGTCAGCATGACAGGTGGCTTGCGTCGGCTATATGAAAATATTTGTTGGTTACACTAGACAGATTCTGCCACATCATATCGCATGATAATACCATCGCATGGGGATTCATGGGAACACTGTCGCGTAATAATACCACTGCATGGGGACATTGTCGCATGATACTATAGCTGCATGGGAATTCATGGGAACACAGTCGAATGATACTACTATCGCATGGGGATTTATCGTTTCTAGGCACATGGTACTGCACTGCTGAATCTGACAAAGTAATTATGAGGTCGACGTAGACGCTGATGTATGAAGTGCTCGGAGCAATAAATGCTTATCAGTATGGCAAGTTCAGATACCCTTTGCCACATAACCCATCCTTGCCACATGAGTAGCATTTTACTGAAGGAAAGCAACTACATGACTCGTCTGTCGCATAAAAACACTATTGCATAGACATCTTCATTGTACTGACATGGGTATTGACGTGTTTTCGCGTAAATGTCGCTGCATGTACGTGTTATGAAGCACTTTATTGCAGAGGTCAAAGAAATTATGACTGCTTCGGCTTTAGGGGGCTCTCTTTCCATTAAGTATTAAATGCCCCTGTCAGTAGAGGTGCGGTTGAGGTATCAACCTCATGACTTTCTCGCGGCATCAGGGATTGTTTGTTCTCTTTGCAGCATCGGGACTCTGGCGGCCTTTGCTGCATCGCACTATTCGCGCATGGATTGATCATTTTTTATACTTCTATAGAGACGATTACTAAATCTAAGTGTTCCATCTTTTTGAATCATCAACTCCTTCCGAAGACTGGACTTATACTCTGCCCGAAGTTTCTGAATCTACAGATCCTCTGCCTGAGCTGACCTGGTCCTCTCTACCAAAGTATACTAAATCTGTAAGCTAGCTAAAATCAACGTATCCTCCGGAAGTACCACCTCAATTACCATCTCCTGAAGTTCCTCCAGATATGCCTCAGTGATGTCATAATAAATCCACTACCCCTCCTGCTGAGAGCACCCGCTACTACATTCTCCTTGCCTTGATGATACTGGAGTTCTACGTCATAATCCTTCAACAAATCAAACCATCTCCTCTGCCTCTTATTCAGGTCCTTCTGCATGAATACGTACTTCAAGATCTTATTATCTATAAATATCTCTACTAGGTCGCCATACAAGTAGTGCCTCCAAAGTTTGCGTGCAAACACTACTAATGCCAAATCTAAATCGTGGGCCAAGTAGTTTTTCTCGTGATCTCGAAGATGTCAAGATGTACAAGCTATCACCCTTCCATGTTGCATCAAAATATATCCAAGCTTTTTTCGGACGCATCACAATACACTGTAAATCCTCTTAACCCTACTCGAAGTTTGAGAATCGGTACGGAGATCAATCTCTTCTTCAACTTCTTAAATGATGCTTGACACTTTGGTGACCAAACAAACTTGATCTACTTACGTGTTAGACGAGTTAATACTGCCGAAATCCTAGCAAATTTTCCAAGAACCTCCTATAGTATCCCGTCAATCCCAGAAAACTTCACATATATGCTACTATCCTTGGAACTGGCCAACTCTCTATGGTATTAACCTTCTTCGAATCCACCGCTACTCCTCCTCCATAAATAATGTGCCCCAAGAATGAAAAGTGATCCAACCATAACTCGTACTTACTAAGCTTCGCATACAACTCGTGTTCTCTTAGAATCTGTAAGACCTTCCGAAGGTGCTCTTTATGCCCCTCTTCACTACCAAAGTAAACAAGGATGTCGTCTATAAAAACTACTACGAACTGATCCAAATATGGCATGAAGATGCGATTCATCAAATCCATAAATAACATCGGAGCATTGGTTAACCTAAATAGCATTACTAGGAACTCGTAATGTCCATACCATAATCTAAATGGTGTCTTGGGTATGTCTTGTTCCCTGACTCTCACCTAATGATATCTTGATCATAGGTCGATCTTGGAAAAAACTCTTGCTCTACTTAACTGATCAAACAAATCATCAATCCTCGGTAATATGTACTTATTCTTTACTTTTGTCGTATTCTGTTTCCTATAATCGATGCACAGCCGTGAAGACCCAGCATTCTTGTTTACTAGTGCCACTGGTGCTCCCTATGGTGACCAACTGGGTCGGATGAACTTCTTCGCCTTTAGCTCCTCTACGTATGGGTACAATTTGGCTAACTCCGGATCAAACATCATGTAAACGATATCGGATACTGGCTTCATTCCAGGTAACAACTCAATACAAAAACCTACGTCCCTTACTGGTGGTATCCCAGGAAGCTCCTCGGAAAAAATATCAAGAAAACCTCTGACTATTCTAAGAATCTGATCTTCTGCTGCTACTACTGTTGCAATCATGCCCTCATGTTTTTCCTTCTCCGATCGGTCGAAGACAAAGCCCTCCTTGCCTGGAATGCTAAAAAAACTCTACCCCTATGTCAATATATCATTGTATGACTGTCTCTCAGCCAGTCCATGCCTAGGATAACATTAAAGTTACTCATAGGGAACTCAATCAACCTTACAGGTAATGAACGCTAATACACATTGACCAGACACACTATACACACTCTACTAACCCCCACGAGTCCATTACTAGTGAGTATATACAACCTCTCTAGCAATACCTCGAACTCCAATCTAATGCGTATAAAAAATCGTGTAGATGCAAAGGAATGGGAAGCTCCCAAATCAAATAATTCTACAGTAGAAAAATATGTAACTAAGATGTTACCTGCCACCATGTCGTCTGATGTCAAAGTCCCCTCCAGGGACAAAGTGAATGATGGTAGTGAATGATGGTCGCTGGCCCTATTGTGCTCATGGTTGCTGCCTCCCCTGGATACACTACTACGATCTGTATGGTGCTAACTGTTGATTCCTCTGACAATACATCTGGGCATGCGTCGGCATCTAACGTTGGGATAAAGACCATACTGCTAATGCTGGCCCTCTGTGCTGAACTGTCCCTGGTGCTAGCAATGCTGGGAACTACTGAATTGGCCCTCTTGGCCTCTGCATTAATAGGCAAGTGGTATTCCTATGGTCTAGACTACCATACCTCATGCATAGTCCATTGGCCACCTGCACACATCCCTGGTATGACCTCCCTTGCCACAATAAGTACAACCCATTAACGCCCGCTGGCGTTGCTACTGCCTCGGTTACTACTATCGAGCCGATACCGTTACTACTGAAGTCGCTGGCCTCTGCGATGCTGAATCATGGATACGAATGCCAGTGTTGGTGCTGATACCCAGTCCTAGGCGGCTGCCTAGACCAATTTTTTTAGAATAGTAAGTAACATTTCTATTGCGATATCGAATTTGCTTCACTTTTTTTATTTGAGTCATATTCATTAGACCATTTGTGTTTGTTTTCCATAAACAAAATGGCAAGGCTGCTAGGGATGGCTCTCCTCTGATGAACAGGTGATAGCTTAACTCAACACCGCGTTGGTCGGCATAATAAAAAAGACGCTGGTCGTGCAATTCGACCAACAAACTTACGAAGAAATGCTCGTTGGGGGTAGTGCTTGCCCCTCAATCGCAACCAAGTCGAAGAAAATCCACAAGATTTGGCTGCCCAAGTCTCACTCCTCTTATTATGAAGTTTATGTTAACAAAGGAAAAGGGGTGGTAACCACGGTCAACGAGGACTACCTCATTGTTAGCTCTACTCCTTCATCCCCAGTCTGTGACTCGGTGGATACTTCCCTTAGCTACTCCAGTGTGCCAATTAAGGAGAACAAACTGTGAAGCTCTCGCAACAACAAGCCGAGATTGAATAAATCTTTCCTTGACAGAGGAATTCACTATGATGCCAAGGGAATTGTTCATCCTCATGCAGTCAAACCCTTGCATGTTCAGTACAACATGTAAAAGCAAATCCAGCAAGGACTCCACTGTCCAGTCCACTCCATGGACAGAGGAAAGTACGCATGTACTTCCTGCTTCCTACGACACACATGGCAAATAAATTGTTCAGCAACCATGCAATTTAAATAAGAACATCCTGCGTGTGCAAAAAGAATGAACAGAAAAGACTCTTCCGCCACACATCAAGATTATGCGTACAATAGAGGGAAAACTATGCGCCTTAATTCCAGAAGCTGTTGATAGCGCTCAAAAAATGCTTGACCTACGTACAAAATTGAGCGCACAAAGACAGAGTACGCAAATTTCTGGAAAAAATGTTGCTTAAGTCAGTGCTTCACTTTATACACGGGGTACACAAATATTGTGTACTAAATTCAATGTACATGATGTAAAAAGGCAGAGTCCGCCTTCTTCTGTTATTTTTCTGCCTCCTGGTTTATGCGATATTTTGACGCAAAAGCGTAAAGAGAAGGAACCCTCTGGGTCTGCGATATTGCTTCTAAATGAGCATTATTGCAACTGTGACAAGATTGTAATCAGCTGTTGCACCAATACAGTTGAATTTACTAAACAGTCAGTGTTTGACCGGTTGAGTTACACTTTGCCTACTAGACAGTAATCTGGAAAGAAAATCAACAAGCATGGAGATGATGACTTACTTCTAGCTCAGTGTACATGGCATCAAAGCTTCCCCCACAATGGAAGGCATTCAAGATGAAGCCCTAAGAGAACACCTAGGCAAAGGAGATTTGACCAACTCATCGAATCCTTTGAAAGAGTATACCAAAATATCCGTTCGCAGAGACGGGAATTCTCTCTCACGAGGAGTAGTCATTCCTTGGAATCTAAAGCTGACCTTCATGGGGTAGCAATCCTCTTGGGTCTGAGACAGACAGTGTAGATTCTGGCTACGCGATCCAATCCACTAACCCTTCTGTTGATTACAGAGAGTTCAGTGCATATACCGTTTGTGATGACCAGGATGCTTCTCCATCAGGAAGCAATCAGCAGCGTCTTAATTCACTTGAGGCTGCATTCAAAGATATGCATACTATGATGTATAGTATGCATCATATGATGATAACTCAGCACACTACCATAGCAGTACCTGTATAGGTTACAACAGCTGTACCAGTACAACCATCTCTGGGGGTACCTATGCTAGGAGGCAATACAAATCCATATGTAGGTCGCAACCAAGAGTCGGCAATACTAACCCTTAATCCCTTTGATGCTGGGGGTGGTCCTATACCAGAGGTCTTATAAGCTCAGTCGGCATCTCTCCAGTTAGCTGCACCATCTCAGGTTGAGGATACACATGAAGCTATTCGTGAGTTGCACGCTCGGTTCGATGCTATTAGTAACAGGGACAAACTTCAAAAGCTTGGGATAAGGCAACCTTATCCGCCTCACTGGAAAAATGTCTTCCCACCAAAGTACAAGCCCCAATCTATGGTTTTATTTGAAGGGAAGATATTACCAAATCAATATATGAACTATATTGACATGATAATGACACATTTATCGTGAGACAAAACTCTTCTCACTAAGCTGTTCGTTGGAGCCCTAGTCGACATAGCTTATGATTGGTTCTGCAATCTTCTTGACAATTGCATATCATCATTCGATGACCTACGACCTCTTCCTTTCCCGATTCTATGACGAAGGGATGGATATGACTATGTCCTCACTTATCGACATCAAACAAGGATAGGAAGTGCTCGTTCGTGAATTCATAGAGCACTTCAGGCAAGCAACTCTGAGATTGCCTCCTGGTATTCCTGACACCCCATTTATGGATACTGCAGAAAGAATCTGTTATTAGGATTGAAATTTTGTGTTGGCATCGCTCGATTCAAAGATTGGACTTCGTTCATTATGAATGTCGATGTGGCTGAAAAAAATACAAAAGAGGGCAAATTGGATTTTTTAGGGCTTAAGATATCTAGCTCAGAAGATAAAGGCAAGCATCCTTTCAATAACAACAATAAGAAGAATTGCAAAGGAAAGGAAGCTCTGGCCATAAATGTGTCTAAGCGACCCACCTCTCCGCCAGCACAGAAGGTTCCAGAATCTTTGAAGCCCAGAGAAGAGTATTCTTTTGATGAAAGTGATATCATCAACATCTTCGATTGCCTGATGAAAATCAACAAGCTCCAGTTGCCTGACATCAGACGACCTAATAAAACCGATAAAAAAGATGATCCAAAATATTGTCTACATGACCGATACATACACCAATCTACAAGGGCTTTCTACGTACTGAAGAGGAAGATACATCAACTGATAGAGTCTAAGGCTATCACTCTTCACAATGATGAGAAGACAGTTACCGCCAACTTGGTGTCTCTTTAATTTGGCGACTTCCCCACGTAGAAAGTACCAGATGGTGTCGTACCGATACCAATAGCTACGATGGAGATTGTCAACCTTCCACCGACCCGCAATCAAGTTGAAGGACTGGTACCTCTTACCACTCAACGAGGTGAATTCATGTGGGTTAATCTTGACTTATTACAAGATATAGAACAAGAAGTAACATCTTTGAGTTCTAAATCTACGAAGTCTTAGAGGAGCAGATCATGCAATATGATTTATTTATAGTATAACTCAAACGAAGAGCAAGATCAGTCTAGAGATAGTACTCTCCCTGAGTCTAGGCTCCGTGGTTTGGATCTATCTCCAGGAGCTTTCGCAAACAAGCCTCGCATGACTCACCAACAGTTGTGTTGGTTGGGTAGTGTCAGGTTATATAGGGCACAGTACATCCCCAATACGAGTGAATGCAAAGAAGACGAGTTTGTTGCTCACTTGCACAAGTCTTCTCTATCCTCGTCCACAAAATCATCAGCAGCACCCGATGCAAGTAATGACGAAGAACTCAGTTCTAGCACTATAGTCAGCAGTTAATTCATCTCATATAGAAGATGGGATATGACTTCCAAAGAGCCGAAGGTCTGAACTTCGACAAAGGTTGTCGTGTTACTATACAACCTCAGGGTTGCCCTGGCAGGTTCCGCAATGGGTTGGGATACGAGAATGCTAGCGCACAAAATCATTCCAACAAAGCTAAAAGAAGTCGCACAAAAAAGAAGATCCTGCCATGTCACATGGTCATTCTCTCTCCTGTACCTGAAGAGGCAATGACCGGAGAAACTAGATCTGGTAAAAACTATCTGAAGATGAGGCACTGACGCACGCTGACTCGTATACAACCCAGCTCAAGTCTCCAGATGAGGAACCAGTGGCATGCCCTCATTGTCACAGTATGATAGAGAAGATTCCTTATATCACCTTCACACAGGACGATATGCTACTGAAAGACAACCGTCATGACAGGCCACCATACTACACCGGCTATGTTGGGTCCATAAAGGTGAATCGGATCCACATAGATCCAGGCTTGTCACTCAGTCTCATCACAAAGTGTCTGCTACGAGCTCTGAAAATCCTGACGCATAACCTGTCAACCACCAATACCATAATTTTAGGCTTCAATGCTGGTAGGAGCCGTCCTCTTGAGAAGATGTGTCTCAAAATTCAAATAAGCGATCTTCGGACATAAGTCACATGCTATGTGATTGACTCAAAAGTATCATACAATATTATTCTTAGACGCCTATGGATATACGAGAACAAGAATATACCTTACACCCTACACTAATATTTTAAGTATGTAGACAGTTAGGGAGAAGTCAAGACAAAATTTGTTGACATCAACCCGTTCAATGGTGTTGAGGCATATTACTCTGACTCTGTTCTCTACACAATAGAATATCTGATGGAAGAAGCCAATAAAGCCAATGATGAGGCTGAAAATACTCCAAGCGAGGAACCTCTCATGTTCAGAGTCAAAGGGCGTATCACTCGCCAAACTCCACCGCAACCCCTTGTTATTCAACTCTGCAAGTCAACGCGCCAGGAAAAGGCGACCATCATCTCAAGAGCCTCTTGTTATTCACCTCTGTAAGTTTACGCGCGAGGTAAAAGCATAGGCACCCTTGGTGATAGATTTTACTAAGAAGACGGAGCCTCCACTTGTCATCAATCTAGCTCGCAACAAGCACCTTGCTCCAGCAAGTCAACCACTTGTTATTAATCTTACTAAGCATGTCTTTAAAGCAGAGCCTTCTACTGACTTTATAGAGGAGGAGGAGGATATTTTGTATTTCATAAATAAAGATGATACCCCTTCATACTACATTGATGTTGATCCTATTGCTAAGGAGTTCTTAGAAGCCTTGTATGATTATGAACCTATAGACATACCAGTAGCATCACCATTTCAGACAGGTACCTCATATATTTTATCTGATGGTGCCTACTTCATGGTCCCAGCAAGGCGGAATGAAGAACATCAAATACACTTCGGCAAAGCAAGGATTAAGAGGATTACACATAATGATGACTCAAATAAAGATACGAGAAAAATGTAACTCCATCGATATAGTTAGCCTGCCAAAAACAACATCCAGAGGATGGGCTACAATTTGAAGTCTGACAAAGGTCTCAACTATGGTAAAGGTCGACGTATTCTTATACGTCACTTTTCTCCAAAAGGCAAACCTGGAACTTACTACCAACGAACATGTAGTGGTTTGGGTTATGTCACTCCTCCAACGACTCCTGAAAGCTCAGAGTCAGATAAAGAAACACCTTATTATAACTCCAAATCATCATCCTGGGACTATGATGGAGCATAGGTGATGTATTTAAACATGCTTTGTCTGTCAATATGGTATCAGCCAACGCAGATGACGAAGAAGATCAATCACTATAACCCTTTAAAAATTGAAACAAATCAACAATATTGATTTAATTATTGGATGGATGTCAAAAGGCCATACAACTACAAATATATATAGAGATAACTTATCCATATACGGATAGGAGTAGGAGAAGAAATATGTATCCATATAGGAGAGAGAATCTAATCCTAAATCTAATTATTCTTAATACTCCCTTGTAAAGAAATCTGTTAGCTGATCAACGGACGTCACATATTGTAGAGAAATAGTGCCAACCAAAAAAAATTACGGACGAAGTAACAATCAATCTTAATGTGCTTTGTCTGTTCATAAAAAAATAGATTGTTTACAATATGTATAGCACTCTTGTTGTCACGGTAAAGCTGCATAGGTCCAATAAGAGCAATGAACATATCAGAGAGCAGTCTACGTACATGAACGATCTTCCTGGTGTTGGCAGCCAAGCTCTGTACTCTACCTCAATAGAAGAATATGCAACAATATCTTGTTTCTTGCTTCACCATGACATCAACGAATATCCAAGAAACAAACAAAATCTTGTAGTTGATCGTTTGGTTGTTGGATCTCCTGCCCAATCAATATCAGAAAATGCTCGAAGTTCCATAGTAGATATAAAAGACATAAATAATGAGCGCGTAATTGAGCCTTGAGGTTATCAGAGAATCTGGAGTAACACACTATAGTGAGCTAATTGAGGCACAAAAATGAACTGGCTAGCAATACTACCTGTATGAGAAATATCTGGCCTGGTCAAACAGAGATACACAAGTTGACCCACTAGTCATCTGTAACAAGTAAGATCTGTGAGAGACTCACCATCTATTGGTCAAAGTTTCACATGAAGTTCTAAAGGAGTATCAATTGTGCGACTATCCGATAGACCAGTAGACAAAATAATCTCCGAAGTATATTTTTGCTGAGAAACTTGTATCCCTCTCTTGCCTTGTGCAATCTCGGGTCCAAAAAAATATCGAAGATTGCCAAGGTCTTTCATCTGTAACTGCTGATGAACGTACCTCTGAGTAGCTGCAATCCCTGTTGAATCATCGCTAGTCAAAATTGTGTAATCCACATAGAGTAAAAGAAGAACTCGTCGCTACGGTGACGACCGCACAAACAAAGAATGATCCTGAGAATGCTGCTGAAAATCTGTCTCGCATATATCACTCTGAAAACACTCAAACCAAGCTCTAGGAGCTTGTTTGAACCCATAGATAGCACGACGAAGGCAAAAATCATGTCTCAGCGGAGTCGAAAGTCCTAAAGGGGGATCCATATAGACAACCTCAGATAAAGAACCATAAAGAAAAGCATTCTTCATATCCATCTAATAAAGTGGCCACTGACGAGCGGCATCAACAGCTACTAATGTACGAAATTTGGTCATCTGAGTAACAAGTGCAAAGGCCTCATCATATTCAATCCCATGCTCATGTGTAAAACCCCGGGCAACAAGGCGAGCCTTGTGTCACTCATTGGATCCATCAGGTCAATACTTGACCTTAAAGACCCACTTGCAACTAATAGGCTTATCCCGTCTGGTAGTGGAACAATATCCCAAGTACTTGTCTGCTGAAATGCTCGAAACTCCTCTATCATGGCCTCCTACCACTCAGGGTACTGAACATCCTCTTGATAAGAAGTGGATGCTCATGTAGTATGAATATCATTAAGAAAAGAATAAAACTGTACAGAATATGAGGCTAATGTAGCAAAACCAAAATTGTCCGGTGGACCAAAATAATCAGGAAATAAAATGAGCAGGAGGTCGATGAGTACGTTATGACTGGCGGAGAGGTGATAGTGGAGGCGTAGATGGTAGAGATGATAGCGTAGTAGATGCTGGTGGAATATATGGAGGATCCTCGTGAGGCAGCGATGGAGGCATCGTAGAAGGAGCTGTACCAGGAGAAAAAAGCAAAGGAGTAGGATCAATGGAAACAATTGACGGTGGAGCTGGAGGGTACAAAAATGGACATCCGGTGGTGGGACAGTAAAATAAGGAGAGTCCTCTCGAAATATAACATGGTGAGATATACGAAGATGATGGACCAAGGGATCATAACAACGGTATCTGTCTTAAGAAGAACAAACTAAGTACACCCAAAA
The DNA here is from genome assembly GCA_036927795.1 of Iris macrosiphon. NCBI lineage: Eukaryota > Viridiplantae > Streptophyta > Magnoliopsida > Asparagales > Iridaceae > Iris > Iris macrosiphon. The sequence goes on along the minus strand of JAYESA010000009.1, from coordinate 130,897,655 downwards.
GTGCGAAGCATACTGTAATCAGTGAAAAACTCTCATAAGGTGTTCAACCAGACAAAGCAGAAGAAGGTTTTATATTGATAAGATTGACAGAGGTAAGAATGGTCTCTGCCCAGAATATTTGTGGAACAGAAGAAGATAACAAAAGAGCACGAGTAGTCTCAAGAATATGACGACGTTCGCGCTCGGCTACCCTATTCTGTTCATGAGTGTAAGGGCAGGACTGCTGAAAAATAGTGCCGTGAGATTGCAAAATAGATCTCATAGTAGTGGATAGATACTCACGAGCACAATCAAAACAAAAAGTTTTAATCCTAGCATTAAGTATGAATCATAGTAGTAAATGTCCTATAAATGATAGGAAGATCGGAACGGTGACGCATGAGATAAACCTAAGTATAACGAGAATAATCATTAATAAAGCTAACATAGTAGAGAAAACATGTCAAAGATGGGATAGGAGCAGGTCCCCATATGTCATAGTGGACTAATTTAAAAACGCTGGTAGATTTTGATAAACTTTTAGGAAAAGGTAGGGCTATGTGTTTTGCCAACTTACAGTCTGTACATGAGGATAGAGGAGAGAAAGAACCATGTCCATGAGCTCCACTATGGAATAAAGTCTTTAGACGGGGCTCTAAAATATGACCTAAGCGTCTGTGCCAAAAGTCGACAGCAGACATGACGATGGCAGCATGACTAAAACTCAAAGGTTGAGTTGATGAAAGATGAAGAAACTCTAAGTGGTACAACCATCCCTGCCAACAAGCACAACCAATTGTTTGGCCCATACGAGGATCCTTCACAAAACATATAAGAGAATCAAAGGAAACAATAAATTCACTCCCACAAAGGCTACTGATTGATATGAGGTACAAAGTAAGATAGTGAACATGTAAGACAAAAGGAAGACTCAAAGCGTTGAAAATAATGGAGCCAGATTGAGTAATTACCAACTGAGAACCATTAGCTGTATATAAAGATAAAAGTGAGATGGTAAAGATGTAATACAAGATAAGAGACTAAGGTCAGAAGTTATATGATGAGAAGCACCAGAGTCTAATATCCAAGAAGTAGACGTACCAATAGAGGCAGATGCAGAAGAGCCAGCAAAAATAGGCTGACGTTGGAGTCGGAGCTCTAACTGAGCAAGGCAATGCTGAATATCTGCTGATGTCTAAGCCTGAGGTACCGAAGATCAAGTCTAGGAGGAATCCCTTATTTGTACCCGCTTGAAGAATTGAGTTCTTAAATGTGGATGAAGCAGAAAATAATTATCCACTAGATGATCAGGCTTATGACAATGAGAACAAATTATACCAGACCATTGATAAGCATAGCAGAAAATAACATAATTTTATTTATTTTTTAAATATTTTTATTTTTTTGACTTTTCGGCATAACGTACGGGGCCCGACATAACGTTCGAAACTTTTGTGCACACTGCATTGCATGCTTTTGGACCCATTGTCCCCCAACTTCCATCATTTATAAATGGAAGAAATAATATGCCCCCGTGACTCGATCCACTGACCTTCTGCCACCCAGCCGGGGTCTTATACCTCTCATCGGTAACCACAAGAGTCACTCGAGTTCGGTGTGCTTAAGTGATTTAATTTGACAAATAAGCATGTAGACAACTTGGCTTCACATGTATTAAAATTTCACAAAGCCAAAACCTTAAGGAACCTTGAGAAGCTCGATGTTCATGCAGACAGCGGCTGGCTTGCTAATGTGGACGAAAAAAACGATGAGGAAGAAGGAAACTTTGGCACGGATTGCTCCTGCTAGCCCTGGTGGGAAGATGAAGAGCGGAGAAAGACTTGATAATAATCACTAATATTGATTATCTAAAATTCTAGACTCTGGTACCATAAAATAAATCAACAATATTGATTTTATTATTGAATGAATGTAAAAGAACATACAACTACAAATATCTAAAGAGAGATAACGTATCCATATACGGATAGGTGTAAGAAAAGAAATATGTATCCATATAGGAGAGAATCTAATCCTAAATCAAATTAATATCTAATCCTAAATCCTATTATTCTTAACAAAAATGATCCATAAGCACAACGGATAGATTCACAATGGGAGCTACGATTTGAGCAACGCGAACCTCCTACAGAAGATGAAATTATTCAGATCAATATAGAAAGGAATCTTCCCCGAAACTAATTTTTATCAGCAAAAGTCATCCTGATTACAATAAACAAGCACTTGTATAGCTTATAAAGGAGTACATTGATGTCTTTGCTTGGAGTTACAAGGATATGCCCGGTTTGGATACTCAAGTAGCCACACACAAGCTCAATATTCTTTCAAATGCCAAACCAGTAAAGCAACAATAGTGACGGTTCCGCCCTAACGTAATGGATGCAATCGAAGTCGAAGTCAAAAATCTGATAACATGTGGCTTTGCCCAGAAAGAACAACATCCAGACTGAGTGGCTAATGTGGTTCCAGTCATAAATAAAAATGAGAAGAACTGAGTCTGCATAGATTATCGGAATCTAAATTCAAATTGTCCAAAAGATGAATTCCCTCTCCCCATTACATATGTCATGATCGACAACACATATGGCTTCGAGTGTATGTCGTTCATGGATGGGTTCTCAGGATACAATTAAATTAAGATGTTCCCCGATGACAAAAAGCATACATTATTATGGGCACCGTTAGGAGTGTACTTGTCACTACCACATTTCCAGGTAAGGGCATTTGTGTAATTTTACTATTTTGAATAATTATGTATTTAATTAATCTGCTGAGTTTTATAAACTATTTATATATTGTTAGTGATATTTGGTTTTAGTTCAAACCCTAGAACTCATTAGGACAAACCCTAATGACTAAACCCTAATTTGAAAACCTAATTCTAGACAAACCCTAGAATTCAAATTTTAGGGTGGAAACTCAAACCCTAGAAGGACTAAACCTGAGTTAATTGAGTTCTACATGACCTAACCTGGGGGTTTAACCTAAACCTATGCATTTGAAACCCTAACCTAGTTTAATATAAAAGGGAGCCACTCTTTTCCTTCATGAAGAATGAAACCCTAGCCTCCATTAGAAAAAGCTTTTTCCCCCACCCCAAAACTCAGAAGCAAACCCTAGGGATTCCATTTTTTCCTCTTTCAAAGCAAGGAGAACAAGGAGCTTGGGTCAAGAATACTTGGAGAAGGAGAACCTCCATTGAAGAAACCATCCCCCTAGGTAAAACCCTATTTTTTTCAATTATATTCTGTTTTTTGTTGATTATTGCCCATTAGGAAACCCCCTTTTGTGTAGATCTCAATTTCTAGGGATCCTACTTAAAGCCCTAGGAGAAATTAGGGTTTAGGTGTCCCAACATTTGGGTTCCCCAATTTTTCGTGAACCCTAACCCTAGGGGTTTACATGTAGGCAGATTTCATCTCCAACGTGTAGTTGGATCTTGATTTAGGTTTTGATTTGGGAGTATTCTGTGAATTAGGGTTGAGTTGAGGATTCAGGGGATCTCAATGTGAAACCGAGTTCAACCCTAGGTGTTTGTAGAAATGCCTTAGGGATTTGCCTATCAAATTCTTTCTGATATTGCAAGTTTAATATATAAATATATATATACACACATATATTTACATATGGTCTGAATGAGTGGTGTGTTTTGGGAAGAATTGGACTGTGGAGGATCTTCCCTGTGCATAGTCGGGTTTTAGAGTTCTGGTGTTTTGGGTTTTCATGGTGCACATTCGAAACAGGGGATTCTGTGTGTGCAGTGAGGATAGATGCATACATGTTTGTAGGTATTTGCTATTTCAGATCAGTGTGATGGCCTTAGAAATTCCCAGTATCAAGTGTATCATCTAGGTGTAGTTGACTGTATTGTGCTAGTGTCTTGTAGGTATTGTTCTAGGATACTTGTGTGCAGTTGAGTATCAGTAGAATTAAGTCTGTGTCAGTTGTGTGAATACTTGTATATGTGGCTATATGTCTACCTGTGTGAGTTCAGTACATTAGATATCTATGTGTAGGTGTATAAGTCTAGTGTATCAGCATACTATCTATTAATTAGTGTTACCTGAGTGTTAAGTATCAGAGTATATAGAGATGTGCAGTTCATATGTCTGAGTTTCAGTGTATCCAGGAGTCAGTGTCAAGGAAAGTATCAGTGAGATGGGGGTTTAATGGCTGTGCTGTGTACACATGTGTGAGTGGTGAGTTTATGTATCAAGGTAGTGTAGGAACTGTGTTAATGTAACTAGTAAATTCTGTGCATCAGTAAACTTGTGTCTGTGTGTGTAATTTCTGTGCATAAGGGTTTTATTTGGCTGTGTAGCAGTGAACTATGATTATGTATCAGTAAACTTTCAGTGTGTGGGTAGGAGTTTATGTCTCTGTGTGTACATGGCTGTGTGTAATTCTGAGAGGAATGCACATGTGTATACACGTGTGTGTGTCCCTGTGATAAACATCAGTGAAGTGTTGGTGAACTGTGCAGAATTCTGTGTGTGTATGAGTGATTTTCCCAGGTCAGTGTACTAGTGTATTAATAACTAGTGTTTCTCCTGTGTGTAACTGTGTTTCAGTGTGAGCATGCCTGTGTGAATGACAGTGTGTGTATGTGTATGCAATTTATGAGTGTACCAGTGTAGAGGCCTAGGTGCAGTGTGTAGCAGTGGTCTGTATCAGTGAGAATTTCCAGGTATGTGACTGTGTGTTGGTGTCCCTGTTTGTGAACCTGTGTAAGTGTGAGGCATCAAACTGTACACTGAGTTCAGTGTCAGCAAGCACAGGCAGTGTATAGTAGCTATATGCTTCTCTCAGAGAGTTGACACTGTGGTATCAGTATTTAGGGGTTTTAGTATAGGATATACCCACTATTATTCGATACCTATAAACTATAAGGTTAAGTATCAGTAGTTTAGTATACTAGTCAGTGTTAAGGGTGAAGTGTGAGTAGTGCTCTAAGGTAACAGTGGATACCTAAGTAAGATACAAGGGTATGGGTAATGTATTTATTTGCCAAGGTTTTGAGAACTAGAATAGGTATATGAGTTAATATACAAGTATGATATAAATAGCTAGTATAAGACTAATACTAACTTGTATATACTAATCACCTTAGTATCAATGACAATTATAGTTAATATGACTAGTATGGTTAAGTATGGCATAGACAGCTCACCAAAGACCTAGAAATGGCCTAACACCCTCATTTCAACTTAGCTAATCACTTTTATCATTCCAAACACCATTTAACATTAATATCTTATATATAGGTCATTGTGATTCCACTTTGGACATCGATCCTCACACCTTGCTCAGGACCACAGGCGAGTACATTCTCTGACAGTTTTCATTGTTGATTATTTCTATAACTCAGTTGTATTACATACTTGATTCTGACACTATGGATACACGGGTTAGCACCCTAGATCCCCATCATGAGGAGTCGTGATTGGAATCCATCGTGCTAGCTGGGGGATGGGGAACTATTAGTAGATTATGTGATCATATCCAAACATTTACATGCATCATAGCTCACCCCACTTCTCACGTCGGGTGCGGCCTGACCATTTACATGCATCATAGCTGTTATATATGATTAGCCTGACCACTACATGCATCATAGCTAACCATATGGTTAGCCTGACCTACAAGAATCATAGCTAATCATATATAATCAGCCTGATCTAGTCCCAAGCCGATCACATAATAAACTGATAATTCAAACACTTAGCTAGATGTCTATTTTATTCAGATCCACTTATTCTAGCATTCACTGTTTATTGTTCATTGCTAGATGCTCTATTGCCTATATTCATTTTCTCCAGTACTTCACATTTTCAGCATATATTCTTATCTTGTATTTCTTACACTGTTTATAGTCTTTGTCAATTTAATGAAACTGCTGTTAGTGCTTGTGCTTCGCTCCAATCCTGACTGGATAACATTTTTCAGAGGACCTGGAGAACTTGTGCCCCACTCATTACGGCCCAGGTTCAGAGGGAGATTTCACTCCGAAAATCCCAGAGGAGTTGCCTATCCTAGAGGAGATCTTACCTGCCAATACTTAGATTATTTCTTCTGTATTTATTGTTTCAGACTGAGACTGAGTTGTATTTATTATTTTGTGACTTTGTGAGGTCATCTAGACTCAAGATTTGAGTTGGACTTATTGTGGTTGGTTTTTAATAGAACTCTTTTCTATTCTCATCGTGCCATTATTTCTTATAGCTTGTGATTGAGTATATCATAGAACTGTGGATTATTTATCTTTGTCCTCCGTACGGAGTTGAGACTATTGACAGGATATATATTATATGTTGAGACCTAGACAGCGTTCTACCGCCGATGCTGCGGCGTAGGCTGGACGTACCCACGACTCATGCCCAAATTTCGGGTGCGGGTCGTGACAGTACTGCTATACAGTAATGCCTTTTTGTTTGAAGAACGCAGGTGCAACAAACAAACGGGCCATGAGCACAATCTTTCGTGAGCACTTGCGGAAGATCGTCGAATGCTATATAGACGATATCACAGTCAAGATTCATCTCAAAGATGATCTCCAAGACTTGAAGATTGTGTTTGATTTGATATGTCAACACAAACTCAAGATAAATCCGACCAAGTCCTTTCTGGGAGTCTCCAGTGGCACGTTCCTCGGATTCATAATAAATTCCAAGGGTATCCATTTTGACCCAGACAAAGTTAAAGCTATCCTCGAAATACGGCCTCCACGTAACCTTAAAGGGCTGCGGACTGCAAGGCCAATTAGCATATATCAGAAGGTTCATCTCAAACCTCTCAGGTCGATGCCAGCAATTTACTCAATTGATGAAGAAGGGTATAACATTTGTCTGGAACGAAGCATGTCAGTAGGCGTTCGACAACATCAAACGGTATATCACCAATCCTCCAGTTATGGTGGCTCCGATTATGTGAAGACCCTTCTTGATGTATGTTCGAGCAATGGATCATTCCTTAGGAGCTTTTCTCGCACAAAAGAGTAATGAAGGCCATGAACAGGCAATCTACTATCTCAGTCGCATAATGGTGGGTGCCGAACACAGGTACAACTCGTAGAGAAAGAATGTCTCGCTTTGGTCTTTTCCATCCAGAAGATACGTTATTATATCACTGGTCAAACAATCCATGTTTTATCCACAGTGAATCCCCTTTAGGTGCTGATGACTAAACCCAGTACACTTAAATCTTGTCTGGTTACACGAGCAATGTTACTATTGCCTTACGACATAGTATATGTCCCAGAAAAGGCAGTAAAAAGCCAAGCCTTTGCCGCCTTCTTAGCAGCTCACCCGATACCAAAAACCTCGAGACTATATGACAATATTTCATATGAAGTACTATAGTCTAACATGATAAAGGGGGACGATACATTGCAATTATTCTTTGATTGTGTATCAAGAATAGGACCCAAAGGCAATATTGTTGCTAGTATAGGAATAGTCCTCATTTCTCCTAACAAGCTACTTATATATCGTGCATATTCCCTCAGAGAACCTTGTTCTAACAATGTAGCATAATACGATGCTTTTTACATTGGTCTCCAACTGGCTAAGCAACTAGATATGGAGTATCATGAAGCCCATGGAGACTCAAAGCTAATAGTCAATCAGATTAGCGGGGAATACGAGGTTCGTCATAAAGACCTTATCCCCAATCATGAGGCTACAATTGAGTTAGACTCAACCTTCATCGGATTCTTCATTGAGTAGGTGCCTCGGCTACAAAATATGGAAGCAGATGAGCTCGCTAGTCTACCAGCTTCATTGGCCATTCCATTGAAAAGACAATACTCGATCACAGTGACAAGCCGAGAGCTGTTCTATGCCAAGAATAACTTACAAATTGAGCACAACTTTGAGGAGAAGTCAATTCCTGAAGACTAAAGGTTTCCTTTTATAGACTACGCAACTTGTGAAATTCTTCTAAATTATCTAAAAGAAGCTACTTCTGTTAAAAAATGCTCGATTTGATTCTATTATGATGCAGCATCTAAAATATTGTATCAACAGTCGTATGATGGGGTTCTGCTACAATGCCTTTCAGATATTGAAGCAAGGCGGGTGCTTCGTGAAGCTCATGATTGCACTTATGGAGCACATCAGCCAGGTCCTAAATTACACGACAAACTCCAGAGAATGGGTTATTACGGGCCCACTATGGTAGCTAATGTTGTAGATTACACTCCCAGGTACAGAGCCTGTCAAATTTATACTGACTTTATATATCAGCCATCAGAGTTCTTATACCCTACAAGCATCTTGGTCTTTTGAAGCTTGGGGAATGGATATCATTGGTCCTATTAGCCCACCTTCGTCCAGAGGTCATCAATTTATTTTAGCAATAATTGATTATTTTTTAAATGGACAAAAGCAGTGTCGCTCATTGAAGTGAAAATATCAAATATGATTAGCTTTGTCAAGCATCATGTAATCTACCGCTTCGGTGTTCTCTAGAGGATAATCCACGATAACGGTCCTTAGTTTGCTAGTCAAGCATTTTATCGATTCTGCAACAAGAATCAGATCTAGAATGTGGCATATACGACATACAATTCCGCAGCTAACGGCTTAGCAGAAGCCTTCGACAAAACCATAATCAAACTCCTTAAGAAGTTTGTTTCATCCAACAAGCGTGATTAGAAAGAAAAACTTGGAGAATGCTTATGGGCTTACCAGACAACGGTACGAACTTACACTGGTTGTATGCCATATTCTCTAGTCTACGAATGTGTTGACATTCTTCCCCTCGAGATCCAGATCCCTTCCTTCAGGATAGTTCTTGCTAACGAACTAACCATTAAAAATAATGATCGTCTTCGACTTCAAGAGTTGGAAGCGTTGAACGAGAAGCGCCTGCATGTTCAATAATGTATTGAGCTATATCAAGCATGTATATCCAGAGATTTCAACAAGAAAGTCAAAGAAATAATATTCCAAGTTGACGATCTTGTCCTGACAGTGAGAGGCCAATGATCATGACGCCCAAAAGCAAAGAAAAATATCAAGCCAAATGGGAAGGCCCATTCATCGTGAAAATAGTTTATTCAAACGGTGCATAACGGCTTGCCAAGCATAATGGAGATTTTCTAATGATGTCAATCAACGACTAGTTCCTCAAAAAGTAATATGTCTAAGCTAAGCTTGTACTTCTCATCCCCAGCAAGTCATTTATAAATATATAGTGTTTGTATTTATCTCACACTATCCCCAACAGTATAAATGTACATTATGACATTTACTCCCTAGCAACATGTATGTAAAATCCATTATCCCTATTCAGAAGTCTTGGATACATTAGGGGTAATAGATATACCTTAAAACTTCTTTCTTACAGTGTGATTAGAGAATTTTATTTCCCATAATAATTCCTAAAAGAGTCAGTAAAATCTCTATCGCCTCAAACTATTATCTGTATTCAATAGTCTTGAATATGTTATAGATAATAGATCCTTAAAATTCTTCCAGTGGAGTGATCCCTAGAGCTTACGAAATATTCTCGTTGAAATCCCCCAAAGCAAAATCCTCTCAAGTAAACTACTGTATTCTTAGAACCTAGTTGTTCTAATGATATCCTATTTCTAATCCCCAGTCGGATTGGAAGTGTCCAGAAATACTCCATCCCCATCTTGGAAAGGGTATTCTCGATAATAGTTCACGTCCATATCACCTCTGAACTCTCACTTTCTTTATTTTTTCAGTTAAAATGGAAAGAAAACAATCATGTCCATATTACCTCTGCAATATTTTCCTACAAAGTTAATCAGCATAGAGTAATATTTTGTCATGTCCATATCACCTCTGAGAAGATATATAGTGTCCCAATCTGAAAAACTATCATATTACCTCTTATAATATTTCACCTTCAAACTTGATTACTCGTACTCACTGTTGGCCCAATGTTTAAGTTGAGTTTTTGAATATGACTAATTGATTAAGTATAGCATTATGATAATCGATTAATCACAATAAGTAACTTGTAACTTCTACTTAAACTCATCATTGTCCATATCTGATCTTAAATGTTATCATATATATTGCTTCTATAAATTACTTTGCTCGTCTAACATATATTTGCAGAAAAGCAATGGACATATGCTATATGATGATGATCCAAAGACGGCATTATACTAGAAGATTTTTCTGAACCGCCTATGACTTATATATAGCTAGTCACACTGGCATACTTAAGTCCACTCAAAATAGCCAGAAACTCATCCACAAATACAATCCCAAAATCAGACCAAAACCAAAGTTTTAACAAGTCTGAAATAAGCAAACCAAACTTGGGCCGAACTCTGGCCGAACCCGGACCGAACTTGGTCTGCTATTTTTAGAAGATTGGTAAGTTATGTTATCCCTGGTTTTGTGGCTCCAACATTCAAAAATTCTAATATTTTAGATCGAATTCAGGACAAACTTTGTCCCATAATACCCTATAAATAGACTTAGATTTATACATTCCTACTCACTCAACCATTCTCAATCTTTCTATCCTATAAGTGAGTAAACCCATAAGCTTTAACATTTTCCATTTTCAAGATTAACTCCCCAGCCTTCTAGTGCTAAGTGCGATCTCGGTTAGAAGTCTGTCAGAGTTGTAAGAGCTTGGCTCAACAAGTTTTCTTTTTTGTTTGAAGTCGGCGTGCCCTTCACATCAAACGTACGTGTGAAGTCTTTCGAGCCTTCGGATCAAAGCTCGATGTTGTAAGAAGTTTGCAAGCCTTCGAATCAAAACTTGTGATTTACTATTGATGATTATAGTGGATACAACTCCGTTCAAAAGTTTGTGGGCCTGGACTAGCCCTCCCATAAGAAAACTAGGATAAAATCTCGGTGTTTGCATTTGCTCTCTCTTACCCCTACTTCTTTACATATTTGTCTTGCAAATTACTGTTAGTAGTTAACTGTATTTGCTTTGGATACATTGTTTAATTGGATAGATTATTCAGCTGCACTATATTCACCCCCCCCCCCAACTCTAGAGTTGACGTCACGGTCCTACACTCAGTGCAAGTACGTCATGAGTATCAAGTCCACCAAATTACACCCAAAAAATATTCTGCCATGTCTATATCACCTCTGAGCTGATATATACAATGGGGTCTCGATATGAAAACCTATCATATATGGATTACCTTTGGTAGTGTTATTTCACTTTAACTTAGTATCCATATCTAATATTATATACACAATGGGTAATAGGTCCATAATATAAAAGAACACAAAATCCAAGAACTTTATTTATTGTAAAAGAAAAGTTTGATTACAAAACGATGAAGCTAATTCAAGAAAACATATGATGAACAAAAGTCCTCAATTATTTTAGGGTTTGGGAGATTTTATGCATGTATATATAGGGAAAGTTGGGTGGTTTTGAGTCGGTCGGGGTCATCAGAGCCGCAAGCATGGGTAGGTTAGCAGGTAATGGGTCGGGTAGTGGGTTTAGGGTTTTTAATTATTTTTATTTTTATTTTTATTTTTATTTTTATTTTTATTTTTTGCTTTCTTTTGTTTTCTTTTCTTTCCTATTTTCTTATTCTTCTCTTTTCTTTTTATTTTTTTTCCTTTCTTAATTACTTTTAAATTTTTATATTTATTTTCTTATTATTATTAATATTATAAATTCTAAAATATATTTCTATTGTTATTACTAGTATACAAAGTCACTATTATTATTATTATTATTATTATTATTATTATTATTAACCCAAAAATTTTATTTAAAATTATTTATTTTAATTATAAAAAATTAGGGGGGTTTATTGGGAGGTATGAACGCAATTAGCATCACGATTTGGGCTGCAATGCCAAGAATAGGATTTACCCCCGAATAATTGGGAAAAGAAGCGTTGGCTCCCGCAGCAAACGAGGTAGGAATGGTAGTGCTGGCTTCCATGGTAGTGGTAAGAGAGTGAGCAGATGTGCTGGTCCTTTGTACCATCGATGAACAAGCTGATGGTCCGGCTTGACCAGGAGAGCTGTTTGGAGAAGAAAATAAACTCTTCCTTGGAGGGGTAGGAGGCTTCGGTTGTTGCATCTTCTTGGTTGCTTTCTTTGAGACAGGCTGGCGTTCTTTCAAAGATGATGCATGGCGTTTCTTTGCTTTCAAAGAAATATTTAGAGGGGGAACAAGCAAATCCTCAGGCCCAGCACTAAAAACCTCTAAAGATCAAGATGACCCATAGGCTCCTGAAGCAAATTATTAGTAAATGCCGAAGACAAGCATTCAATTGGCAAACCATAGCCGGCAAGAGCGCTAACCTATGTTTGAAGACTAGGCGTACTGCCAAAAATGTACGTTATGATGGATTCGATTTGCTGAACAATTCTCAGGGACTACCCATCGTCGTAGCCACGGGGATAATTAGCCAGCTCATAACGCTTCACGCGAAATCTCCTTACGAGTCTGTCGGAGATAACTATAAGTATATCCCAGCTGGAAAACTACAGATGTGATCATTTTGATGCTTGTTAAGGGTTTATATTCCCTCATGTGATCTTCGACCAAATTGGCATATGAAGGTCGAATAGGGTGAATCTCATCCTCCTTCTCATCCTTGGATTTCTCGTCCTTGGCCCGATTAATGAAAAGATATAAAAAACCACTTACTAGTGTAGATTGTGCCAGTCTGTTCCATAATAGTGATTGCAAGCCATGTAATGGCATATTAGCTCTTAGTATACCTCGATGAAACGAGGTTCTTTCCTTGTCAGATCCATAAGTTCTTTGGTGGTGGGAACGTATTCTTTGTAAGGTACTTCCCCCATATATATATATATATATATATATGTATGTATATATATATATATATATATATATATATATATATATATATATATATAAAGTGGGAGAACTGAACAATGGGGGAGTTTTAAAGTTTTTTAATTTTTTATCAGTGGCGAGTAGAGACGTCATTTAGTGATGTCTAACGATTCATTTTTGTGATGATAAGAGACTTACAAGTAACATAACCTAAATTCTAATGCTAACATAGAAAGTACATTGTTTGAGATGTATCAGCAACCACGTTTGCAATGTTAATGTATGCACAATATTAACAATATATTTAATGATGGCTTTCAAAACTCATAATGACACAAAGTATATTACTAATGTGTTGTTGTATCAAATTATTATATGGAGTAGCCAATTTATTGCAGTAAGTGAATCCAAAATATAATATCTCTATTGTTATAAATAGCAATGTCGTGTTGGAGTCGCTAAATCTATCGCTATTCCAGCTTATTTTTGTAGTGGAGCTAGACTAACCTACTGCGATTGTTGGTTATAGGTAAAAAAATACATGGTGTTTAGTTTTTCCAAATATGAATAAAGCCAGTGGAATAGGATTGTAGAGTATTTTGGATAGAGATAGACATAAGTACTCGGGGAGAGTGACTCTACCGTATGACAGTTTCATAAGACGTATTCTATAACGATATAACAGAGAGCGGGAAATAGATCACTGCTTCCTTGTTATACGAGCTCTAAGGCTTAATTAAGCATGTTGTACACTAAGGTGCATACACAAGTACCCTTAGAAATATTGGTCCATACGGTGAATCTCGAAGTCAACTACTTTGACACGCTTTATTGTATGATAAAATTAATATCGTACATCAAAGGAATGTGATTAGGAAAGCAGGTTGGTAATGTAAATAGTTGTAGTAGATAAGAAGTATATGAGGCGTGCCTTATGATAACTCACTGGCCAAAATTTATGTGCATCCTTGGATTATGAGAAAGTGTAACTGAGCTATAAAGAAACCATGGTATTTGGATATGCTCTACAACAACAGGTTGAGAGAAATTAAAAAATAGAACACAAATTGATCTGAGGTACATGAGTTCCTCCTAAGATTTTATTTTTTTGATAGGGTTACCCTTAGGTTTGTTCCTTAGGGGATATTATTTAATGTGCCCCACTTGTAGGTAATCACAGTAGCGCTACAAGATTATATTAAGCTACTTGATACATGAGAAAGTGATGGGTGCACCCACTATATACGAGTGAGTGTATGTTGGCAATATTTTATGCCCCAAAACTAGAATACTAGAAAGTGGCAACACGATCCCAGAAGATACGATCATGGTTGTATAAGACATAGGGTTACTCTACAATCAGTTATTCAATGCTATGTCAAGCAATCCTAGATGTCTCAGTGACAAACAAGCTAATAATCGACAAGATGTATGATCATCAGAATATAAAAGTAATGCATCCCAAACTATAAATATATAGATGATCATGAAGCTAGTATTACAAAATAGAATACTAACAAGACTACACAATGTACATGAACATGTCTAGTTGCATTCTATAATATATATACAATCATGCTGCCTGCAGGAGGGAACATGATCCCAGAACATGAGCTAACACATATTATATGGCTAAAGTCTCAAGAAAGTATATAAAATGTATAAGTTGGAGATAAGACAAAAGTTCACTCAATAGCTCAGGGGGTGGCCCTCTTGGTGTGAACTATCGAGCAGGAGATACGGTAGACCCTCTAGCTATACTACGAGATCTAGCCAAACAAAACCAGTAGGGTCAACCCCAGATAGCAAGTACCACAAGGAAAGCTCTATGGTATACTAAAAACTAGCAAAGAAGCAATTAACAAATAAAAGTAGTAAATAAATACAAAAGAAACAACTGGACATGAATATAAAGACTTTACAAAGAAATACTAGATTAGTTCAATCCGCATCAGCCAACCATGAATTGCAACTTGACATCGTTAACTAACTAGTTATCACAATCATAGTTACTAGAAAATGTAAGTTAAGGTTCTGGAAGACATGCATTATGTATGTCCCGCTCTGCGTCGGCATTATGTATCAAGGTGAGTGGGCAAAACTTCGTTCTCTGATTCTTGCACGCCTTAATAATTAATCTGAGTTTTTGAATTCTTGTTTTTATAAGAGAATGATAGAACCTGCCTTGTATGTTAATAAGAGAACTCACCTAGCTTGTCTTTGAAACGATCATGTCTGCTTAACTAAGAGAACCTGAAACGCTTGTCTAAGACTAAGAGTTTGCATGGACATGTTCCACTATCTCCTATGCTCCGAGAGAACCATATCGTATGCCTGAATGTGTTCAAAGATAAGGCAGCTTGTCCGCAACAAAGAAATATAGTCTGATGGTTCATCTCGTCTGCATCCTAGAGTTTATTTGTAGTGTTTCATGCATTCGCATCGTATCACAACTAGCACCCGATGTAGGGATGCAAGTCGGGAACAACGTCCAGCCTACGTCGCAGAATTGGCGGTAGAACGCTGTCTGGATAATCTATCTATCAATATAATGAACCACCAACAATAACAATATACTCAATCACAGATCTAAGATAGAAACGAGCACGAATATGATAAGGAATAGAATAGTCACATACAACTCATGAGTCTAAAATAATAATATCAATGAGTCTGAAAGAATACTAACAAATAAGCTAAAAATAAATCCAGTGCAAAGGAATACTAAGAAGCTACTAATCCCGGGTCATCAGTCTCAGTTGGGATAAGTTTCTCCTGAGCCAAGGTCTCTGACTCTAAATCCACAACATCCTGAGGTCCATAATGTGTAGGGTACCACTCCTCAGTGTCATCTGGAAAAAATATATCCAGTCAGAAAAGGAGCAAAGTACATCTCTAACAGCAGTTCTAATCAATGATAAAAACTATGTAACAATAAATAGATGTGAATATACAAGATACAACAATAGATACAAGAGATACACAATAAGAAAATACTGGAATAAATACAATAATGAACAATATGTCAATGAACAAGAATACTAATGACTAAGTGAGTGAGCACTAGCTTTAACATGTGATCGACTTGGAAACTTTCACAGGAATAATGGCCTGGTTAGTCATACGTGAGGTGTATGACCAACACTCATAGGAGAATAATACTTGCACAGGAAGGTATGATCATATATCTACGCTAATACTCCATAACCCCGACTGGTATAATAGATCCAACCATGGTACGCTATGGCACGAGATTCCCTAAGAAGATAGCTAGTCTTCCCGAGAATCAGTGTCTGTATATTTACAAGATAAACAACGAAATAATACTTGCACAAGATACACAATATACCAAGGAATAACATATCATGACGAGATCCGGATATACCAATCCGTATAACCATCGTGTCAAAAAAATATGAATATCTACACTAAATACAATGAACAGAGAGGATATCATAAATGGGAAACTATCAGAGAATATACTCGCCTGAAGTCCAATAAAAAGTCTCACAGATGTCTGACACGGTGTCTCGAAGACGTAGATATGGAATACAACATTAATACAAAGTTTCGGAAAGAAAATAAGTTAAACTAGTCAACTTCTAGGTCAACAAGTTAATTCTAAGTCAAAAGTCAAACTAGGTCAACTCTAAGCCAAACTATGGTCAAACTATGGTCAAACTACCTATTTCTAGGTTGCATGAGTCTATCTCATTGATATTGGATTCAAACACTAGATTCTAGGTCATAAAAGCTACATCTTAGGATACTAGGATATCGTATCTCAGGATACGAAAAATAAGGATATGGAATATCACACTTATACAATATCAAATAATATTAATTATAAAAGATCCTAATTACAAATATTAAATGGATACCTTAGTTTCGAACCAACTTGGTATAACAACACTAAACCTTAATCTTGATACCCAAACCCAATACCTTGGGTATCCCCAATTACCTTGATACTTACTTTGGCATCTCAAGGTAATATCCAATACCTTACTTATACTAACTACCCATAATAATATAAGCTAACAACTAAATATTATACATATAGTATACTAAAATACAATTATCAATTAGGAATATATATATATGTATATATTAATATCATATGTATACACATATATAACTATTATATATAAATATATAATATATATTCAAAATCGTATATGTGTCGCTGAAGCCCTGTTGATCGTCGCTAAAACTACGAATACGCTGCTGATACCACTATTGTTCCTGCTGCTATAACGACAGTTTTCTGCTGCCGTCGCTACTGCTGAGCTGCTGCTGTCGTTGTTGCTGCTGCAGCCATCGCCACTGCTGCTGCTGTTGTTATTGCTGTTGCGACTGCTATCGCTATTGCTACCGATGTTGTTGCTATTGTTGCTGCTGCTGTTGTTTTCCTTTTGTGACGCTTAAAGCGTCACAATAGCTGTTGTTGCTCTCTCAAACACTTATATATATATATATATATATATATATATATATATATATATATATATATATATATATATATATATAACACAATATATAATATATATAACACAATATATAATATATATAACACAATATATATATAACACAATATATAATTACCTATATATATATATATATATACTTACAACTATAAGAATATATATATATATATATATATATATATATATATATATATATATGGACACAATAATACATATAACAATATAGTATCACATATATACATAGTTACAACAAAATAGGATATATGTACATAACAAAATCATATAACAATAACATATATATATATATATATATATATATATATATATATATATATATATATATATATATATATATATATATATAGACACACACACACACACACACATAACATATACACTATATACATACTACAATATATACATACACTACACTATTAAATAGCTCTTAAATATGTAGAATAATAGCTACATACAATATACATAAATAGATACATAGATATAAGACACAATAATACATAAATATAAATACACCATAATATACATATATACATATTTATAATTACACCTTACCAAGACTAAGAACACAAGAGAAATATATCTAAAATTAAATTGCACAACACATGGAACGTATCACCCTGTATCCCACTAGTTCTAGGATACTCTTGCGACACGAGTCCACCACGCATCCAAACGTACCCCGAAGGACACGGACAAGTCTAATATATTATTTATGAATAATACGAAGAGTCAAATACAATTCTACGTGTCCGTGTCAAAATATGACATGCACAAAGTCCCATGTCGGAGGAAAAACCCCTAAATCAACACGTATCACCAAATTGTCTGGATACGACCTACACGTACCCAATTGTGGACACGATACTAGCCCCAAACATATAAGCACATGCCAAATTAATCTACAGGACCAATTGACACACACAACAAATGTCAATCTCGAAATTCCCCCAAATTTGACACGAAAAGTACCATAACTTTCTCAATTGGCCTCCTATGAATACAAAACCAAATCATATGGGTAGCCTATGCATATGGGTTAATTTTCCATGGTAAAATCTCAGATTTAGAACCTAAATTAAGGGGGGGAAATTAAATTATACCTATTGGAAGATGAATTCCCAATAAAACCTCCAAATATGATGAAATTGGCCTCCAACTTGTATATCCTTGCTCCTCTTTGTAGATCCTTACTTTCTCCTTCTAGATCCTTGCTCCACTAGCCTCCATTGGTGATTTGGAAAAGAATTGGGATAAATTTTGGTAGAAAAATGAAGTGGAAATGAAAGAATTTGGTTGAGAGAATTTTTAGATCTAGTTTCGCCTTTAATAGGCCGGCCCCTCTTTTCCCTTCCTCAAGCTACTATGAATTTTCCAATATACCCCTTGGGGCCTATCATGAAGAAATAATTAAGGAGGGAAGCTTCTAGTCTAATTGTTTAATTAAATTAATCAACCTCCTAATCAATGGGCTTTCTAATGGGCTCAATTCTAACAATTAATATATGTTGGTCCATGAGTCTAAACTAAACTAGTTAGGTCCACTAACACAAGTCCAAAATAAATAACTAACATCTAACAATAATTAAATAATATAACAAATAATTATTTAACATGCACAATATTTAATTAAATATGAAATTACTAAAATACCCTTTCCTAGAAAATGTGGTAGTGACAAGTCTACCCTCCTTAAAATAATTACGTCCTCAAAATTCAAAGACGAAAACTACTCCCAGAAAATAACAGAACAAAAGAACATAACATAACAAAATAACAGAACTAAAAAACAGAACTAACTATGAAAGAACATACCTTAAGGAACAAACAAATAGGGATAATGCTCTCGCATTTCATCCTCTCTATCCCAGGTAGACTCCCCCGGAGAGTGATGCCTCCATGCGATGCGTACCAAAGGAATAGTTTGGTTCCTCAGCACCTTCTCTCACTGATCCAGAATCTCAACTGGCTGCTCTGGATAGCTAAGAGTAGGGCCCATCTCTATCTCCGAGTGATCCAATACATGACTAGGATCTGCCACGTACTGTCTCAACTGCGACACGTGAAACACGTTGTGCACACCCTCCAATGCAAGTGGCAAGTCTAGTCTATAAGCAACTGCACTGACCCTCTCTAGAATAGTAAAAGGTTCGATGAATCGCGGACTAAGCTTCCCGTCTCCACCGAAGCGAATCGTGCCTCATGTCGAAGAAATCCTTAGAAACACCAAACCACCCACCTCAAACTCCAAAAGTCTTCGGTGGCTATCGGCCTAATGTCGTTGTCTGTCCTGCGCCACTCGAAGTTTGTCTCTGATCAACTGAACCTTCTTTGCTGCATCCA
This sequence comes from Iris macrosiphon, assembly GCA_036927795.1. Lineage (NCBI taxonomy): Eukaryota > Viridiplantae > Streptophyta > Magnoliopsida > Asparagales > Iridaceae > Iris > Iris macrosiphon. The sequence continues at coordinate 130,878,033 of JAYESA010000009.1, read as the reverse complement.
TAATCATCTCTGGCCCAAGCAAAACTCTCTCTCCAACATCATCCCATGACAAGGGAGTACGACACCTCCGACCGTACAGAGCTTCAAAAGGTGACATCTCTATACTAGCCTGGTAGCTGTTGTTATAAGCAAACTCTACCAAATAGAGATGGTCCTCCCAAGAACCCTCAAAATTTAGTACACAAGTGCGCAACATATCCTCAAGAGTCTAAATAATCCTCTCTGACTGCCCATGTGTCTAGAGATGATATGCAGTACTGAACTTGAGCTGAGTGCCTAAACTCGCCTGTAAACTCCTCCAGAAATGAGAAGTGAAATAATTATCCCGATCCGAGACTATGCTGACGGGGACTCCATGTATCCTAACGATCTGCATCACATATATCTCTGTCAGCTTCTCCGTAGACAAACCCACCTTGAAAGGCAAAAAGTGGGCCGACTTGGTCAACTTGTCAACGATGACCCAAATCGTGTCTTTCCCTCCTGGAGATCGTGGAAGTTCGAACACAAAATCCATAGTAATGTGCTCCCACTTCTACTCTGGAATGGGTAATGGCTGAAGTAAACCTCCTGGCCTCTGCCTCTCGGCTTTCACCTGCTGGCACACTAAGCATCTGGATACAAACTGTGCCACTTCCCTCTTCATGCCATACCACCACACACTCTCTCTCATATCCTGATACATCTTGTTGGCACCTGGATGTATGGAATACTGAGAGCGATGCGCTTTCTGCAATACCTCCTCACGCAGCTCCCCATTAGGCATACACAATCTAACTCCATGCCGCAAAGATCCATCCTCGGCAATGGTGAAATCATCCTCCAATCCTGCTCTCACTTGAGCTTTGATGCTCCTCAGAGATACATCCTCATACTGTGCTGCCTTAATCCTGTCCATCAAATCTGAATGTATCTGCAATCCCCACATCTGCATCGCACCACCAGGAACTATCACCTCAATGCCCAAGCTCTCCAAGTCCTCCAACAAATATCGATCATGCGTCAAGAACATAGCTACCGGATGCCTACTCAAAGCATCGGCAACTACATTAGCTTTTCTAGGATGATACTGCAAAGATATATCAAAATCTTTCATCAGTTCCAACCACTGACACTGCCTCATGTTCAACTCCTTCTGTGTGAAAACGTACTTCAAGCTCTTGTGGTCTATGAAGATCTCCACACGCTCTCCGTATAAATAGTGTTTCCACAACTTTAGGGCGAAGATGACTGCTGCCAACTCCAAATCATGGGTAGGATAGTTCTTTTCATGATGACGCAATTGTCTGGATGCATAGGCAATCACTTTCCCATTCTGCTGAAGAACACAACCCAATCATTTCTCCAATGCATCACTATAAATAGTAAAACCTCTAGACCCTGATGGCAACGTCAAAATAGGAGGAGACGTCAACCTCTTCTTCAATTCCTCAAAAGCAACCTGGCAATCCTCCGTCCAAACAAACTCTATATCCTTCCTGGTGAGTCTAGTTATCGGCTAGGCAATCTTCGAAAAATCTTGCACAAACTTCCTATAGTAGCCTGCCAATCCCAAGAAACTCCTGATCTCTGCTACTGAACTTGGGGTCTTCCAAGATTCCACTACTGCGATCTTCTTCGGATCCACTGAAATACCATCACCAGTCACAACATGCCCCAAGAACTCCACCATGTCCAAGAAGAACTCACACTTGGACAGTTTCCCATACAGTTTCTCCTTCCTCAGCACATCCAACACAATCCGTAAATGCTCCTCGTGCTCCTCCGGTGTCTTTGAGTATATGAATATGTCGTCGATGAACACCACCACGAACTTGTCAAGGTATTCATGGAATACCTTGTTCATCAAGTTCATAAATACCGCCGGTGCATTAGTCAACCCAAACGACATCACCATAAACTCGTACTGACCATACCGAGTTTTAAAAGCAGTCTTCGGTATGTCCACCGACTTTACCTTCACCTGGTGGTAGCCTGATCTCAAATCTATCTTAAAAAATACCTTGGCACCACTCAACTGATCGAACAGATCATCAATCTGTGGCAAAGGGTACTTATTCTTGATAGTGAGATCATTCAAAGCCCTGTAATCAATGCACATGCGCATCGATCCATCCTTCTTTGGTACAAACAATACCGGGGCTCCCTACGGTGAAGAACTCGATCTGATAAACCCCTTATCCTGCAATTCGTCCACCTGCTTCTTCAGCTCGACTAGTTGCTGTTGTTTACTCTATATACATATTGTAAAATTAGTTTTGCACCTGGCACCAAGTCTATAGAGAATTCAACATCTCGATCTGGCGGCAAACCTGGCAATTCCTCAGGAAATACATCCAAGAACTCTGTTATCAACGGATGCAGCAACTCCTTGTCTTCCAACATAGCTCCACAAATAGTGCCTTCTCCCTGTTGCAGCTCCTCTAGCAAACTCGAACTCTGGCTCTCCCGGCGGACCAAATAAAACTCTACCTCCTCTACAATCTATACTAACACGGTGCCTACTCAACCAATCTATCCCGATTATAATGTCGTAGCTCGGAAGTGGTATTACAAGTAGACACGTACTCAACTCCCGGCCTCCTAGAGTAATTCTCCGATCCTTGCAAATATCATTAACCAGGATAATGCCTCCCCCAGACATGATCTTGCAAGTCCTAAGCAAAGACTCAGCTACCAAACCATGCTTCAGAGCAAAAGAAACAGATACAAAACTATGGGAAGCACCACTATCAAACAAAGTTAAAGCTGGAATAGAATCGAGAAGAATAGAACCTGCGATGACATCTCCGGTGGGTTCGTCCTCCTCGACGGTCATAGCAAACGCTCGTCCCTGACGTGCACCTCCCTGCTGCTGATGCTGGACACAATGCTGCTGTTGTGTCGAAAGCGGTCCCCTCGGTTGTACTACAGGTGGTCTCATCTGTGCCTTCGGAGCTGAAGCTGCTCCCTGAACAGCACGACAAAGGATACTCTCTCGACTGATGTCCTTCAGTACCACAATACAAACAAACTCCCAACCTCTTCCTGCAAACTTCCCAGATATGGCCGGGCTTTTTACAGAAATGGCAGGAAGATTGATGTAACTATCTCTGTTGCTGTGGTGCCTGGTAAAACGGTGCCCTAGCTGGAGTCTAGTACTGTTGTGGCTGCTGGAAAGGTCTGGACTGGAAATGAGAACATTTTGCAGATAATGCACCGCTATTGGCCCCTAGAAAAGAATTACGGTCTCTCTTGGGCTTCAAATCCAACTCCCGCTCAACCTTGCGTGCCTCCGTAAGTATCTCCGAGTATGTCTCATAAAAAGACGGAATAAGGATCTTCACTTCACAGTTTAGACTCTCACGGAAACGAATAGCCCGAACATCCGGCTCTCTCACCAAATACTCTATAAATCGGATAAACCTGTCGAATTCTGCAGCGTACTCCTCCACAGACATGCTCCCCTAAATGAGGCTCTCAAACTGCCTTCCCAAGTCTAGTATGTCTACCCGAGCAAAAAAAAATTCTTGAAGAGGTCCTTGAATACCTCCCAAGACTGTCCCGCGTCAACAAGAATCGGCTCATTCCTGAACCAAGTACGGGCGACGTCAAACAGTTGAAGTCCTCCCGCCTCAACCTTCAGATCCTTAGAAAGATGGGACACCCTCATAAGACGCTCAATGTCCTCAAGCCAATCATCATCATAGACGATGCCCTCCGTCCCCTTGAAGACCCTAGGCTCTAGATTCTTGAAGTCCTGAATATTGCCTGGCCGAAGCTAAGCAACTTGAGGAACAACCTGTTGTTGGACCGGAACTCCTCTCTCGACTACGGCACGAGCAAGCTGATGAGCACTCTCGATGCCCTACCGTAAAATATCAGTCTGCCTCTGATGTGCCACAGACTGAGCCCTCTGTGCCTCGAGCATCTCACAAAACAATGTAAACATCTGTATCGCCTCTGCTGGCAAAGGAGGTGGAGGTGGAATCCCCTCAGATACAGCTGGCACAGACCTCTGAGTAGGTGGTGGACCTCCGAAAGCAGCTGACACTACAATCACCGGAGAAGTGACTGGTGCAGGCCCTCGGAATGTCGCAGACCTCTCAGAAGTTGCTCTCCCCTACTGCGATCTAGTCTTAGGTGGCATCTGAGACAAAGCGAAAGAAAGAATCAATATGGCACATGATGTAAGATACTCAAGGAAAGGCAATTTAAGGATCAAGTATCAATATCAAAGGAGAATAGTTGAATGAATCAAAAGAAAAATTCCTATATGTGATTGAGTAGTCTCACCCTATAGCCTATAGCCTATATCCTATATCCTAAAACAGGCTTGCAGTAGTACAACTGAGTTGTCGCACTACCACGGCATTGCACAACTTGCGAAGCCTGACCTGTATGAGCCACCACTAAAAATATGTCACGACCCGCACTTGATATAGGGATGCAAGTCGAGAACAACGCCCAGCCTACCCCACAAAATCGGCGGTAGAACGTTGTTTGGGTAATCTATCTATCAATATAATGAACCACCAACAATAACAATATACTCAATTACCGATCCAAGATAGAAATGAGCACGAATATGATAAGGAATAGAATAGTCACATACAACTCATGAGTCTAAAATAATAATATCAATGAGCCTGAAAGAATACTAACAAATAAGCTGGAGACAAATCAAGTACAAAGGAATACTAAGAAGCTACTAATCCCGGGTCATCAGTCTCAGTTAGGATAAGTCCCTCCTTAGCCAGGGTCTCTGACTCTAAACCTACAACATCCTGAGATCCATAATGTGTAGGGTACCACTCCTCAGTGTCATCTGAGAAAAATATATCCAGTCCGGAAAGGAGCAGAGTACATCTCTAACAGCAGTTCTAATCAATGATAAAAACTATGTAACAGTAAATAGATGTGAATATACAAGATGCAACAATAGATACAAAAGATACACAATAAGAAAATACTGGAATAAATACAATAATGAATAATATGTCAATGAACAAGAATACTAATGACTAAGTGAGTGAGCACTAGCTTTAACATGTGATCGACTTGGGAACTTGCACAGGAATAATGGCCTGGTTAGTCATACGTGCGGTGTATGACCAACACTCCTAGGAAAACAATACTTGCACAGGAAGTTGTGTTCACATATCTATACTAATACTCCCCAACCCCGACTGGTATAATAGATCAAACCATAGTACGCTATGGCACGAGATTCCCCAAGAAGATAGCTAGTCTTTTCGAGAATCAGTATTTGTATATGTACAAGATAAACAATGAAAAAATACTTGCACAAGATACACCATATACCAAGGAATAATATCTCATGACGAGATCTGGATATACCAATCCGTGTAACCATCGTCTCAAGAAAATATGGATATCTACACTAAATACAATAAACATAGAGGATATCATAAATAAGAAATTATTAGAGAATGTACTCGCTTGAAGTCCAATGAATAGTCTCACAGATGTCTGACACTGTGCCTCGAAGACCTAGATATGGAATACAATATCAATACAAGATTTCACAAAGAAAATAAGTTAAACTAGTCAACTTCTAGGTCAACAAGTCAATTCTAAGTCAAAAATTAAACTAGGTCAACTCTAAGCAAAACCATGGTCAACTATGGTCAAACTATGGTCAATTATGTCAAACTACCTATTTCTAGGTTGCATGAGTCTATCTCAAGGATATTGGGTTCAAATACTAGAGTCTAGGTCATAAAAGCTACATCTTAGGATACTAGGATACCGTATCTCAGGATACAAAAAATAGGGATATGAAATATCACACTCATACAATATCAAACAATATTAATTATAAAGATCCTAATTACACACATTAAATGGATACCTTGGTTTCAAACCAACTTGGTATCACAACACTAAACCTCAATCTTGATACCCAAACCCAATACCTTGGGTATCCCCAATTACCTTGATACTTACCTTGGCATCTCAAGGTAATATCCAATACCTTACTTATACTAACTACCCATAATAATATATGCTAACAACTAAATATTATACATATAGTATACTAAAATACAATTAGCAATTAGGAATATGTAGACGTATATATTAATATCATATGTATACACATATATATAACTATTAAATATAAATATATAATATATATTCAAAATCGTATATATGTTGCTGAAGCCCTGATAATCGTCGCTAAAACTGCGGATACGCTACAGATACCACTTCTGTTCCTGCTGCTATAGCGACAGTTTTCTGCTGTCGTCGCTACTGCTGAGCTACTGTTGTCGCTGTTGGTGCTGCAGTCGTCGCCACTGCTGCTGCTATTGCTGTTGCAGTTGCTGTAGCTATTGCTACCGCTGTTGTTGCTGTTGCTATTGCTGCTATTGTTTTCCTTTTATGACGCTGAAAGCATCACAATAGCTGATATCGCTCTCTCAAACACTTATATATATATATATATATATATATATATATATATATATATATATATATATATATATAACATAATATATAATATATATAACACAATATATATGTATATATATAACACAATATATAATTACCTATATATACTTATGGACACAATAATACATATAATAATATAGTATCACATATATACATAGTTACAACTATATACTATATATGTACATAACAAATACATATAACAATAACATACATATATATATATATATATATATATACACACTACACTATTAAATAGCTCTTACATAGGTAGAATAATAGCTACATATAATATACATAAATAGATACATAAATCTAAGACACAATAATACATAAATATAAATACACCACAATATAAATATATACATATTTATAATTACACCTTACCAAGACTAAGAACACAAGAGAAATAGATCTAAAATTAAATTACACAACACATGGAACGTATTACCCCGTATTCCACTAGATCTAGGATACGCTTGCGACACGAGTCCACCACACATCCAAACGTACCCCGAAGGACAAGAACAAGTCTTATATATTATTTATGAACAATACGAAGAGTCAAATACAATTCTACGTGTCCGTGTCAAAATGTGACATGCACAAAATCTCGTGTCGGAGGAAAAATTCTAAAATCAACACGTATCACCAAATTGTCGGGATAGGACCTACATGTATCCAATTATGGATACGACACTAGCCCCAAATACACAAGCACATGCCAAATTGATCTATAGGACCAATTGACGCACACAATAAATGTCAATCTCAAAATTCTCCCAAAATTGACATAAAAAGTACCATAACTTTCTCAATAGGCCTCCTATGAACACAAAATAAAATCCTATGGGTAGCCTATGCATATGGGTTGATTTTTCATGGTTAAATCTCAGATTTTGAACTTAAATTAAGGGAAAAAACTGAATTGTACCTATTGGGAGATGGATTCCCAATAAAACCTCCAAATATGATAAAATTGGCCTCCAACTTGTAAATCCTTGCTCCTCTTTGTAGATCCTTGCTTCCTCCTTCTAGATCCTTGCTCCACTAGCCTCCAATGGTGATTTGGGAAGGAATTAGGATAAAATTTGGTAGAAAAATGAAGTAGGAATGAAGAAATTTGGTTGAGAAAATTTTTAGATCTAGTTTGCAAATGAAAAGAGGAGAAAGAAACAAATTTCCCCCCTCTTTAATAGGTTGGCCCCCTTTTCCCCTTCCTCCAGCTACTATGAATTGTCCAATATACCCTTTGGGGCCTCTCATAAAGAAATAATTAAGGAGGAAAGCTTATAGTCTAATGGTTTAATTTAATTAATCAACCTCCTAATAAATGGACTTTCTAATTGGCTCAATTCTAACAATGAATACATGTTGGTCCATGAGTCTAAACTAAACTAGTTAGGTCCACTAACACAAGTCTAAAATAAATAACTAACATCTAATAATAATTAAATAATACAACAAATAATTAATTAACATGCACAATTTTTAATTAAATATGAAATTACTAAAATACCATTTCCTAGAAAATGTGGTAGTGACACATCGATCGGACAATGCCTATTGGTGGAAAGCAACCATATGTCACAGCTGCTACAGAGATAGTGGAAAGCAACCATGTGTCACAGTTGCCAATAGCATCAGATAAATGAGTCATTGGTTAGCTGGATCAACAGCTGCCGATCCTGAGTTACTCGGGGACCGTACTGCATATAGCTAGCTCATTATGTTGGCTTGGATAGAGGACTGCCCCTATATATGCATTAGTGTCTAGATATGCATTTGTCCCTAGAATCTTTGAGTATAGCTCACGAGACACGTTGTGCACACCCTGAAACAGAACAATCGGCTTGTCTTACTTATATCGCATATGAAACTGTTTTTAAAGATGTTTCCAAAACAAAATAATATGACTCCATTCTATGTTGCATGTAATGAACATAGGTAAACCTAGAAAGATCACTAGTAATATAATATTTTATAACATGATTACTTAGTGTTGGTTTTAGTGAATGTTTGCTTCTGTTCAGTTGTTTATATTCACTAGTACTTATAAAAGTGCTGACCCACCAAAAGTTTACTTGCTTGCAGGTACTAGATCATCCGAGGGAGCGATATGCGTGCCTCATCCCCAAGACCCAGAAACCTGGTTTCGATTGCCTTGAGCATGCTTTCGTATATAGGGACATAATGTATGGAACGATGCCTTTGTAATCAAAGAACCCAGTCCCTCGATTTGCCCCGAATACTCAGATGCATAAATATTATGCAATAATGTCCCTCTGCTGCTTACTCGATTGATGCAATGATAGCCAAACTTTAATGATGTTGCCTTGTGCGGGTGCAACCCCAGGCTCGCACGGCATAATGTCCTGGTATCAAACGACCATACGTGCCCCGTCGTGAGCGCCGAGGTACGGTGATTCACGTCCTGTGTGCCGAGGCACGGTGATTCTCGTCCGGTCCGGCGGGAAAAGCGGTGGCCGAGGCATCCCTCGGGTCCGGGGTGCGACATAATGGTATCAGAGCGGATTCGATTCTTTGCCCAATCCGTTGCTATGACTCTGAGATTTGGTCGATATGGTATTGCAATATAGCTTTCCATACAATAAGTCCATAGATATCCTCAAAGTTGTGCAAATATTTTCTGGACTTGATTGTTTCGATTGAGTACGGCGAGGGATGAGGACTATCGCTACGCGGAATATCGAAAAGTTTATCCTTGAAGTTTCGAGGACGAAACTTTTTGTTGGTGGGTAAGTATGTAATGTCCCACTCCACGTCGACATTATGTATCAAGGTGAGTAGGCAGAACTTTGTTCTCTGATTCTTGCATGCCTTAATAATGAATCTGAGTTTTTGAATGCTTATTTTCATAAGAGAATGATAGAACCTGCCTTGCATGTTAAAAAGAGAACTCACCTAGCTTGTCTTTGAAACGATCATGTCTGCTTAACTAAGAGAACCTAAAATGCTTGTCTAAGACTAAGAGTTTGCATGAACATGTTCCACTATCGCCTATGCGCCGAGAGAACCATATCGTGTGCCTGAATATGTTCAAAGATAAGTCGGCTTGTCCGCAACAAAGAAATATAATCTGATGGTTCATCTCGTCTGCATCCTAAGTTTATTTGATAGTATTTTATACATTTACATCGGTCGGACAATGGCTATTGGTGGAAAGCAACCATGTGTCACGGCTGCTACAGAGATAGTGGAAAGCAACCATGTGTCACGGCTGCCAATAGCATCAGATAGTCATTGGTTAGCTGGATCAACCGCTGCCGATCATGAATTACTCGGGGACCGCACGGCATATAGCTAGCTCATTGTGTTGGCTTGGATAGAGGACTACCCCTAGATATGCATTGGTGTCTAGATATGCATTTGTCCCTAGAGTCTTTGAGTATAGATCATGAGACATGCTGCGCACACCCTGAAACAGAACAATCGGCTTGTCTTGCTTATATCGCATATGAAACTCAATTTTTAAAGATGTTTCCAAAGCAAAGTAATATGACTCTGTTCTATGCTGAATGTAACGAACATAGGTAAAACTAGAAAGATCACTAGTAATGTAATATTTTATAACATGATTACTTAGTGTTGATTTTAGTAAATGTTTGCTTCTGTTCAGTTGTTTATACTCACCAGTACTTATAAAAGTGCTGACCTACCAACAGTTTACTTGCTTGCAGGTACTGGATTATCCGAGGGAGCGATATGCGTGCCTCATCCCCAAGACCCGGAAACCTGGTTTCGATTGCCTCGAGCTTGCTTTCATATAGAGGGGCATAATGTATGGAATGATGCCTTTGTAATCAAAGTACCCAGTCCCTCAATTTGTCCCGAATACTCAGATGCATAAATGCTATGCAATAATGTCCCTCCGCTGCTTACTCGATTGATGCGATGATAGCCAATCTTTAACAATGTTGGTTTGTGCAGGCGCAACCTCAGGCTCGCACGGCATCACATTCCGGTATCAAACGGCCATACGCGCCCATCGGGAGAACCGAGGCACGGTGGTTTGCGTCCGGTGCGCCGAGGTGCGGTAATTTACGTCCGGTCCGGTAGGAAAAGCGGTGGCCGGGGCAGCCCTCGGGGCCGGGGCGTGACATAATGGTATCATAGTGGATTCGATTCTTTGCCCAATCCGTTGCTATGACTCAGAGATTTGCTCAATATGGTATTGCAATAGAGCGTTCCATACAATAAGTCCATAGATATCCTTAAAGTTGTGCAAGTGTTTTCTGGACTTGATTCGATTGAGTACGGCGAGGGATGAGGACTATCGCTGTTCGGAATATCGAAAAGTTTATCCTTGAAGTTTCGAGGATGAAACTTTTTGTTGGTGGGTAAGTATGTAATGCCCCGCTCCGCGTCGGCATATGCATCTGAGTATTCGGGGCAAATCGAGGGACTGGGTTCTTTGATTACAAAGGCATCGTTCCATACATTATGCCCCTCTATAGGAAAGCATGCTCGAAGCAATCGAAACCACGTTTTCGGGAAGGCACACATATCGCTCCATCGGATGATCCAGTACCTACAAGCAAATAAACTATTGGTGGGTCAGCACTTTTATAAGTACTGGTGAGTATAAACAACTGAACAGAAGCAAATATTCACTAAAACCAACACTAAGTTATCGTGTTATAAAATATTACATTACTAGTGATCTTTCTAGTTTTACCAATCGTCATTACATGCAGTACAGAACGGAGTCATATTACTTTGCTTTGGAAACATCTTTAAAAATAGAGTTTCATATGCGATATAAGCAAGACAAGCCGATCGTTCTGTTTCAGGGTGTGCGCAGCGTGTCTCATTAGCTATACTCAAAGACTTTAAGGACAAATGCATATCTAGACACCAATGCATATCGAGGGGTAGTCCTCTATCCAAGCCAACACAATGAGCTAGCTATATGCAGTGCGGTCCCCGAGTAACTCAGGATCGGCAGCGGTTGATCCAGCTAACCAATGACTCATTTATCTGATGCTATTGGCAGGTGCGAGGAGCGGTGATTCGTGTCCAGTCCGGCGGGGGAAGCGGTGGTCGAGGCGGCCCTTTGGGCCGGGGCGTGACACATTACAGACTATCCAAGCTAGACCAGGGACTAGCTAGACTGGCAAAGAAAGTAATAGCACCACACAACGGTGAGTTGGTAATCTTATCTGGTATAAAAGATGCATTACTCGACGATGAGCTAAAAATGTGTCCCTCAAAATAGAGAACTCCATAACCCTATATTAGCCTAGTTAGTCAAACTGTAAGAAACACAGAATCCTGCCATCACAATGCACTAGGTGAATCATAAATAGTTAATTAATCATGATAGTTTATCTTGAGTTCTAGGCCATGGGTGTCCAAAGAAATTACCCTATACATGATACTTCCCTCAATGAAAATGTTAGACTAAACAGGTAGGTTAAGTAGCCACAAATCAAATAGCCTGATAAGACTAGAAACCTGTGTATCTAGGATCAAGAAAATATGGATTGTTTTGCGATGAGCCATCTTGGGATATCGATACATGACTAGAAAGCTTGACTTGTCATTTCTAGATCAGGAATGTCGATATATATGCTAGAAGAAGGCAAATTGTATTAGTATGCTACCATAATGAGACTCGCTCCAAGAGAGATGATCAAGCACAAAGATACGTCCATATCCAAAATTATTTGTGAAATAAACATAACTTGATTTAAAACTTGAAATTAACTTCATTTGAAACACATAACATATTCTAGATGTATACGAGGTATCATTAAACATAGCATAACATGCATACATGATATGGTAAACTAAAATATAAGAGAAAATGGATCAAGAAATCGATAAAAAATAATAAGAAACTTTGTATCTGAAAATATTCGTATTCTCAACGATTTCGAGATAAGTTCGATACGAGAAATTCGACTGTTATATCTCCAAAAAATTGGACCCACACCCTCGCAAGATAGCTTGGATTTTACGTGTCTATTTTTAGGGTGATTGTCGACCAAATTGGCATGTAAATCAATAGCCAAACTAGATTAAACAAGGGTTGTTCTGAAACTTTGCTTTCATAGTGGTATGCCGACAGTATACAGGAGGAATACTGCTCGACCAGAAAATGACAACATAGCAGTTCTGGATCGGTGTGAAAACTTGCTCCAACCAATTAATACCTCTAAAAAATTATCTAACTAGTGTGTCATGTTATAAACCCTCGATCAAATCGAATTACGTTGAGGACAGTGATAGCATGGTGTACTTGCCTCCGGACGAAAAATGCGACCGACATAAAATCCTAGATGTAATACAATGCTTATATCCATCTCTAGGCTGGTTCAAATGCACAAACTTCGCTGCCTCAAAACTTGTGAGCTTGCTGGGGGTCGTAGGGAGTAAAGTGAGTGAGAGAAGAGAGGATCTTTCTTCCTTCTCAAGAGTTCAAGTGAAGAAAAGAGAGAGAGAGAGAGAGAGGGGGAAATGGTTATATAAATCCCCCTCGAAATAATCTCGGCCATTGGATTTGGTTATATAAATCCCCCTCGAAATAATCTCGGCCATTGGATGAAAAATCCAATGGCCAAGATACACATGCAAGGACTATTTCCACCCAAAACAGAGCAAGAGGTATACCGACAATATAAGATGGTGTAGTATTCAACTAAATAATTTGGAAAATTCATGAATTTCAAGTCACCCATCTCACCCATATAAATACATATTCTAGCCGGGTACATGGCAATGCCATGGATCTCTTCTAGCCTCAGGGAGTGGGTCTGCAGGTTGGCACGACTCTCTACAAAATCCAGAAATACCATTTTTACATAAGTCTTTAATATATTTTCTTCAAATAGAGTATCGCATGAGATTTTCCAAGAGATCCTCGATTCACGTAAAACGAGAAAAATCGACAAATCCATATCTAACATTATGGTATAGTATCGACAGGCTAGGACTCACATCACAACAGTCCATGATCCTAGACCTCGATAGCGAAATTACAAAAATAAAATATATAATTTAGGATAAATACACGTGTATCTGTATAAGAACATCGATAATGAGAGATGAGCCTCACACACTAGACTAGTCATGACTGGTCTGGTCCAAACCGAATCAGGTTCACTCCTAGTTGGAAAACCACATCAGTACGAAATGGTAGTTCTAGGGTTCACCATTAGGATTTTCATATTGACTATATAAGGAGGGTTGTCTCATATGGAGAGCAACACAACCTAATCTCTAGTTCTCCATAATAACTCAGTCTTTCAAGATATTTCTCTCCTCTTATCCTTCTAATGCTTCCTCTAGTGGGAGATCCGTTGGAGGTGAAAACAAGACTCGTTGTGGGATGCTTAACAATCCTGCCAAAAGAGAGTAGAAGAAATCTGCTCACTGCACAAAGGCATAATCTCCAAACTTTTTATACTCAAAATCTTTCGATACCACAGTTGATGCCTGGTCTACAATTCCGAAATTTGTTCCTTTGTATTTGACCTTCACTTCTTTGTCAACGTCCATTCCGCGTTGGATCATGCCCGACCGTCCACGGAACCATATGTGTGTGGGTAACCAGCCCTTTGGTAGCATAAGAGATTTTGCCATATGTATTGGTGACTCGTCGTCGATAGTATGAGTTTGACATGGTCAAAATGGGATGGACACACCACATCTTGGATGCCATCATACACATACATATATTTTATTACGTATTCAACAAGACTAAAATTCAAATATTTAGTCTAAACCAAAGTATTTATGAATGATGTATGTAGTGTAAGTTTTCTTTAAAGAGGCATTTCATCATCTTGATCATGCTTCTTATATGCACTCTGTTCTTTATCATGCATGAAAAACAAGTTATTAAATCCCAGATTAACTTATTAATCATGCCCTTTGATATTAGATATCTATTGTCATGCATAATTAGCTTAACATTTTATGTTATCGAGAATATTGTTGGCTATCGATCTCTGAAGTTCTTATGCAAATATGAAACTACGAATAAGGAAAGTCGTACCTTCCCTCCCATCGTTGTCATGAAGTAAGCATAAAAACACTAAGCAAATCTAGCTCATTATATAAGTGTGTGCTAACACAATAAGCAGTCTAACTCAAGGGTTCAGTAAAAATCAATATCAGAGAAGTAGTTCTCAGTATCAAGGAAGAGAATTGTTGGAGAAGAGCCATTTAGCTATCTAGTTGCAATTGAGTTATTCTTTAATAAAGATTCATTCTTCAGAGTTACTCTTCAGTAACTCTCCACTATTAACTCTCCAATATCAGGAATAGTCCTTTAGTATCAAAGAGCAGGGAGTAATACAGTTTTGAGCCTAGTCAGCAGTGACTTGGGTGAGTCACTCTCCTAATGCCAGCTCTGCCAATAACTTTGGTGCCATGTCACTTGTGCTAGCTCAGCATAGGCAAGTAGTATCAGAAGAATTGATACTCTATACCCTCTACAATCTATAAATAGATGAGAGAAGGAAAGAAATCCTTGTTGCTTTGGATTTCGGAGAATTGAAAAAGGTCCGGCTGGGTGCTTCGATAGGGTGTATTGGATGACTATCAAAGTGTTGCCAAGATCCTGAGTCTGAAGAGTTTGGCAATGATCAGTAGAACGATTGCGTATATCTTCTTGGTGGAAGCAATCACGCAACAGATTGAAAATAGACTCTAAGGTTTATGGTTGCTCATCAATAGGAGGGACAGAATCAACAGGATGAGTGTTGGAGTTTGATGATGAGTTATAAGGTAGAAGAATAGTTGGCTCAATTCGCCGAATTCTATTGAGGTATAAAGGTTCCTCAAGATTTGGACAAGTATCCAAAGGAATGTTGAAATAGCTAAAAATAGTTTGGCAAGTACATGGCGTACAGTAGTGGATGCCCTTTCTTGCGACATTAAACCATTTGAGATAAGATGGTCGGGGGAACATTAAAGTTAATGCCGAAATGCAAGTGATATAAAGTTGACATTTCTAGATAAGAGACCTCATCAAAGTAAATCTTCTTAGGTAGAAAGGTTGAAAAGATAATGTGATGCATTTCAAAGAAGTGACCATTCAAATATCTAGCATAAAATTTACCAGATAGACATTCAAGAGGGTGACAAAGGATATTCTTGAAAGAATCTAGGGTTAAGTCATGATTGAATTGAACTTGCATGATGTTGACTAAGGGCTGTCCATCAGCGGGAATGGTAGGATTTTACCCAAGTCATCTGCATCAAATTCAATTAGAATGCCATGAACTCTAGATAAAATAGTGTCATGTTCATATGTTAAGTTACAATAGAATATTTGAATAGCATTGGTGTAAATTTTGGTACGGGTGGTAACAAATTCTTCAAGTTAAAGTTTTTGAAGAGTAGGTAGATAAGTCTGTGTTGGGAAGTAAAATCAATAGGATGACCAAAATAGATGTGTCTATTGGAGAAGTCATTAAACCAATTATTTGAAATTTTAAGGCTCCGAAAGGTGAAACTGTTGAATTCTCCTATATTTGGCATAATGGGACAGAAAAGAGAGTCGAAAAAGGAATCTTATTTCCTTTTAGGGGCCATTGGGAAAGGAAAAGCTAAGGTTTATTTATGGAGGAGGAATAATTTTTGTTGGTCTGAATGAATGAGCAACAAAATGATCAATATATAGAGTAGCAGAGGGAAGAGAATTAAATGACATAGCATATTCTGGAATTAAACTAACCGAGTTTGATCCGAGCTCGGCCCGAGTTTGGTCCGAATTCTGTTGACATTTATTTCTAGAATATCAATGTAACTTTAATCGATATTATGCCTTTTTGGACTTGATAAAAATACAGAAGAATAAGTGATGAACCTAAATCGTATGTTTTCAAGAGTTTAAATCATCTCGAATTAGCTGTAGAGGCCGGATCCCAGCTAGCGGTAGTCCGAAGACACTTAAATACCGTGTCGCTTAAGTTTATTTACACCTTTTTGACAGAAGGGGCCTTTCGGCTTGTATCCAAAATTTTCAAAACTTTTGAAAAGTGTGACAAAAATTGTAAACTATCTTATGATTCTTATATTTTATCAGAATCTAAAAGACCTAATTCTCGACAGATAAATTTGAATCGATCTGCAGCTAAAGATTTAGTAAAGATGTCTTCTAATTGATGTTCCGTATCCACATACTCTAAACAAATATCTCTGTGTGATTGAAGATCCCTTAGAAAATGATGACGGATTTCTATGTGCTTAGTGCGTGAGTGGCATACTGAATTTTTGGTGAGATTAATAGTGCTAGTGTTGTCACGAAAAATATGAATATTATTATAGTGCAAATTGAAGTCTTCTAGGGTTCGCTTCATCGACAAAATTTGAGCACAACAACGTTCTGCGGCGATATACTCTGCCTCAGTTGTTGATAATGCAACAGAATTTTGTTTTATGCTAAACCAGGAGACTAGAGACTCTCCTAGAAAATGACACGTGCCGCTGGTGCTTTTTCGATTGACTTTGCATCCAGCAAAATCAGCATCCGAGTAACCAGTAAGGTCAAAGAACGTGGTTTTGGGATACCATAAGCCTGCCGACAAAGTCCCTTTAAGGTATCTGAGGATACGCTTAACTGCGCACAAATGTGATTCTTTAAGATTAGCCTAATAACTAGCACAAAGACATACAGCAAACATAATGTCTAGGTGACTAGCTGTTAGATATAACAAACTACCAATCATACCTCGATACTTACGTATGTCTGTTGGTTTACTGCTATCATCAAGGTCAAGCTTAGTGGATGTTTCCATTGGAGTTCTGATAGGCTTTGCATTGTCCATGTCGAACTTTTTGAGCAAATCCTTCGTGCACTTAGCCTGTTGGATAAAAGTTCCTTGTGAATCTTGTTTGATTTGTAATCCTAGAAAGAAAGTCAATTCTCCCATCATGCTCATCTTAAATTCACTCTGCATACACTTAGCAAACTCGTTACATAGTATCTCATTAGTAGATACAAATATGATATCATCAACATATATTTGCACTAATAACAAAGAATCAGCAGAAGTTTTTATAAAAAAGGTAGTATCAATTTTTCCTTTTGAAAAATTGTTTCCAAGTAAAAAGAAGCTAAGACGTTCATACCAAGCACGAAGGGCTTGTTTGAGTCCGTATAGAGCCTTTCGTAACTTGAATACGTGGTCAGGGTGTTTGAAATCTTCAAAACCAGGGGGTTGTTTAACAAAATCATCTTCTTTGATAACATCATTTAGAAAAGCACTTTAACATCCATTTAAAAAAGTTTGAAGTTATGAAAACTAGCAAAAGCGCAAAACATTCAGATAGATTTAGTCTAGCAACAGGAGCATAAGTCTCATCGTAGTCGATACCTTCCTCTTGGTTGTATCCTTGAGCTACGAGACGTGCTTTGTTACGTGTAACTGAACCATCATCATTTAATTTATTTCGGAAAACCCATTTAGTACCAATGATCGGATAATCATTAGGTTTAGGAACAAGTTTCCAAACTTGATTGTGTTCAAATTGGTTGAGTTTCTCTTGCATAGCAAAAATCCAAAATTCATCAGCAAAAGCTTCATTAGTATTTTTAGGTTCTACTTGAGAAATAAAAGCAACATTTGCAATGATATCTCTATTTGAGGAACATGTACTTATACCTTTCGATACATCACCTATTACCAAGTCCTCGGGATGATCTGTGGAGAACTTTAGTCTCCTTGACAGACTTTCCGGAAGACTTGTACTGTTTGTACTTCTGATGTCTTGTTGGTTGCGGGTTGACTATATTCATCGTCGCTTTCGTTTAGTGCTTGAGTATTGTGTTCATCAAATGTAACATTGATTGATTCTTCAACAGTTAATGAGGTTTTGTTGAATACTATGAATCCTTTACTTTTGGCGGCATAACCTAAAAAATACCTTCATCGGTCTTGGAGTCAAATTTTTTTAGATTATCTTTGGTATTAAGAATAAAATATTTGCAGCCAAAAACTTTAAAGTAACTAATTATAGGAATTCTATCAAACCAAAGTTCATAGAGGATTTTCTTTGATATAGGTTGAATAAGTACCATATTCAAAACATGGCATGAAGTACTTACAGCTTCAACCCAAAAGTATTTTGGAAGGTTATACTGATTTAACATGACTCTAGCCATATCACCAAGAGTTCTATTCTTCCGCTCTACAATACCATTTTTTGAGGAGTTCTAGGACAAGAAAATTCATGAGAAAAACTATTTTTATTACAAAATCTTTTGAAATTACTATTTTCGAATTCGCCTCCATGATCACTTCGGATGCGAGTAATCATGAAACCTTTTTCGTTTTGAACATTTTTGCAAAAAGTGACAAATTCAGAAAATGCTTCATTTTTATTTTCAAGAAAATAAACTTATGTGTATCTAAAAAAATCATCAACAATAACATAAGCATAAAGCTTACCGCCAAGACTAGCGACTCTACTGGGTCCAAACAAGTCCATATGCAAGAGCTAGAGAGGTCTAGAGGTACTTACAGAGTTGATTGGTTTAAAAGAAGATTTAGTAGCTTTATTCTTTTCACAGTCAGCACATACCATATCTTTCTTGAAAGTAATCTTTGGTATAGCCTCTTACGAGTTTCTTTGTAGACAGTCTTGCAATAGTATCCATGTTTGCGTGTCCTAGACGCTTATGTCATAGACAACTATCATCTTTATTGGCGTATAGACATTTTCCTGCATTGTCAGTGTATTTTGCAAGATAGAAAATATATATATTGTCTTCCCTGATCCCTTCAAAGATAACATTACCAGTGGATCTTTCATAAATAGAACATTTATTTTTAACGAAGTTAATACCATAACCATGGTCAGCTAGATGACAGATGCTGAGTAGGTTGTGTTTTAATTACGTTACTAAACAAATATTTTTTATGACAGGATAGGGAGGAACACCTATATTACCATTACCAATAATGTATCCTCTGAGGTTATTGACGAAGGAGACATAACCTTCTTTCTTCATCGATAGCGTTGCAAATAGGTTAGCATCACCATTCATATGTCGTTAGCAACCACTATTGAGAATCCACTTGCTTCTAGCATGAAAGGGTTGGTCCACCTACAAAATGAGTTATAGATGTAACCCTTGGTACCCATTTTCTTGAGGGTCCTGCTAGGTTAGTTTTTGGTACCCATGCATAAACATTGATATCTATTAATTTTATTGTTCTACAAAATTTAGATGTATGTCCTTTCTTACCACAGTAGTGACATATAGCTGTGTGATTGATGCTTGGTGCAGCATGATAGATATGATTGTGTGAAGCAGTTCTTCGTGGTCTACGTGGATCGAATGCATGATTGTGTGGGACATTTCTTTGTGGTTTTCTATAATAGAATGCATGATTGTGTTTGGTTATATGTGCATGATGATTACATGAACTGTTATACATGTAAGTAGGAGCATAACTGTGAGTGTTCTTTTGTCTTGCTACGTGTCTCGTGATAGGTTGGGTGGAGGTTTGTTCGACCTGTTTACCCAATCTAATCTCTAAATTTTTAGAGGTAGCATATACTTCATCATATTTAGCAGTAAGAGCATCTATTCTACATGCAACAATGGAATACTTTTTCTTTTCATATTCGAGTTCTTTCTTAAGTTTAGCGTTCTCCTGAGAGCTCTTGTCAAGACTGGCAAGTGCCTCGTGGAGGTTAAGCTTAAGTCTAGAATTCTCGTCTGAATCGTTTGAGGTATCATTTACTTTACTTAGTAGAGATGTTAGTCTCTTTATTTCAGTTTGACATTCTTGAACATCTTTCTTATCATGCTTGTACTTATTTCTAAGTTTTCTTAAATCATCAAGCAGATCATTAAAAGCATTACCTAGTTCATCAAAAGTAAAATCATCATAAGAGTTGTTATCCGTTACCTGATCAGGTAATGCCACGAAGCATAGGTTTGCTGCTTCTCGAGGATTCTCTTATTTCGGATTCACTAGCTTCACTTTCATGCCAAATACTAGTGTTTGCATATTTTCGGGATGATGTTCTTCTTGACGAGTAGTTGTGGCGATTTTTTTTTCTTAGGTTGGATAATCATTCTTTATATGCCCTGTCTTCTTTCAGTTGTAGCATATAGGCTCTTCATCACTGTTGTCAGTTGGCTCCTTCTTCTTTGATTTCTCAATCTTTAGAAATTTTCTCAAGTTTCTGGTGGTCAAGACAACTTCCTCATCTTGAGACTCATTGTCATCAAAGTTATAGTTGGTAATCTTTTTGTGATGTGCCTTTAGAGCGATCATCTTCTCCTTGGGAGTAGGTTCTTCAAATTCCTTGAGATCCAGCTCATGAGTCATCAGCTTGCCCATGAGCGTCTCGAGAGTCATCGTAGTAAGATCACTCCCTTCTATGTTTGCAGTGGCCTTGGGATTCCAGTTCTCGGTGAGTCCCCTGAGTACCTTGTGAATCTTCTCGTGATTGTTGTACTCCTTGCCGAGTGATAATAGAGGGTTAACGATGTCGAGGAATCTCGTGAACATTTGAGTGATCGTCTCATTTTGTTTCATCTTGAATGCTTCATACTCTTGTGTTAGACGACTTATTTTTTATTCTTTCACTTGGGAGGTTCCTTCATGAGTGACCTTAAGAAGTTTTCATACTTCGTGCGAAGTTCCGCAAGTGGAGACCCTGTTAAATTTAATTATGTCTACAGTACAAAATAGAGCATTAATAGCTTTAGCATCAGGACTAGCTTATTTTTTTTGGGTGTCTGTGTACTTATCATGAGGCTTCTCTACAAGGTTACCATCTATGACTATTCTAGGTGGCTTCTTGTATCCTTCTACTACTACAGCCCAAAGGTCAAAATCAAGTGACCTTAGGTAGAAGCTCATACGTGTCTTCCAATACGTGTAGTTAGTACCATCAAATAAGGGTAGCCTATTTGTGGACTGGCCTTCACCATTATTGGTGTTGATAGATCTAACAGTTGCCATAAGTCTCTTAGGATGTTAAGCCAGATATCAAGAGAACTTGCTCTGATACCAATTGAAGGACCGTGAGGCAACTCTAGAGAGGGGTGAATAGAGTGCAGCGGAATAATCTACCAAATTTAGGATTATCAAAGTGAAGGCAGTAGCTAACTAATAGTGTATATAAAGACAATAAAGTAAAGTAATAAAGTAAAGAGAGAAAGCAAACATAAACACCAAGATGTATATTGGTTTTCCTCTGAGAGGACTAGTCCAGTCCCAAGAACTCAAGCTCGGAGTTTTCTCTACTATAATCACCAATAGTGAATCACAAGCTTTGATCTGAAGACTTTTCACTTCTTTACACCACGAGGTTTGATCTGAAGTCTCGCAACTTCACAGCTTAGAGAGAGAGAGTAACTGATCAAACAAAACACTTTACAACTCACAAGACTTCTAAACCGGAATCACACTTGGCACTAGGAAGGCTAGGGAGTTGGTCTTTAAGATAAAAAAGTTAAGGCTTTAGGGGTTTGCTCACAATAGGATAGAAGACTTAAAATGGTTGAGTGAGTAAGAATGAAGAATTCCAATCCTATTTATAGGGTGTAGGCAAACAGAGTTCGGCCTGAATTCGGTCAGGGTTTAATTCAAATTTCCAACTGTTGGGCCAAGAAATTAGGAGCTATTGAACTGGTTGATTTCATACCAAAAGGGTAACCGAGTTCGGTCCGAGTTTGGTACAAGTTTGGCCCGAGTTCGGTCTCTTAGTATGGTAGACTTTGTAAATGAATGTGGCCTGATTTGGTAGATAGGTTCTTTGGTTCATTTGAGTGGATTGGGTATCTGGGTATAAGTATTTGGGATTTGCCAGTGCGACTCAGCTTATATTAGTTCTAGACTCAAATAAATAAAAGATTACATTTAAATAAACAAAATACAGATGACATGTAATAGCAGTATTGAGGCTTCATATCGTGAAATATCAATGCATGGTTTAGTTAATTATCAAAATCAAGTTGACTGAGACCGGATGGGCCAACAGTTAATTCAAATATAAACTAAATAGATAGATTTGATATTGATTTTAATATAGCCAATTCATAATATAGGTTACTTAGACTCAGATTCAGATCCTGACCCATAACACCAGCTCAGGTGGACAGGCGAGTACATTCTCTGATTGTTTCCATTACTTGATAGTTTCTATAACGCATGTTTTAGTGATGCTTTACTTGATTCTCTACACGCTTTTTACACTAATTAGTGTTATATAGATTTCTAGTCATGATATCGTGTTTTTCATGTTTATCGTGTTGTTCGTGATCATCGTGCTCGTATTTATCGTTTATTGTCATCTACGTGTCGTGACTCGAATCCTTGAGTACTAGTCGGACAGGGAAATACTAAGTAGATATGTGATCAAACCCTATTACACTGTGTGGATAACTAATCATACATTTCACGTATGATTGAACCGTACTCTAGTTAGACCGTATGGATAGCCATTGATACGATGTGTCATATTTACCTTAGCAGATCACATATTGAAAGTAGTACTTTAAAAAACTTAGATAGTTACAGTCTTCTTGTTTCACTCCATACTTATTGTCATATGTCATATTTACTCGTGATTACTTGTTTTACTCTACTTGTCATACCATGATTCCAATTTTACTTGTTCATCATGTATTTCATTGCTATTTCATATTTTATAGTCTCTACCATGTATTGGAACTGATTTCATTGTATTGTATTCGTTCCATCCTGACTGGATAACATTTTTATGTGACTGTTATAAGAATATGTACCCTACCTACTATGGGTCGCAGGAGGACTATATAGGTGAGCTTGACCCTACCCTTTAGGAGGATCAGGGAGTGATCGCAGCGGAGATCCCTACTGTGACTATCTAGTTTAGCTTAGCTTATAGACATTAGTATTGACCGAATTTGTCTCCGGAGTTTCATAAGACTTAAGGGATTTATTTGATATTCTGGATTTGGAACTTTATTGAGATTACCTAACTCTGAATTTGAGACTCTATATAGGATTTTCTTATATTCTATCTTGTATTTATCTTCCCTTAACATTGTGATTGAGTATTATATTGTTTCTCATACTACTTGTCCTCTTTTAGAGGAAGTTGGAGATAGATATATTGCGTGAGATTGTTGGATATAATTGTGAGATATTAGACAGCATTCTACCGTCGATACTGTAGCGTAGGCTGGATGTACCCACGACTCATGTCTGAATTTTTTGGTGCGGATCATGACACAGTATTTATTAAATACCTCAACCCATGTTTATATAGGGAGTCAGTTTAGAATTCCAACACCTAGCAGCCAGGGCAACCAACATTAAAGTTGAAAATACCAGGCATTGATGGTAGCTCAGAGGTGGAGGAAAATCAATATTTTAATTACTACAATATGCCAGAATAGGATAGAGTAAGGGTGAGTTCGGTACAAATGAAAGGACCAGTTGCTTATTGGTTTGACTGGTTGATGAAGATAAGGGGAGGCTTTATGAGTTTGGAGGACTTCTGTCAGGATATCAGGATAGAGTTTGGATCTTTCCCAATTCACTAATCATGTTATAGAACTCAAACTTTTGAGGCAAGAAAAAAATATGCAAGATTATGATTCTTAGTTTTAGAAGCTTTCCAAAAGGAAACAAGGTATCATTGAAGCCAATCTAGTAATCCAATATATGGGAGGGCTCATAGAGGAAGTCGGGTTTGAAGTACAAATATCTAACTCAGCTACCTTGCCAGTAGCTATACAGCTATCCAGACCGCATAAGGCTAAGCTGCTAGCTATGAGGAAAACCTACAGAGAGAATCAATTTCCTATAAAACAAGTAATTTACTCCAGTGCTTCAGGTCCACAGGATACTCCACAGGGCACTGAAGATAGTAAAAGTATAGCCTAATTCCTGCATCAAGAGGAACTCCGTAATCTACCAGTCAAGCCTTTGTGATATCTCCTAGTAAATTGGTAAAAATAAAGAACTCAGGGCTTTGTTTCTTTTGTGATGAGAAATGGCTCAAGGTTCACAGGTGTAAAGAGAAAATGCTCTATATGATAACTTTTGAAGATGAGACAGATCCTTAGAGTGAAGGAGAAGTTGATGAAGATTTGATAATGAACTCCACACCATGATCCTTTGCCATCTCCTTGCAAGCTTTGTCAGGAACATTACATCATTCTACAATAAAATTAAGAGGGACCTTGCAGAATAAACTAGTTTTTATACTAGTGGATTCAGGGTCTACTCACAGCTTTATAGAGAGCAAATTCAGCACAAGAATATGCCTACCCTTATGTGACAAGAAACCCTTTGAAGTCAGGGTAGAAAATAGTGAAAAGTTGCGGAGTCAAGGACTGAGAAGGGGAGTATTAATACACTGCCAAGGGAAGAAAATAGTTTCCAATTTGCTGCAGTTGCCTAGTTTTGGGGGATAATTGGTTGAGTACTTCAAGGGATATTGTCTGGAACTTTCAAGACTTGACTATGAAGTATGAAAATAAGATAATCATTCACCAGTCTAAAGGAATTCAATCACATAACGAGGATTGACAGAATCTATAAGCAAAGAAATGAGGCAAAAACCACAAATATTCATTATCCAACTTGTTCACTGAATGATAAGATAAAATTTGCTAAAGACTTACATCCTACAGTGAATCAGTTATCGAACAGATATAGTTGTCTCTTTGGAGAGCCCAGAGGACTACCCCCTCAAAGAAGTTATGACCACAAGATACCATTGATTCCTAGAGCTCTGCCAGTTTGCAGCAGACCCTACAGACACCCATATATACATAAGAATGAAATAGAGAAGCAAGTATAAGAAATTTTAAACTCTGGGATCATTAGACCTAGCACCAACTGTTACTCTTCACCAGTGATTTTAGTTAGGAAGGCAGATGAAAGTTGGAGGATGTGTATAAAATATAGATCCCTAAATCAAAATAGTGTGAAGGACAAATTCCCTATTCCCTTCATAGAGGAGTTATTTAATGAAATATATAGGTCTAAGTACTTCACTAAATTGGACTTAAGGGATGGATATCATCAGGTTAGAATGGAAATAGTGGACGTTCCTAAAACTGTATTCAAGACACATGTGGGGCACTATGAGTTCCTAGTAATGCCTTTTGGCCTCACTAATGCACCCTCTACTTTCCCAAGCCATGATGAATTATGTTTTCAAAGAATACTCAAGGAGGTTTGTCTTGGTATTCTTTGATGACATCTTGATATACAGTTCAAAGCTAGAAGACCACTATGATTATATAGAAAATGTTTTTCAAAAACTGGCAGCATATCAATTAAGGGTTAAAAGGAGCAAATGTCATTTTTTTTCCAGTAGCAAGTGGAGTTTGTAGGGCATGTTATATCTGATAAGGGTGTAGAAATTAAAAAAGACAAAATACAAGTTGTGACTCAGTGGCCTATGCCCAAGACCCTTAAGGAACTAAGAGGTTTCCATGGATTAACTAGTTATTACAGGAGATTAATTAAGGGTTATGGTTTATAGCTAGTCCCTTGACTAAATCCTTTCTAGTGGAGTGAAAAAGGCCCAACAATTGTCACGACCCGCACTCAGATATTGGGCACGAGTACGTGGGTAAGTTCAGCCAACGTCGTTGTATCGACGATAAAATGTTGTCTAAACCTCCAACATGTAAATATAGTCCCATAATCCATCTAATGTAATATCCAATGTCATCTCAATATTGTAAGTAAAGATATGAATTAAATATACTCAATAACAAGTCTCTATAGAAAGATAATGCAAGAAGAAAATTTTCAAACGTTTAATAATTTTTTAGATATGAATTAACTAAAGTATGCTAAATTAGAATAATTATCTGGACATATAACAAACACTTGAATTCCTTCTAATTAGCTTACAAATTAGAAATACATTAGAATATGACAAATACTAAAAAAATTCAAACATTTAATAATTTTTTAGAAAGTATACTTCATAGAAAAAGAGTTGGTTAGTAGTATTACAAATAATGTTGTACTTAAACACTTTCAAAGTATGAAAACTTGTAGAGAACAATTGTGAAATCTAATACTTTATTGTATGAAAATAATACTATTTAATATAATATAATATTATTATATTCCAAAAAAAAATTCGGGATCGTTGTTCTCGAACTCCTTATGATTGTACCCCCAGTGAAATATAATCCTAGATCCGCCACTGCATACTAAGTAGTCTAGCTCAATGGTTCAGTAAAAATCAGTATCATAGTAGTAGTTCTCAGTATCAAGGAAGAGAAGAGTTGGAGAAGAGCTATTTAGCTAACTACTAGCAGTAAAGTTATTCTTCAAAGAAGATTCATACTTCGGAGTTACTCTTCAGTAACTCTCCAGTGTTAACTGTCCAGTGTCAGGAACAGTCCTTCAGTATCAGAGAGCAGGGAGTAATACAGTTTTGAGCCAGTCCGCAGTGACTTGGTTGCCATGGGTGCCAAGTCACTTGTGCAACCTCAGCATAGGCAGTTAGTATCAGAACAACTGATACTATGTAACCTCGAGAGAAGGAAAGAAAGGGTAGCACATTTGTAACTCTCGTTTATTTCCATTATTTAGCCATTGTATGATCTTCTTCTTTCTCCATTAATCTTCCTATGCAATAAACCCTAGATTTCCTTTTCAACCTGTGTTGCTATTCTCTTGAATTTCCAATTTCCTATTGCTAATTCGAATGTATCTCCACTATTGCCAACTATCTTGGGAAGGGTCCTATCATAAAACCGTTGAAAGTATTGAATTTATTTGCATCAATAACTCATCCATACTAGATAAAACCTTACACAATCATAAACCATGCACCCATATGATGTGTCGGATATGTATCAAGCTCAACAATATATTGGTTATTAATAATTTGTACAAAAGATCGATCAACCAATAATTCAACACTGCTGAAAATAGAATTGTTGCTCAAACATTAAAAGTATCGTCATATATCAAGTATTGTCATATAGCATCGCATAAACAATAATAAACATTTCATCAGTGCTCCCTATACCATGTAATCTATTAGTCAAATATCCGGACGAATTCTGCATTGCAGGACCATGGTTTTCTTCAGTGCTAATATAAGGTAGGAATAGCACATCTACAGAACTCTAGAACCATCAGCCGTGCATTAAGCAAGGTGGGAAGAAAATGAGGTTGCAGCAGTCACCCATGTTCAATGTTCAGGCATCCTTTTATTCCTTCCTTACAAATGTATTTCATCTAGGTCAATTTTCAGGTTTGGTAACAAAGCAATCCTCTTGAATTTTGATTTACTTATAAATCATCACCTAAAAGCAGTACTTCGTGGTCATTCAAAACGGCAACCACCATCTCCTGTTTCCATCAGCTATACTGCAAGATCTATGGCTTTGCTGAGGACCATTTTGTTCTGTGTTCCTATTGTGGTTCCTAGCATCACCAACAGATTTTTGCAACCACAAAGCAAGGGCGATACCAACAATACTTACAATTGGAGCAGCAGCAAGAAAAAGCCATCCCCTGCCAGTCCCACCATTACTGTCCTCTCTATTTAAACTATTTTGAACTCTTTCACCCTCCTCAGCATGCTCTCCTCTCAAGACATCAGAGGAACTTTCCTCGCCTTGCTCATGCGGCTGAATTCCATGAATCTCATTTCCACCCATGTTCTGTTTTCCTTGCTCATATTCTGGGTCGTCAGTTGGAAGCTCGTATCGGCATACTGGGCATGAATTTCTCGCTCTCAACCATGGAAGAATGCAGGACGGGTGGTAGAGATGCAAACATGGCAGCTGCTTTGCTTCACTGTCAAAAGATAAAGGTTCCTTGCATACTGGACAGACCAGACTACCATCTTTCTCATGGTCCTTTGAGATTATCACATAAGGGAGACTTTGAATGATAGATACTGCTGCAGGTGGCGCACCTCTTCTTGAACCATCGGTTTCTGCAAGCTGCTCAAGAAGCTCTTCAAATCCTCTGGCATCAACGTAATCACTGGAGTTTCCAACGAAAGGCGGTATATCTAAATCCTCTAAATCAGCAAAATGATGAGCATGACGTACTCGCCAATGAATCCATCTACCATTCTGAGCACTACTAAAACTTTCATTTGGACTACCAAGAGTATCTTGCATCTGAACATGCGGCCCCGTGAGAGTTGCAGATGTTTCTTCCATATTGACCCCCTCCCACTGTACATCTTCATATTGGCCGTCTGAGTTCCACTGATCCAAACCCGCATGCATCGGATCTATATCGGTGTCAGTGTAATTGTGGCTTTCATAGTCCAGATGAGTAGAAATTTCTCTTTCCAGTAAACTTTGTACATCATGTGATGCCTCTGAATCCCCTCCATAGAAGCTGATGCTCGAGTCAGTCTCACCAAAAAGGGAGTCCCCGTGATCAATACTCTCACTATCATAATCGGAAATTGGCCTCCTCCAACTCCTTGACAAAAATCGAGCAGAAGAATTATTTCCCCTTGAGCTTAAAGTAATTGTAGTATCAACATCTTCAGCTTGTATATCATGAGTCTGTCTCACCAAACCAATTAACTGCGAGAACTGCTGTGAGAACAAATCTTCTATTGATTCAGAACTACCG
The DNA here is from genome assembly GCA_036927795.1 of Iris macrosiphon. Taxonomy (NCBI): domain Eukaryota; kingdom Viridiplantae; phylum Streptophyta; class Magnoliopsida; order Asparagales; family Iridaceae; genus Iris; species Iris macrosiphon. Next base: position 130,849,009 of record JAYESA010000009.1, on the reverse strand, counting down.
TACCTGCTGCCTCTTCCTCTCCGTCGTCTTCTGGGACGACTATTTCTAATTACTGGAGTTGCTTCATTATCATCTACAACTAAGTTGTTGCACTCTCCGCATATGGATATTGCTTCTAAACCATCAGTATCCCTTGTACCCAAACTAAAAGCTCGTCTGCATACAACACATTGTGCTTCTGGATGCTCAGAATGCTGAGACGAACTGCTATATAAGTGTGTATTATCTACTGACTGAGGAGATTCGAGGATAAACTGGTCGGAATTGTCATCCATCTAGTAAATATTCAGAAAGTGAAATGAGGTCCACTTTTGTAAATGTCATATAGCAACTAAAAATGAAGGTGGAAAGACAATAGATAGATGAATTACCTTGGAAACAGAGTTCGCAGCAGATCAAGGGCAGGAAGGGGCAGTGATTGACCTACCAGAAAATGCAAATAATAAATTCATTACAACAAGAGAAACAAAGTTCATCCTTGGCAAAAAAAAGGTTAAACGTTTCTCAATCACTATCATATATATTATCATTGAATATCTATCATATATATTATCATTGAATATCAAGGTTATGTTATTTCACTACAGTTCAGAACTGAAGTTTTAAGAGACATTAGACATTTCAGCTTCAAGAAACCAAGGGCTTTTATGCACTCTTTGTACCCTCTCAGAATGGACCTACAAGTATAACGCAGTTACACCATTACTAAATATAAAGCTGGAATGATGCTGGAAATATTCTTCGACATCCCTCCAGCCGCATGGGACACATGCACAGTACACATGCACTGCTTTTCCAATAACCTCCATTAGTATAGAAATACATCTCAGAAGGGACCTACAATTATATCTCAGTGACACCATTACTATATATATAAAGTGGAGTGATGCTCGAAATATTCCTTCCGGATTCTCTGACACCCCTCCAGCCGCGTGGCGTGGTACACATGCACTGTTTTTCTAATAACCTCCAGTAGTATAGAATTTCACAATTTGAAGTATCCTCCTCATCATAGAAGATGGACCCACCTTCCAACCGCACAACCGGAAATTGGTATGGCGATTAGTAGAATTCTCTTCTAAACCTTTCTAAAATATTACTGAAATTATTCATGTAACTCTTTTCTAAAACTTTTATATTTCCTAATCATATTTCTTTCAATCTTTTGTTACAACTTATGATTCTAATTCTTTTAATAAAATTGTGAATAAAATCTAATAAAGAAGAAGCAAATAAGGCTTGCTAGATCTCATGACATGCATCAATTAAAATTTAAAAACGGTACATGATGGCTAAAATTAGAAATAAGTTTATGAATGCAATAATTACGATAACACTTTCAAATAGTGATATATGTAGAGTTGAATATTCAATCAATCAAATATAACTTTTATGGAGTTCAATTAACGATCTAAATTATAGACTTCATTTAGCCCCCGTGGCACGTCCCTGGACATGGAATACCACATTTCCAAGTTCTGGACATGGGCCCGTTTTTGGACACTGACCTTCCCAATATAATGTTCGGTAAAATTGGAACCTTTGTGCAGAAGATGTACCCAACTCATTCATTATAAAAATTGGGCCAGTCACAATTCAGAACTAGTTTGGGTTTTCCACTACACTATATACTAAAATACACTAAATTTTCACACACACAAAACTCTTACCTCTCTTTGTCCTGCATCAGGTCGAGGTGTCAATTCAGGTAGGATGTATGATGACCCTGACCAACACTAACCTATTAATCTCCATGTTCACTTTTCAGGATTTGCATACCTGAAAAAGGCCCATGTCTGCTTTTTTGTCAGTATCTTATCGATTATCGAATAATTCATCAGTGATCAGATCACACATTTCAATACCCATATTTCTTCCATAAGCATGTTCCATAAAAATGATTGACATAATGCTTATTCCTTGTTACCTTATCATTTGCCCACTCAAATTCTTGAAGAGGCAAATTGTATAATCTTACCTCATCATCGAGACTCTTTATAGTCTAGGGGAACTTGGAGGATGTTCCTTGGTTGCATCAACGTAAACTGCATAGCGAAAATGTAGGTCTACTGCTTGCCAACTAGCTGTGTAGGTTTTATGGCATGACCCGCTTATGCTCATAAAATCCTTGGCTAGGAATTGGCACCAAGTTAGAGGCAACTTAGAGGGTTGACGTTAATTCAACAACCAGTCATAAAAACTTTGTCAATTCTTTTGTGGAGCTTTTTTATACTCCATAGCCAAATCCATTATGATGGAAGAAAGTTTGGAGGAGAAAGATGATGATATCAGTTTACAAGTTCACTATCAGGTCCTTTTGCCGCCAGTATTTAGTAAAACTTTCTTTCTTTAAAAAATTAGGTTTTGAAATGATGAACTTGACCAAAATCCACAAACCATATCTTCTTATGGTACTTTCAAAGTCACCAGTACTGTTCACTTGTTTTTGTACAAAAAATTGGATCTTGGGTAACAAGTTTAACCAGAAGCAAGTAAATGAATCTTTATAGGATGCTTCCATATTCAAAAACAGTTTCTTTTGTCATCCCAACATCAATGAACATTTTGTATTAACGTTAGTTTCTTTGGCTTTTTCCATTATTGATGACATCCACCAAGTGTAGAAATTGTATCGCGTATTGTGTAGTATACATGCTTACCCACATTGTATAGTGTATTATACCTAACCCACAACTTATTGGTAAATTTGCAGATCTATAATGCAGTCCCTATAATACCAGGTGTTTAATTCAGCTCAAGGATGAAGTTTATGCTACCTCATCCTATGGCATTTACCAAGAAAGAACTGCTCATGGTCTACACTCCAATCATCACCTTCGAACAAGCTACTTGCGAAAATCTCAAGGGTTTGCACAGGTCGGCACAAAGGCCCTAGCATCACAATTCCATACAAGCAATCACATTATTCTAATGCGCTTTTTGAAAGTATTTAGACTTATTGTTGGAACATTCCATTGAGGCATTGAGAGAGAGCGTGCACATAACCCACGAACGAGCTTTCGAAACAGAAATAATCGGAACGAAGTCCAAAGGCGTATAAGCCAAGCTCTGATACCAACTTGTCACGTCCCGATCTCCCGCAGGCTAAATCGACCGTTCCCACTAGGCGAGAATCACCGCGCCAACGCTCCCGCGGAACGATCGCTTTGACCCATCCGGACATGATGCCGCACGAGCGTGAGCCACGTCCGTACAAGGCCGTGGTTCATTGGCTGGCGGTAAGAGTTCTAAGCCACAGAGTCGCACAGATTGTCCGAGTGCAGCGGAGTTTATGAACGCATAGACGATCGGTAACAAGTTCACCGAGTCGACAATAACGGAAGCATTGAATAACACAAGTTGAAGAAAAGCAACTCTTTATTGATATAAACAAGTGTTACAGGCGGCACTTGGCCGAGATTATAATTCGCTCAGATCTCTCTTCTCTGAAACAATAAAAGCGTGCCAAGTGGCTACAATTGTGGAATGATTGTACAGACGATATTCAGGCGATGTTCCAACATTATGTCTTGTATATGTTCTTATGTCTCGGACGCAACGCTCCAAGGCTTCAGAGGGAACTCCTGGCCTTAGCACGCACGAAGGAGGCATATGCACCGAACGAGGTTCTCTCGCACCCTGCAAACGATCTGGTGGATTATCAGTACATTGAGCACTGGTGGGGAGGCTACTCGCCCACTCGACAAATCCAAACACGTAATATAGGTTCCGTGCACCATCTATTATGTTGTCTTTCTAGTTGCCTTAGGATCAGTTTCATGGCAATGTTTGAATAGCCTAACTCGTGTGACAGTGCGCCATGCGACATGAGAGAAAACACGACGAGACTTACCAACTTACCATTTGTCCTTCCCTGTCCAAGGCAAACCAATGTTAATTCAAGAACGAGCAGATATAAACATTAAGGGGCAATTTATATGCAAGCACTATATTCTGAACGGGACAATATTTTGGGTGCACAGTTATTCTTGATGAGATGCAATGACTCACACGCGGATAACCGCTAAGCGAGGATGACTTGTTTATCAGTTCATTTTACAAGCAAGCATGCAAAGGTTAAATATACGTGGCGATCACTAGCGTATGACATAATGGACGATATAGTCTTTGACGAGAATGGTATGCAACGAAAGTACAAGAGGCGCTGCAAGCCATTCCGCCAAGAACAAGAGACTAAACAATAGGCCTCGCCCGGACCGGATCGGTGTCAGTGCCCCAGCACCGTCCGCGAGACCGTGACCTTGTGCACAAATTGTCCGTGATCAAACGACGTCAAGGTTAAGTTATCAATTTATACGGTTGAGGCAACAATAGTACAAGACAAGAGGCATTTCTGTTGAGGCAACAATAGTACAAGACAAGAGGCATTGCCTGATTCATTTTGTATAGTCTTTCTGAACAATATTCTGTATAACAGGGTGTTGGCATAGCTTATGCTACAAGTATTGAATCGAGGCAACATAAGAACAGGCAAGCATGCATTTAGATAAACATAAGCAATCACGTTGGCTCGGGCCCGAAGGTAAGCCGAGAGTGAAACCGTACTGAGACTTATCGAGCGACATGTTTCTAGGGTCGTGCAGTGTGAACAAGTGAACAGTGCACTATAGAAGATATGTATATCGTTCTACACGAAGCATAGCGGAGTCAGGTTGCGCATGGCAAAGGTAGCATGCAAGGGTCTGAACATATATAAGTAATATTTCATTTCCATGTTCTAGCATAAGCAATACAAGTTGGGATTATTCCCTTAGCTAGGTGCGTTGTATTCTTATTAACATGCAGGGGGTGATTCACCTAGCGACTAGCATGTAGCATTCTGTATTTTATGTGTGCTGGCTAAGCAAAGACAAGTTCACCGTAGCCACCCACCTTAGAGATGATTCGCCTAGGTTGAGCAATACGTCAAGCGAGCCTCTGAAAGCCTAAGCCGAATTCCTGTAGGGACAAGTCTGGATATCCTTTGCCTCAAACGAGTGTTCTCGCCTGAGCAAAGCGGGTAGGGACATTGCACTTTTGTCGTTTGAATCAGCATTCCGCTTGAGCGGAACGGAGTGTTACATCCTACCCAACTCAGAAAAAGTCTCGTCGTCGAGACTTACTGAGGTAAAGCAGTACGTTTCAATCAATTTTGATTTAACGATACAAGGCTGAGGCAAACCTATACAAGTCGTTGTACTTGTTCGTTTGGATATTCACTTGCACTAGCATCGAGATCGGCATATCGCTAGTCTGGATCGTGAACATATTCGAAGTGCACCTCTAGCATGAGCACTCCAACCAATCATCACCTTATTCATTTTATTTATGCCCAAAGTGTACTCAACTTTAAATTTATTTCTGGACTGGCCTTTCATATCAACTGTTGTTTGAGAGTATAAAGTAAATTAAGGGCTATGTTGCACGAGTAAGGATTAGGGGGCGGATACAATACAGGTACGGTACGGATACGGCAAAATATTATCGTTTTCTCATATACAGCACAAATCTTCGTATTACCGGAATCCATCCTATATAAGTATAGAACATGATAAAAAAAAATAATAATAACACAAAAAACAACAAATTCAACACCAAAATCCTCTAATTAGGGTTGGCCAATGAAATCCCCAAACTATCATGCGTAACATTTAATATACAAAACCCTAATTAGGGCTTAAGAAACGAAAACTAATAGAAACTCGGTCTAACAGAGACAGACTAATGCCCAATTTCAAAATTAAGCGTAAACAATGAAATCCCCAAATTTCGAATATACATACCCAAATTTTAAAATCCCGTACTCTTTCATTTAAAATCTCAGAATAAAAAACAAAGTAGACATATATACTTAAATTTAAAAGAAATCAGAAGAAAAAAAGAGAGAACGAACAGAAATTTATAGGAAACTATATAACTAAATGACATACCTTTCTGCAGGCAATTGGAGGAATATCACCGGAGTCTTGGACAACGACCGCGAGGAGGAGGAGGAGGACCGGTGAGCTTTTCCTTTCTTTTTCTTTTTTTTTTTCCTTTTTTTTTTTTCCTCTTTCGCTCTGGCTACTGCGGGTGCGTCGAGGGGGAAAATAAAAGCAGGAGAGAGAAAAAAAAAAAAAAATTTACTTCAGGTAGCCAACTTCGCGTATAAAAGTTAATGAGTTCTAATTTTCAGTCTAATTTTTTATTTTCAGAATCATCATTGGTACTGTCAAAAATGTTGACAGTCCTTCCAAAATATGACAGTTCTAAATCATTAGAACTGTAAAAAA